>CM029777.1:13467829-13797453 GCA_017562165.1 Ectropis grisescens | reverse complement strand
GCAAAACATCTGCCCATAGCGGTCAAGCATTTAGCAGATATATAGAGCATTTATAATAGCCGGTATTTGAGCACAAAAAGCTCAAGTACCTAATTGAGGTCTTTGTGCACTCGCTCTTTCAATTTCACTGCACTGCGTTCGTCTCCTGGAGACAGCGAGCAAGTGCTTGCGCGGAAGTTCGAGTTGCTCGATGGCTGGAGCAGATATAAGATGATTTAGCTCTTTGCCCGGTAGTTTCTGATACATCTATCTTTCTAATTTCTTTGGAAAGATTACCTTTCAAAGCGAAAAACAGTTATGTTTTCCATCACTGCTTGTCGGTAGAACAGCTGTTTAAGTTGTGCTGCATCTCCAGGCGGACGGAAATGACTACTTACCACTATAAAATTCTCTGCTTAAGATACTTAAGATTCTCTGATAAGATTCTTCTAGGTAAACACGCTCCATCGTAGACCGCATCCCCGCATTTTTTCCTTTTGTTCTTTAGTACGAGTATAGGTACATAATAATGTTTCTCTACGTTCTTCTGTTTATGTTGGTTTTCCTAATATCCTACTAATATTATAAATGCTAAAGTTTGGATGTCTGTTGCCCAATCACGTCGGAACGATTGAACGGATCGGGGTGAAATTAGGAACTTAATTAGCTTATCTGAAATAGCACATAACTTTTTTGTTGGAAAATGACGGGAACGAGAACAAAGCGGGTATAACCGAGAGATGTAGCTTGTTATATGAGATTATTTGTTTCTGACTTCTACTATTTCATTTTCAGGTTATATACTTGCCGAACAAGGGTACGACGTTTGGATGGGCAACGCTCGCGGCAACTATTACTCACGGAAGCACTTATCTTTGAACCCTGATGGCATCTTTAACACCAAGTTTTGGGAGTTTTCCTGGGATGAGATAGGCAACATCGACTTGCCGACCATGATTGACTATGCTCTCGCGTACTCTGGCCAGTCCAGGCTGCATTATGTTGGCCACTCGCAGGGAACCACTGCCTTCTTCGTGATGGGATCTCTGAGGCCAGATTACAATGATAAAATCATTTCTATGCACGCTCTGGCGCCGGTCGCTTATATGGCTAACAATCGGAACCCGCTACTGTGGTACATTTCTCCTTACGCTAATGACATAGAGGTGGGTTACTTTTTGAAGTGAAAACTTTTTAGCCGTATTGTGCACTATTTGGTAGGGGAATATTTTATGGGTTCGCGTCACTGACATGCAAAGATGGCGACGGCGGCCCTGCAGCGGAACGTTTTTGGATGAGTGAAATCAAAGAGTTTACACATATAAAGTCAAAGTTCTTTATTGATAAATGTACAATTTACTCATCAATTAATAAAAATAAAAACAAAAGAAAGAACAGACAATTTATATACGTTTTCAAAGTTTAAAATAATTCGAATACAATAACAATAAAAAATAAATTAAACCATTTTGGAATATAATGTCTCTATCTCCACCAATAATGTAGCATGCAAGTATTAATACATTCATTTTTAGGGTTCTGTAGCCTAATGACAAAATACGGGACCCTTATATGTAGATTCGTCAAGTCTGTCTGTCTGTCTGTCCGTCCGTATGTCACAGCCACTTTACTCCGCAACTATAAAAGCTATACTATTGAAACTTGGTTTTTTTTTTTTTTAAATAAAGAGTGACGAGACGATCAGGCCATGTGCCTAATGTTAAGCAACATGCCTGACACATAACAGCACAGTGACACACAGCTATTGGAACATGAAGAGTCCAAATCATTACCTAGCACTGCACTGCGCTCGTCACCCAGAGATCTAAGATCTTATATCTCTAAGCCCTGTAATTTCTCTGGAAACATTGCCCTTCAAACCGGAACACAGTAATGTTTGCACATTACTGCTTGGCGGTACAATAACTGGCAAAGGTGTGGTACTTCCCCAGGCGGACTCTGCCAAGAGTCCTACCACTACTAAGTAATATGTGAACCGCATTAAGATTTTGATACCAAAAATAGAAAAAAACAAAAATTTTAAGGGGTGTCGCATACATAGAACTGAAACTCAATTTTTTTATCAATACCATACGCCTGGGTTATCTATGGATAGGTCATCAAAAATGATATTTTTTTTCTAAACTGAATAGTTTGCGCGAGGGTCTCTTCCAAAGTGGTAAAAAGTGTCCCTCCCCTGTAACTTCTAAAATAAGAGAATGGCAAAAATAAAAAAAGTGTATGATGTACGTCACCATGTAAACTACCAATGAAAATTGGTTTGAATGATATCTAGTCAGTAGTTTTATTTTAATACGTCATAAGTTGACTATTGTTAAAACACTGATTATAGTAACAACGAAGTACAAGAACTTTTGTATTATGTTACTTGCTGCTACGGAAGCCTTCATGGGCGAGCCCGACTCGCACTTGACCACTTTTATTTTCTTGTTACCTTTGACCTACTTTAAGATCGTTGCGGATGCTGCACTCAACTGAATACATTATACATGGAGCGGCGTTTATGAGCCAATTTGGCACCTCATAGCGCTTTCTTTGTTAGAAGACATTTTGTTTACTTATCCACCTTGAATTTAACTCAATTAATAAAAAATACAGGGAATTCCAGTCATTTATTCATTTATTTATACAATTTCAACATGAAACGTACAGTTATAAAAACCAGCACATTCGATGTTTGAGCTAATATAGGCAAGGACGTCGGCCCTGAAATTGCCCAATTTGTCAAAGAAAATATCCAAATCTGGCAAATTATCATATCATACCTACTCCTCTATAGCGAAGTTACTTTTGTCATGATCACTAAATGAGGAAAATTAAAAAAAAAACGATAATTATTTATCTGTGATAACATCTAAACAGTTTCGGAAAATTTCATGATGTCTTCGTATTATTATAGTTTACATCCTAATAATTATTTTAAAGTTTTTATAGCGGCGCCTTGCGACTTTACCCGCGCAGTTCCCTTTTCACGTAATTTTACCGCCATAAATATAGCCTGTGTTATTCCAGATATAGTCTGTGTTCCAACTTTCAATCCAAACCGTGCAGCTGTTCCGACGGGATTGATCAACAAAGATCCAAACTTTCACTCTTATATTTTTAGTAGTAGGACTCTTTCCAGAGTCCGCCTGGCATAGTACCACACCTTTGCTAGTTATTCTACCGCCAGTAATGGGAAAACGTAACTACACTAACTAAAACGTAACTACTGTATGTTCCGGTTTGTTTTTAAACTTTGAAAACGTAAAATTGTATGCTCTTTCTTTTGTTTTTATTTTTTATTAATTGACATGTAAATTGTACATTTATCAATAAAGAACTACGACTTTGCAGGGCAATGTTTTCAGTGAAATTACAGGAAATAGAAATAATACATCTTATATCTCTGAGCGATGAGCGCAGTGCAGTACTAGGTAATGATTTGGACTTTTCATCCTCCAATAGCTGCGTGTCACTGTGCTGTTATGGGCAAGCATGTTGCTTACCGTCAGGCACATGACCTGCTAGTCTCGACACTCTATACTATAAATTAATCTATTAGTAGAATAGTCGGTATACAAAACGATAAAAAAGAACCTTTTAAGGACAGTAACCGCAAAATAAAAAATACAATTATGTGAACCATACACGTATATACTGACTAGTCTCGTGGCTTAGTGGGTAGTAAATGCCTGTGAAGCCGAGGGTCGAGGGTTCGATTCCCACCCTCTGCAAATATTTGTGTGATGCATTCAAATATTTGTACTGTGTCTGGGTGTTTCAATGTATAATAAGTATGTATTTAGAACTATATAAGTATTATATCAGCAATCTGGCCGCCATAGTACAAGCTTTGCTTAATTTGGGGTCTGATGGTGTTGTGTGTGCATTGTCCACCAACATTTATTTACCTATTATTATTTTATTTCAGAGAGTTGGATCTTTACTGGGAATCGGCGAATTCATGCCTAACAGCTTGATCATGACCTGGGCTGGACAAGCCATGTGTCGGGACGAAGTCGTCTTCCAGCCGATTTGCAGCAATATTCTCTTCTTGGTCGGAGGGTGGAATGAGGCTCAGCATAATGCGGTAAGAGATAAATAGATAGATAGATAGATAACTCTTTATTGTGACACAAAAACATAAACATTACAGTAGAACACTTATGAACTAGCACCACAAATGGCGGCCTGATTGCTTATAGCAATCTCTTCCAGGCAACCGGCTTAAAAGAAATTCGCCTACAAACATGGTTAGGCGAAGCGAGGTGACACTTTTCCTAATACTACTAATTAAATACTACATCTTCATAAATATCTCATAATTCTTTTAAATAAAAAATAATTTTCGAAAGGTAAACTTTGAATGACTCAACCAAATTTGATGATTCTTATGTATTCGTTATTATCTGGACAAGGTTTGTATAGCAAAACATTTAGAAAATGATAACGAAAAAAAAGTATGATGGTACGAAGTTAGCCGGGACACCAACTTTTACTAAATACGAGGGTCAAACTGAAAGTTCTTAGAACTGGCCACTTATAAACAATATAATAAAAAAATAATTCTATAATTTGAAAATAGAACTCTTTGCCAATATTACTGAGTATATACTTCATTCATTTGTCATTTGTTTTACGATTTGGCGGCAAATTGAAAATTGTCTGTGTCACGTCAACATGAATTTAACACGAGAAAATTTTCGTGCAATGATTTTTTATGACTTTCGATGTCATTTAAGTCAACAAGAAAGTTATGATAGACTACGATTGGCCTTTCACGATGAAGCCCCATCTCGTGCGACTGTTTACAACTGGTTTAATGAGTTTAAACGTGGTCGCACTAATCTCACTGATGATTTACGTGAGGGACGGCCTTCTACGGCGACGACTGAAGATAACATCTGTGTTGTGCGGCGTATGATAGAGACTGACAAAGAGTGACCTATCAGCAGATTCGGACAAGCTTAGGCATCGGTATGAGTCAAGTGCACAAAATCCTACACGAACATTTAGCGGTCAGGAAGCTTTGCGCCCGGTGGATACCTCATAATTTGACTGAGGCTCAAAAACTCCATCGTGTGGATTGGTGCCGTAAAATGATTGAAAGATTTAACGGAGGTGACTCAAATGCTGTGTTCGACATACTAACAGGTGACGAAAGCTGGATTTACTGTTATGATCCTGAAACCAAAAGACAATCTGCTCAGTGGGTGTTTCCTTCGAGGAGTTGCCAACTAAAGTGAAGAGAGATCGAAGTGCGGGGAAAAAAATGGTGGCCTCGTTCTTTGGAAGGATAGGTCATTTCGCAACAATTGTGTTAGAGGATCAAAAAACAGTTTCTGCAGAATGGTACACTACCAATTGTTTGCCACTTGTCTTGGAAAAAGTTCGAGAGAAACGACCTCGCAGTAGGATCCTCCTTCACCACGACAACGCCTCATCGCACACCGCCAAGCGAACGATCGACTATTTGGCGACATCAAACGTTGAATTACTGGGTCACCCGCCGTATAGCCCCGACCTCGCGCCTTGTGATTTTTATTTATTTTCAAAAATTAAAGAAAAACTTAAAGGAAAGCGGTTTATGAATGCTGAAGAAGCGGTGGCTGCGTATCGCGATGCCATTGAAGAGACCCCTAAGGACGAGTGGGCAAAGTGCTTTTCCCAGTGGTTCCATCGCATGCAGCGGTGTATTGACGTGAATGGACAGAAATGGTATTGATGTAATCAATTTTTTGATTTTCTAAGAACTTTCAGTTTGACCCTCGTACAGACCCAGATTGACATTTTTTATCATAGCAAAATTATAGTCATAATAGGTACTTGTCATAAAACCTACGTGTCATAAAAGGTATTTTTTATAATGTTAGGTAATTACTTAATAACATGTGCAAAAATAATATAAATCCAAAAAACATCTTACGCAGTTAATACTAACAGATCGGCAAATTGAAATTGCAGTACCTATCCTAGTTAGTGTGTGATAATAAAACTACAATACAATTGCAAAATGAAATAGAATAATTACAATAAGTACAACTTATATGTCAAATTACAATGCATTTTTGGAGTCTATAAATTGCACCTTTTTCCGACTGCTGTGACTCGGGGACTCAAGGAGAGAGATATCCACCACGCTGACCCAGTACAGGTTGGTGGATGATGTATGACTTCGAAAGATTCTAGAATCATGCCGAATTTCTCACGATGTTTTCCTTTCTCGTTAAAGCTCAGAGGTGCAAGCGGGATTCGAACCTATGAACTACTAGGCCACCACAGTTTCGGATATTGCTGACAAAGATATTATATAAGAAACCTGTCATATGCCATGCCATGTTGCCATGTTATATGACAGAGGCGAAAGAAATATGGGTCCACCGGAATGAACATCTCAATCTATTTATGTAACCTTATTTGTACAGTTTTTGGATATTTTTGTTTTATGTCTTCTAATTAAGTGCAATTAAGACTTTATTTATCTATCAAGATTGAGAAATGATTCCAGACTATAGCAGTGGCGCAAAACCTAAAAAAATAGTTAATTACTTGGTTGAAATTTCAAATAACTATAATTTTCAGACGATGATGCCCGTGATATTTGGTCACGCGCCCGCGGGCGCCGCCGTTCGTCAGTTCGCCCACTACGGTCAGAGCATCGCAGAGAAGGGTTTCCGTCGCTACGATCAAGGTAGCTGGATCGCCAACAGACTCAAGTACGGTTCCATCCGTCCCCCAGCTTACGACCTCTCGAAAGTGACGTCACCTGTCTTCCTCCATTACTCTACAAACGACCCACTGGCTCATGTCACTGACGTCGACACTCTTTGGCGTGAACTTGGACGACCCGTCGGAAAATTCCTCGTACCCGATAGCAAGTTCAGCCATTTGGACTTTTTGTGGGGTATCGACGCTAAGGAGCTTATCTTCGATAGAGTTATTAATCTTATTAAGTCGATGGATATCAATGGATTCGATGAGGTATCTGCAGATAATGAAATGTAAGATGAAGTATATTTTGTAATTAAATTTCTGTTCAAATGATCTTTGTTTTTTCTTTGTAAATATTAGAATTCTTCATTTGTTTTATACTGTTTTTGTTTTTTGTTTGATCGGTAATATTTTTTTAAATCGATTACAAAAAATCATCACGTCTTTGTTACTCTTGGAAACAGAACAATTTTTTAATGTTTTTTTTTCGTAGTGGTTATTATTATATAGATACAGATAAAAGAGTTAGTAGTATTTATGGTTTGTTAAAATGACCCAGCCAGCCATCACAATTTGCTTGATGGAAAGTGATTATGTGATCTAACATAGTGCTCGTTTTCCCCTAGGCAGTACAGGTAGGTCTACAGCCTCTCTCCTGCTTTCTGCAACGCTTTGATTTGTAACGTCATGGGCTAATTTGTAACGCCGATGAAAGCAGACAAATACTATCTCTTTTCCGTATGCAGCAGAACTGAAAGCAGATGTAGTTGTATGCTTTCATCGACGTTATCAAATTTGCCGATGACATCACAAATCAAAGCATAGTACGAGTAGAAAGCAGGAGAGTTAGGCGGTATACCTGAGGATTGTTTAAAAAAATGTTTGATGGCCAAATATTTGGAAATGATTTAATCATGTTCAACAATTTTAATTAATTCTTGCTCATATAAACCACTTTCAAACTTGTCTCTCAAAACTTTTATTAAATATAGTAAAACCAAGTTTTTAACCGACTTCCAAAAAAAGGAGGAGGTTATCAATTCGACCCCTATGTTTTTTTTTTTTTTTTTTTTTTTTTATGTATGTTACCTGATTTCTCGAGAACCTCTGAACCGATTTTAAAATTTCTTTTTGTGTTCGGATGGGTATGCTTCCCGAATGGTCCCATATAAATCATTTTGAAATCGGTCAAGTAGTTTTTGAAATATGAACCAAAAACTGAAAAATTGCGTATCTGGATGACGTTGTAGATTTCACAAAAGTTATAAATCTCGACCCTGTCAATACAAAATTGTGTAAATGCTTTAATAAACACTTGTTATTAACCCCTGGCCAAAAAAATGGGTGTTATAAGTGACGTCGATGTCTGTCTGTGTGTCTGTCTATCTGCTGTGGCACCGTAGTAGAACTCATACAGATGGGCCGATTTCGATGCGGTTTCTTTTATTTCAAGGTTAATACCATAGCAGATGTTCTTAGCTATGTCTGGTTAATGTCGATTCAAGATGGCCGCCTCCACAAAATGGCGGACAAAATATTTTCACAACCTACCTCAATTTGGGTATCAAATGAAAGGGCTTGACTAGTAGAGTACTATGTACTATAACAAATTTCAAATCCAAAATGGCCACCACGACAAACTGGCGAATTATATTATATTTTTCATTACTACCTCAATTTGGGTATCAAACGAAAGAGCTTGACTAGTAGAATACTTTTCACTATGAAAAAATTCAAATCCAAAATGGCCGCTTCCACAAAATGCCGAAATACATTTCTTTTTTCACAACTCCCTTTATATGGGTATCAAATGAAAGGGCTTGACTAGTAGAATGTTGTACAGATAACAAATCCAAGGTAGTCAGGGTTTGATCAAAATTTTTAATTTTGTTCTTGTACACTAAAAAGAGTAAAATAAACAATTTTCGTACAAAAAATTAAACCGACTTCAAAACCACAAATAGGCACTCAAAAGCGAAAAATAAACTAAAATCATTATTATAAGCGCTACTCACTCATCTATTTGAAGTCGGTGCCAGTCAGGTCAAAAGTTAGTAGATTGATGCTATGTAGGCACAGGTAAGTAGTATCTATCCTATACCTGTTAGATTTAGCTGGCACCGACTTCAAATAGATGAGTGAGTAGCGCTTATAATAATGATTTTAGTTTATTTTTCGCTTTTGAGTGCCTATTTGTGGTTTTGAAGTCGGTTTAATTTTTTGTACGAAAATTGTTTATACTATATTTAATAAACTGTAACGATTTCAAGGTTATTTAGAAGCGTACTGAAAAAGGAATAGGTATTTGATGTTATTGAATTATAATATCTTATCTAAAATTATAAATAAATACTCATCGAATTTTAATCACTTCAAATTATACTGCATTTTAATGCGCTCCATTTTTTACATTTCTATAAGTTTGATAACGAGCCGTCAC
Organism: Ectropis grisescens; assembly: GCA_017562165.1. NCBI lineage: Eukaryota > Metazoa > Arthropoda > Insecta > Lepidoptera > Geometridae > Ectropis > Ectropis grisescens. The sequence goes on along the minus strand of CM029777.1, from coordinate 13,788,320 downwards.
ACAACTGTTAAATTATACTTTACGTAGTTATTTACAAACTACAATTTAACAACTGATCTCAAATGAGTCACTCAAAGCGAATAGTTCTCAAGGGAAAGAAGTTACTTACATATAAGTTCAATAGGGACATGAGCCGAGATCTATCCTGCTATAGTATCTCACGAAATTGATGATTTGTGAATCTCTGATTTCTATGGGAGACCAAAAGTCATCGAAATCACCTACGTAACAGAGCTTACAAACATTGGCGATTAGCAACCTGCTACCACCTCCGCTGCACGTGCCATTAAAAAGCGATTACTTTTGCTGCCTCGTGCATATTGTGCAATCAATCGGCTTGCTACGACGGCCTCGATAATCAGTGCAGGTTCCTGGTTTTGGATCTATGGAACAATGCCCAGGGGATTTAGGGATTCGGGCCTTTTTCAGCTTCTCGGAGCATTTGGTGGTTCCTTATTCTTCTACGTCTTAATTTACTCATTATCGTTTTCGTCACGCGTTTGCAGTTTGAAGTTCTTACGGGAAGTGCCTCAGTTACGCCCGTCGGGGAGATCTGTATGGAGCGGTTCTTTGTTCGAATGGTGTTAATTTTAATTTAATCTTCCTTACGGTTGACATTTTAAGCATCAGAGGAGCTATGCACTTCCCCATCAACTAGATCTTCGCGCCAATATGGTATATGGACTAATAATTGGGATTTAGTTTCGTGTATAAGAACGCTCTTGAATAAAAATCAGATTAAAGTGTTGCATGTCGCTTGCGTGTGCAAATTCGCTTAAAACTTAAATACGTATGGTGATTAAACAATAATAACACATGTAGTCGCAGGATATCAGTAGATACAAGTAGGTACGTACCTAGATTAGAAACGATTTGTTGTATGTACTTAGATAAATATATTTAATAGCCATACTGGGTGTTTGTAATATACTGAACGCTAGTATCAAATTTTGGGTAGGTATTTGAGGCAAGCTTGAAAACTTGTTACATACCTCGCCTATAATGAGAATATGAAAGGATGAATTTGGCCCCGCAGTTCACCAGCCAGCCCTTCTACCGTCTATCTAAATCGGCTATTGCTTTGCTATTCCTGTCTCTATCATTGCAAGTGAAAAGAAAAGAGAGAAATATCAAAGTTAGGACATTTTTCGTTCGGCGATAGACCCCCAGGTCTACAACTGCATGTCCCAACATGGACCGGGAAAAAGTAGCCTATGTACTATTCCAGGCCATAATCTGTATTACAATTTTTAAGTCCTTCCACCGCGATCAAACAACAAACATTCTATCATCCAAATTCTTAAATTTATATTATAGATAGATAGATAACTCTTTATTGTGACACAAAAACAGAAATATTACAGTAAAACACTTATGAACTAGTACCATGAATGGCGGCCTTATTGTTTAGAGCTTAGTAGAATATGAATGGATGAATTTGAACCCGCAGTTCACAAGCCAGGTCTACAACTGCATGTCCCAACATGAATAGCGGATTGGCTACTTTTTCCCGATATGATTACAGGAAGGGGAATGATTACAATCAATAGAATTTCGTTGTTCACCCAGAGTGGAGACGAGTTGTGTTCAGCCGTAGAAGAGAATACTTGCTCGTTTGGGTTATACCAAACACCCCATAACGTATCTAAGTAGGTACTTGCATTTTGTATCTAGGTACAAAAAAATCAAAATGATAGCATTAACCAATTGCGCCGATAACGTATGATTATCGTCTTAAACACCTTATCAAAAGTGCAAAATTTATAAAAATGGACAAGAATACAGTTACCGGGCTGTCTGTATATCGTTGGTACGATGTGGCGGGTCGCGGCGGTGGTGGCGTGCCTGACTGTCTCCGTGTTAGCCAGGGTTTCGCCCCTGGCGGGGATGGTGAATACTAAAGATTCCCGGTTTTCGGATAATGTCATCGAAGATGCTAATTTGGATGTGGTGAGTGTACTTTTTTCATAATTATAGAGTGTCTGGATGAGCCAGACATGTACCTGATGGTAAGCAACGAACCTGCCCGTTGTAGCAGTGCTACGCAGAATTTGAAGAATCAAAATTACTTCACTGTGCTTATCACCCAGACGTATAAGATCTCTTTGCACTACAATTCTGTAGTGGTAGGACTCTTGGCAGAGTCCGCCTGGGGAAGTACCACACCTTTGCCAGTTATTCTACCGCCAAGCAGTAATGTGCAAACATTACTGTGTTCCGGTTTGAAGGGCAATGTTTCCAGAGAAATTACAGGGCTTAGAGATATAAGATCTTAGATCTCTGGGTGACGAGCGCAGTGCAGTGCTAGGTAATGATTTGGACTCTTCATGTTCCAATAGCTGCGTGTCACTGTGCTGTTATGTGTCAGGCATGTTGCTTACCATCAGGCACATGTCCTGATCGTCTCGTCACTGTTTATTTAAAAAAAAAAAAAAAAAAAAATCTCTGAAAATCCTTCCAACCGGATTACAGTTATGTTTGCACATTCCTATAGGGAGGTAAATTGACTTGCGAAGGTGTGGTAGTTCTCCAGGAGGACTCTACAAAGAGCCCAACCTATATCTACCTATATAACCTATAACAACAATATCTATATAACTGTTTGTAGACAAAATATTCATAAACATGCAATGCAACAAATGTATGCGGCGGCTACCGCTCTTCGTTAGAATTTGGCTGTTTTTTATTCAAAGAAAGTGTATTAATAGTGTTCTTCATATTTGCTCGTACTTTTATGGGTGGATAAGATTGTATAGTATGGTGGGAAAGTATGGTACTTTATAAGAATCCTTTGACAGGCACCTTTTAGTGCAATCTCAATCGATATTATTTTGTGGTACCGCTATAGATAATAATCTATGTAAGCAAGCTCGCATTCATAATTAAATAACTTTAATGTTCCAAAAATTATGCAGGCCCAATGAGAAAAAATACACTATTATCCGTAATAACTAACAACAGATGGACAGTTCAAACCGCTAGTCTTGACAAAAATAAAAATGAAAGGCAAGAAATTGTACAAAACAAAACTTTTTTTTTATACCTCTATAGAAGTTCAGCTTAGTATACCCATTACCTACATGGATTACAGATAAATGTAGGTACTGTCACAGATGAAGAAATAGTTACTGTACTGGATGCTTAGGTACGGATGCACTTAAAACCTGTATTCGTATTTTGATAAATCTCTCTAATGACACACCTGAAAAATTATATCTACATAGCAAAAAATAAAGTATTGTACACTACTGCAATAGTTGAAGACCTTATTACTGAAAGAGCTCTCTTCCAGGCAACTTTAGGAGAGAAAATAATATGGGGACAAGTCAGAAAACGGTATAGCTTACTTGTTTCAGCCTGAGTTAGTGAGAAAATACCGGTATCCTCTAGAAGTCCACCACGTGACCACGCCCGATGGCTACATATTGGAAATGCATCGAATCCCCCACGGACGCGATAACAACAACTCGCCAAACCAGAACAAACCCGTGATCTTTCTGATGCATGGGATCCTGTGCTCGTCGGCTGATTATGTGATTATGGGACCAGGATCTGGATTGGGTAAGTAGAGACAACATTTTTTTTAACCGACTTCCAAAAAAAGCAGGAGGTTTTCAATTCGAACCCTATGTTTTTTTTGAGATAAAATTCATTTATTTATATAGCACAAGGTTTCACTTGCCATGTGTACCATTAGATAGTACAGATATTTTGAGATAAAAGTACATTTATGACACTGGTACTTATTGTTAATTATAGGAATTTTACCGTGGATAAACAGTGGAACGAGTCCCCGATACTGCGATGCAGTTTCATGCACCATGTAGGGTAAAAATACGAATAGCAGAATTCGACATAAAAGTTTTCAATTACGGACAGACATATCGAACTACCTTTTCTAAATTTTCACAGGATTTTGAACCGATTACTATTGTTAGAACTCAAACGTCAATCTCGACAAAACGGATTACATTTTTCTGCTTTTGTTATCCAAATTTGGGGGAGTCGCCCCACTAATTAACCTAGTAATTAATAACACCAGTTTCGGTAACAACCGTTGCTTAGAGCAAGGTTAGCTTATTTATTATTTTAAGTAATAAGCTTCATTACTATAAAGTTTCATCTTACATAGTTGAGTATTTCTTGCCTGAAAGAACAAAAAATAAAGCAACCGATCAAACTTATAAATTAATCAGTAGGAATTCCTACTTTAACCCATCAGATTAAGATAATTATGGTGAGGTGATTACATAATGAATGATATTTCGGTAATCAGATGGTTTGAACAAAACTAACTCTGAGATAGATAGATAAACTCTTTATGGCACTTATTTAGAAAACATAACAACAAAATTATTCACACTTAAAAAACGAAGTAGCATTTGGGGACCTTATCGCTAAGAGCGATCTCTTCCAGGCAAACGCAGTATGGAAAAGGAGAAAACAAGAATAAGAAGGCGGGAAAGTACAAATAATGAGTGGAGGATACTTATAATTCTACAATTTGGAAAACTTACTATACTACTTATAATATATAATGAAACTACAATACCTACACACACTTGAAACATACTACATATACTTACATATTAATAACTGTACACTCTAATCTATACTAATATTATAAAGCTGAAGCTTTGAGTTTGTTTGTTTGTTTGAACGCTAGGATCTCGGGAAGTACTGGTCTGAATTGAAAGATTCTTTTTCTATTGGATAGTCCATTTATCGAGGAAGGCTTTAGGCTATAGAAAATAACTCTACTATTAATTGAAGCGGAGCATGAAACAAGAATGGAACAAAATCGGGAAAAAATATTCCCCTTTTGAGAGTTTTCGTACGTTTCGTGCTTTGACATGACACATGACAGCATGTGTCAAAGATTGCGTCATTGAATTTCAGTAATCTGTGCCTTGAAACCTTTGCTATTTTTTTTTCTAATTCTGAGTTAGTACGACCAATTTCCGACAGGTGGCGTAGCAGGTTGCTGAATAGGTTTTTTGTTTGAAATCGATATTCTCAGGAATGAGTGAACCGATTTCAGTCATTATTTCACCGTTGGATATGTACGGGTTCCCGATGAGTGCTATATAATATACCACGGGCGAAGCCGGGGCGGGCATCTAGTGCATAAATACGAATATAACATACACTAATAGATACATAAATATCATGTTTTACCGATGGAGATGGACAATGATGTTTCGAGCATTTCATCGAGTGTGTATTATATTTTGAACCAGTAGCGCTGTGCGATATTATACGGTTATTCCCGTTCCCATAATATTCCCATTGTACAAAGCAACAACACGCTTTCTCTTTATTTTTTAACCCCCGGCCAAAAAAGGGTGTTATGAGTTTGACGTCGATGTCTGTCTGTCTGTCTGTCTGTCTGTGTGTGTGTCTGTCTGTGGCACCGTAGAGCTCAAACGGATGGGCCGATTTCGATGCGGTTTTTTTATTTGAAGGTTAACATCCGTGCGGATGTTCTTAGCTATGTTTGGTTAATATAGATTCAAGATGGCTGCCTCCACAAAATGGCGGACAAAATATTTCTTCATAATCTACCTCAATATGGGTATCAAATGAAAGAGCTTGACTAGTAAAATACTATACATAAAAAAAATCAAATTCAAGATGGCTGCCACCACAAAATGGAGAAATACATTTCTTTTTTCACAACTCCCTTAATATGGGTATCAAAAAGGGCTTGACTAGTAGAATGTTGTACAGATAACAAATCCGAGGTAGTCAAAATCAAATCAAGTCGAGTTAATCAACATTTTAATTTTGTTCTTGTAGAGATAGGTATATCCCACTGCTGACACTGAAAGTCACTGCTGGGACTCATAAGGAGAGTTGAAGACAATCCTAGGTACTTACTAATATTATAAAGGCGAAAGTTTGTGAGTGTGTATGTTTGTTACTTCTTCACCTATAAACGGCTGAAGCAATTTTAATAAAATTTGGTCTGGATTGACACATAGACTACTTTTTATCCCGAAAACATAACGGAAACGGGAACTATGTGGGTAAAACCGCGGGGCACTGCTAGTAATCCACTATACTGGGAAATGTGTGCCTTGCCAAACGATGCATGTCCTCGAAATATGCGTATTACCTCACGATGCACGGGCACGGCACTTAGCTAATGATATATTACATTTTACAGCATATATTCTCGCTGAAGAAGGATACGATATCTGGCTGGGAAACGCTCGCGGCAACTACTACTCTCGCAAACATGTGTCCCTGAACCCTGATGGAATCCTTAATACGAGATTCTGGGAGTTCTCTTGGGATGAAATAGGCAACATCGATCTGCCCACCATGATCGACTATGCCCTCGCGCAATCCGGACAATCCAGGCTGCACTATATTGGCCACTCGCAAGGAACTACGGCCTTCTTCGTCATGGGATCTCTTAGACCAGATTATAATAACAAGATCATTTCTATGCACGCTTTGGCACCAGTAGCTTATATGGCGTATAACCGAAACCCACTTCTGTGGTTTATTGCTCCGTATTCCACGAATATCGAGGTTTGTTATTACATCTAACTATGCATACGACATACGACACTTATCTGAAAGTGAATAAATTAATACGAAAAAAAATATTTTATGGCTCGTTATATTTGTTGCTTGTTTGGTGGTTTTATTGCTTTAGTTAAAAGAAGTTCTCAGCAATGTAACCATGATAGTTCGCTGGATAAATACTGCCCAGTTTTTACTACTAAAAATCCATCAACACTTGACATTTTAAAGGGATTTTGTTTATGTAAAGAAAATATTCCTCGCAAAAACACTATTAACAATTAATACTTGGAACTGTGAGTAGAGGACACTACAGGGTGACGAGACGAGCCTGATGGTAAGGAACATGCCTGCCACATAACAGCACAGTGACTTGCAGCTATTGGAACATAAAAAGCACCAAATTATTACCTAGCACTGCATTGCGTTCTGCGCTCGTCACCCAGAGATCTAAGATATTATATCGCTAAGCCCTGTAATTTCTCTGGAATATTACTCTTCAAACCGGAACATGGTAAGGCTTACACATTTACTGCTTGGTGGTAGAATAACTGGCAAAGGTGTGATACTTCCCCAAGCGGACTCTGCCAAGAGTCCTACCACTACAAACTGTTTCTGGAGTTTTTAAACGTACATAAGTCTTCTTTAGCAAAATGCGGTCTAAACTATTTGACTAATCAAATAAATATGTTTTTCAGAAAATAGCAAGTTTGTTTGGAATAGGCGAATTCTTGCCCAACACCCAGATCATGACGTGGGCCGGAGAGGCTCTCTGCAGAGATCAGGTCGTCTTCCAACCGCTGTGCAGCAATATACTGTTTCTGATAGGAGGATGGAATGAAGCCCAACATAATGCTGTAAGGAATATTCCGCAAAATAATGTCAATTGAAGCCATTTTTTACGATAACTTGTATGGATTATTAACATTGTACTCGTATTTCACAATGGACTTACAAAATCGTTAACAACTTAAAACGAGTGAAAACAAGGACACCCTAAGAGCACTGCGATATACCCCAGAGTCTAACGATGAGCTAGTCTCTTTCTATTCTTCATTTTCATTAAATATACAACAACAAAGATTTTTGAAGTGAAAAGTTCTTTTGGTGCGCCTAGACAGAATTTTCGTGAGCTGTGAATTGAAACCTAGCGTCACGCTCGGGTATGATAATAGTTTATAGGGTACACTCGGGATGCTAGAGCGAGAAACAAAATACAATGAACAAGCGCGTCAGAGCGAGAAAGATAATATAGTCCCTGTGTACCTGTGTTTATTTTTCATTTTTAATTATTAGAATTATATAGTAGTCTTTAAATAGTTAAGTATTTCTTATTTTAGTTTTCACTTCTGCCGTGCGGTCTTAAGCGCACATATTTTTTAATCAGTTTTGCTTTGAGTTTGTTCTTGAGAATATGTTACTTAAGTTAAACTTCATGTTTTATCTTTTTGTAGACGATGATGCCAGTCATATTTGGTCACACCCCTGCGCGCCTCAGTTCGTCAGTTCGCCCATTACGGTCAGAGCATCGCCAACAAGGGATTCCAACGCTACGACTATGGCAGCTGGCTTTCAAACAGACGTGCCTATGGCTCGATCAGACCACCCCACTATGACCTCTCCAAAGTTACGACACCAGTCTTTCTGCATTACTCCGATAGTGACCCATTGGCTCACGTAAATGACGTCGATACTTTGTGGCGACAGCTCGGAAGGGCTATTGGTAAATTCCGCGTCCCTGATAGCAAGTTCAGCCATTTGGACTTCCTTTGGGGCATCGATGCTCAAGAACTTATATTTGATAGAGTGATTAATCTTATAAAGGCTATGGATATCAATGGACTTGATGCGGTTGTATCTCAAATAAATGAAGTGTAAGTAAAGATAACTATTTATTGGCATTAAAAAATCTATTTATTATTATTATTTTCTTGATTGTTTCCCTTCTTTTGTCCTTATCGTGGTGTGCGAGGACTGGAGTAATTAACCTAAAATCCTAAATCTAATTTTTCTGAATTATCTTACGTGGGCCGATTTCTCAGTAGATATATTTACTTAGTTTGGTCCTAACTTACAAAAATGGTAAATTTTAGGATGTATAATTTTATCGTGTTTAGGTTCAGATCAAATTTAATTAGAATCTAGGCAAGAACAGTAAAAAATCAAGCTTAAATTATTTGAAAAATAGTGTTTGGTGTTTTTCAGACACCTTTGCCAACTATTTAACTGCCATGTTTATGTAAAGTCACCATGATTAAGTTTTGTACAACAATGTTTCCTGTGAAATTCGGTACAAAGAGATATACCATTTTAAATCCCTTGATAATTAGTACAGTGTATTATGGAATAAGAGGGTCGTTATATTAATCACCAGGGGTCTTGTAAAACGTCTTTTTGTTTTGTTTTAAAAATAAATGTAGGTATACATATATTAAGGTGAGCTTATATACCTACGACAACTTTTATTTGACAACAAACATAAACAAAGGATAGTAATTGTGATAAAGATTGTCCCACAAACCAACTAGATAAAGTTATAACAAACAAGAGTGGTTGTATGGCATCCCAAAGTTTTTATTAGTGTCGATTCAATCCAACTTCCTCCCTCCGCTATGAAGCTCTGACGCGAAGTTTCCTTGCCTACATACTTATAACGTTTCTTATAGTCCAAGGGAATTAATGAAAACGCACGGAGTAAAATATGTTCGCTGAGTTCGTTTAAAATTATACAAATTTTAGTTTTTAGCACAATTACAATTATGCCACTTATTATTAAGTATAATATCTACTTATTACATTACATGTATTTATACACCAGAACCTGACTGTAATAATCATAATAAAAAAGCTCTACTATTAATTGGTTAAATTAATAATAGGTATGGAATTTAAAATACATTAGTGATCAATTTGTTGTTGGTAAATATTTACCGCTTTTGCGACTAACCACAAATTCTTTTAAAGTCCTTCCTGCCTCCTCCAGGTCCTTTCTCTTTCAGATCATTCATTCATCATCAGAGTTGTACAATTTTTTTGTGTGAGTTGGCCTCAGGTGGCCTCTACTTAAATTTGTGCTATTAGCTTAGATAAAGTATATACCTAGTTATGTAACCTATTTGGCTATCACATAATGTGCAAGGCTCTGAATTAAAATATCCTACAAATATTATAAATGCGAACGTTTGGATGTTTGTTGCTCAATTACGTAGGAATTTTGGAACGAAACATAACTATTAAGTATACATAGTAGAAACACTCAGACACAAAACAAAAATTTGTATTCATCACAAATATTTTTACAGAGTGGGAATTGTGCCCACGGATTACTGCTTCGCTGGCAGACTTACTAACAACTAAGCCACTAGGCCAGCCAATATTTTTTTATAGTATACAATGTCGAGACGAGCTGGACATGTGCCTGATGGTAAGCAACATGCTTGCCACATAACAGCATAGTGACACGCAGCAATTGGAACATGAAGAGTTCAAATCATTTCCTAGCACAGCACTGCGCTCGTCACCCAGATATATGCGATGTTATATCTCTATGCTCTGTAATTTCCCTGGAAACATTGCCCTTCAAACCGGAACAAAGTAATATTTGCACATTTCTGTTTGGCGGTAGAATAACTGACAAAAGTGTGGTACTTCTCCAGGCGGACTCTGTAAAGAGTCCTACCACTACGAAATAAAATTGCGAAAATTAGGAAAAATGCAACTGCACCTAATATTAAAAACGCAAAAGTATGTAAGTATGATTGTTACTCTTTCACGTAAACGGATCGTGCTGCAATTTAGAACATAGATAGATTATAGTTGGGAAGAACACATAAGTTACTTTTAATCCCAATGAAAAACGGGAACTACTCAGGTAAAACCGCGGGACACTGCTTATATTTACATATTTGTATACGAACAGCATACTTGAAAGCATTCCATATACTCGAAGTTATCATACTCACTTTACTCAACGAGTCTTTGTATACATCTATCTACGGTATGATATGATAGCTTATCCTAAACTAAAAGCCCCTTCCAACATAACTGCCCGGTGTCTGTTAGAGGCACGAGGATTATGGAGGTCGCCTATTGTTTGCGTTATTATGTTACATATTAATGGAACAAGACCAATTACATTTATGTAATTAGTACATGTCCGTCGAAAAATATTTGTTGTAAAGCTACGAAGTTTGTGTTACCTAAGTGTGTAACTAGTACAAAATTTCAAGAAAATCTATAAAAGATGTTGCCTGGAAATAAGGGTATTGGAAGCATGTTTTAGCAGTTGTGTGCTTTGAACAAAGAATTTACATAGGCTTTGAAAAGTTTGGCTGATGTTGTGTGGATATGAGGCGGACTATGTTGAGCATTTAATCTGTGGTGTTGAGGTTTGTAATCTGTGGTGTTGTACATATAGTACACAGACTAAGTAGAGAGATATATAGTACTAAATAGTTTTGCTTTTAACAATTTTTTCAAATAAAATTTATCTAATTTTTGTAAATCGATTAATCCTCAGATTAAAAACCTGAAATAAATATTATTTATCTACATTTCAAAGTATTGTCTTTGTCTTAGATGTTACATTTTCTTCTATGTCATGTAAATAACTGTCATCAGCCATTTGGTATTATAACGTAGTATTTTACATTCTCTTTGGTATTGTAGTGATCCATAGTGATCTGTGACCATTTGTCATCAACGTTAAAAGTTCAAAAAATGTCGTGCCCTCTTATCAATATGAAAATATTCTACAATTTCCACAGATTCGAATAAAAATGTTTTATTCTGTATATTCGCAGCAAGTAAATGTTTCCTAGCACCAAAGATGTAGTTGTTAAAATTCACGGCGTACCGTACAGGGAGCGTGTTATTCTGGCAGATGTTAATATCCCATACAAATTTACGATTGATCGGAGAAAGAATAGTTTGTTCTTCTGTATGAATGCTGATGAATTTTCAGATCAAAGTTTTCAATCTGTGTCTTTAGACTTAACAACTGAGGTACCAAGAGTAATACCTGGTATCCGAAATGGATTTGCCAGTGCAGTGGACCAGACTTCTAGTCAAGTCTACTTAGGAGGCAGTAATGGCATATTTTTGTATAACTACGCAACCAATGATGTCGAGAACCCAGCTCTAATCAGTGGCATTGATATATTTGACATGTATCACAACAAAGAGCTTTACTTTGTGGACACATCCACTCAAATGTTGCATGTCTGGAAGAAAGGGAAGGATAAAATAGTACAGGAGACGAAAAATCACTTGATACATCATTTTGTTGTGGACAATGATGGATTGTTCTTTGTGAATCCGATTGGACTGTTTTTTATGCGGAACGGGAGTAACGCTGCTATAGCTGTGGATGATGGTAGTATTCATTATAGGGGAGCGACTGTTGACTTATTTGGACTCCCCCATTTCATAGCTCATGATGGAATATACGCCATCAACGCACAAACGAAGCGACCAGAAAAAATATTACCTGTGGAAAATGGATACGGGCTAGCGTTCGACGATAAGAACAATATTGTTTACGGGAACGAACGTTCAGTCATTAAACTAATCCATTATTAGTTTATCAAGTGATAACAACTGATTGCAAATTGTAAGTTCATATATTTTCATATAAAAGGCACGTTCACAAGGTTGTTTCATTTACACAGTGTACTTGTAGGGATTAAATTGAAATTACAAAGTGATTTGTGTATTACGTATTAAATATACGTTCCTATCTAATTGGCATTATCTTGAAACATTCCTTAGGGGCTGTATTATCTAAGCTATCTACACAAGACCTACACGGATATAGATTTACTACGATAACATGACCCGCCCCTCCAGAATTCTAAACGTTTGAAAGTATTAGTGAAAGTATTTACAACGCATCACCACGCATGTGTGCGTACTGCGACTGCCGTCAAACACCTAGTCGGGCTAGCAAATCTATGGATTTGTTGCTCGACTAGTGGCATTCATTAATCGCTCTTATTATTAGTATGGCGCTGCACTGACGTACTCTATGAAACGGACACGTGCGTTGTCTTCCACGGTCAACAAATTATGGTGAGTTGACCAACAAATCTGATAACAATTGAGATATTATAAGTACTGATTGCACAAAAATTATGAATAAATTTTATTGTGTACAAATATTGAAATATTTTGCATGTGTAACAATTTCAGTAAAATAAGACATCTAAATCCTTTTCAAAGATCAGTCATCACAATTATTATAAAAAAACGCATGGTCCAAGTGTTAATAAAGGCATTAGTCAATATTCATACTGCCCGGGCATTATTATAAATCTTAATATCTCTATTGGCACTGGAACTATAATTTTGCTCGTCGCTGTCATAGAAGCTTGATGTGTCATTTTCAAAATCGGATTCTCCTACGCGAATAATAAATTCTTGCTCGTTGTCGTACTTTTTCCAGTATTCAGATTCCGTTTCCTCCACATGCTTGCAAGTGTTGGCCCACATCGTGCGATCGATCATGTCCAGACGCTCATGAAGTAATTTCATGATGGATGTGTAGTTTTGGTTTACATTTTTGTTGGCTATGTAGTTTTTCAACACTCCCCAAATTTTCTCGATAGGGTTTAAGTCGGGATGATATGGAGGAAGTCTTAATATATCGCATTTATATTTTTTTGCTTCGCCATCGATAGCGTAATTTCTAGAATTATCCTTATTTTTTAAAATGATATCATAGAGTTCGATTTTCTTCATGTCTTCCTCGAAGTCGATGTGTTTTTTCACGAGCCAATCTTTCATGGCAGCTTTGTTGCTGTTGGAGGTGGGAAATTTTTCAGTAAATGTGTTATGGTAAGAGGCGTTATCCATAACAATTACGGACTTTTCTGGTATGTTTGGCAGAAGTTGTTCTAAGAACCACTTCTTGTAGTTATTGTGGTTCATATTGTCATGGTAGTCGACAGTCTTTGAATTAGCCTTATAAATTAAAGAAGCATTGGGGACAAAACCATTTTTTCCACCGGCGTGGACAATTATGATGCGTAACCCTTTAGACATTTTATTCTTTGCTACTGTTCCTTGTTTAGTACCCCATGATTTATTTTGTACATGTGTGGTATGAATGTAGCTTTCATCGGTATAAACAATATTCCTGCCTTCTTCTCTATATTTCTTCAATTGTTTTAAATATTTATAGCGAAGCAACTGCACGTCATGTTTTTCAACTAGAGCTTGACGATTGTCTTCAGTAGTTTTCCACTCATATCCTAAATCAAGAAGTATACGCCGTAAAGTCTCGAAACATCCATCAAAATTTATCTTTTCAGTAAGCACTCTTTTCAAAGCTTTTAATGTTGGATATTGTTTATACTCTGTATGAAAGTTACTGACAGTACGCCTTATAACCCCTTTGTCAAATTCATCGATTTCACGCTTTAAACGTTTGCGAGGATTTTTGTTTTTATGTGGTGAGCTCATTTGTGTACCAGTTGCATCACATTTCGCTTTTTCTTTGAGAATTCTTGTTATAGTCTTTTCGCTAACTCCCACAGCTCTGGAAGTTCTCCATCTAGCATCTGTCAAGCGCTCTACTCCATTTTCAGCCTCATGCTTCATATGTTGGTATACTGTAGCTATAACTTCTCTTGCCTAACACCGCACAATTTTTTTTCTTGACTTTTCCATGACCTGGTAGTTTGTGTTGCGGTCAGTACTTTCGTGTCACTGAGCGACGTAGACTCAACGACTTGACTGTCTCAGACCACTGCCGGCCTGCTACTGAAGATGAATAATTACAACTACATACAAATTCTTTCGTAAGGATGTGACTACACACATTAAAACAGTAATTTGGAGGGGGCGGGCCATGTTATCGTAGAAAATCTCTACCTGATGCTTGTAATTAATCAGATATGTAATTATCGGGTACGTAATCAGATTCATTGCCAAATGTCACTTACCTCATATTTGAACGATATGGATGACTTTAACATTGAAGTACCCTCAAAGGTCTTTTTATGGTTCCGTACCTAAACGATAAAAATAGAATCCCACCAAAAACATTCTGTAAAAAACTAGCCAAGTCTCGATGGAGCTGCATATTTATCTCTAAAAAGTAATGAAATCTAGACAAAGCCATGCCAAGTCTAAGGTTCCTTACTGCGATTTCTTTATTATTATAGTTAATGTTGTGTGACTTGGCCGTTGAAATCAAAGATCTGATCTTTGATTTTTTAAATCAAATGAAGAGGCAAACAAAGTTGAATATTTTTTGTAAAGGCGGTATGTTGATCTTTAATAGTTTGGTTGGGCTCTTGTGTTTTCAAATAAGGGGCATCAGGTACTCCAGATTTTCGATATTCCTAGTTTTTTATAATTTTCCCTTTATGTGGTCATTAAACCCTAAGTCTGTACCAAATTTCAGTTCTCTGAGTTTATGGAAAGGACTAGTTCTATTTTGATGACCATGAGTGAGTGTCGTAAATGCGAAACTTTGCTTTAAACTTCGGAACTAAATGACGTACAGACTTAAAATTTTGGATTTTAAGTATGTGATTATAGTTTACTAGATGACAAAAATTTCAGCGTTCTGGTCTTATCCAGAGGTTCTCAAATAAGGGCCTGAAAATGCACTGAAATGGTTCCAGTAAAGGATGGTACGGCAGTGTTTGCTTCGCGGTCGACTTGGCGGGGGCACTGCCGTGCCCCCAGATCCTTTTACTACGACTCTACTGTCCGTCCGTCCGTCTGTCTGTTCATTTGTCACCAGGGTGTATCTCATTGAACCGGGATAGTCGGACAGTAGAAACAATTTATACATTTGGGCAGCAATTTAGATAGCAAACTAAGGTATTGAGAGAGAGTATGATCGAGCGTTTGAACTTGGTCTTTGAGGAAGTCTCTGAATGGGGCAAAACCAATCGGGCCAAAAAGGAGTCCATTTCAACAGACTCCTACTTTTCGAGCTGTATCCGTGCCGGTTACTGATAGCCAAGACTAAATTAGCTGCCAAAAAACTAAGTGTCCTCTCAAAGGTGCGAAAGTACCTACTTTAAATCTGAACAATACTTTTGTTAGACAAAGCACATATTCGCTCTTGTATGCTACTAGCAATTAGTAACCGGCACGGATATGCCTATCGGTTTTTTATCGGATACACTTCGGAGAGTGTGCCACTATATGATCTAATATCACCTTGCCCTTTTGTCTATCGTACTTCTCGTAACTCGAAGAAGCGGCACCATTTCATGGTAGCTATTCCAAAGACACAGACACGAAGAGGTTTGGCTCTACTTTTGTGATAAGAGCGTCTAGGCTGTGGAATGAGTTGCCTGAGTGTGTTTTTCCCGATAGTTATAATCTTCAAATCGAGAGTTAATCTGTTTTTTCCTAGGTAAACACGCTCCAGCGTAGACAGCATCGTCGATTATTATCAGGCGAGATGGCGGTTAAGTGTAAACATATAAAAGTAAAAAAAAATGGTTTTGACGGATTTTATCAATTAAGGCGAATTTCGAGGTGGGCTCTTTGCAGAGTCTTCTTTGGGAAGAACCATACCTTTGCACGTTATTATACCACCAAGCAGTGATGGACCATCATTACTCATTACTGGGTTCCAGCTTGAAGGGCTATGTTTCTTGAGAAATGATAGAGCTAAGCGATGAATCATAATACATTAGGTATATCTACGGATGACGATGTGACGAGTGCAGTGCTATGATTCTTCAAAATCAAGTTGCGTGGCCTTGCTGTTAAGAGCAAGTATGTTGGTTACTACCAATCGCATGTCTTTCTCGTCTCGTTACTTTATTGTAAAAAATAGTAACATCTTTTTCTATATCATACTTTGTAAGGTATGAGTGAGTATATACTTAAACGTACGTGCATTTTTCTTGTAACTAAGCAAAATTTCCACGTCATATCCTACATTACTTATATCAGGCACTTAAATGACTGCTCCGTCGCGTCGTCCCAACCCGTAAGCTTTCCGTCAAAATAAAGAGGTCTTTCTCGCCGGATCTCCTTGAATGCAAAATATTTTAAGCTTCGCCACCAAAGAAGAAATTATTATGAAAGCTTTATGTAGCCACACACAGCCCCTAAGTGGCGAAATGGAATCTAATTTATATTCCCAGTGTGTCCAGCTGCGAGTACGGACACTGGACCTTCGACGAATATAAAATGGATGGACGTGCCATAGCCATTGAATACGTTCAGTAATCTATATCTCTGTCTTTACTAATATTATAAAGCTGCAGGATTTTTGTTTGAACGCGCTAAACTCAGAGACTAGGACCGATCTCAAAATTTATTTCACCGTTGGAAATGTGTGTTATCCCTGAGTGATATACCTAACCTTTATATTTTATTACTAGCTTTTACCCGCGACTTCGTCCGCGCCACATATTTATTAAAGTAATTGAGGCAGTACCTACTCGTATGTCTACTACCATACAAATTCACGTTTCCTAATCAAAATCGGTCTTAGTCAAAGTTTTATATTTATTAATAAATGTACAATTTACACGACAAATTACAAAGAAACTATGTTCTCAAAAAAAATTAATCAAAAACAGACTTTAATTTAAAATCATATTGGGACGGTCCACCAAATTTTATTAGAGTCTATTAGTAGATATTAGTAGATATATCGACTGATTACATGAACGCAAATTTTAGTTTGTTGTTCATATTTCAAAAACCGCCGCACTGATTTCGATAAAATTTATATGACAACCTCTGAACTATAATCTACCAACCAAAAAAATAACCATCTAAATTGATTCACAATTGGAAATACAACTGGATTGACAACCTCCTCCTGTTTTGAAGTCGGTTAAAAATAGCATACAAAGTGTGCCAAGATCCTTCCATGCACACTTTTACTCCTCATTTCCACTCTTTTCAACTCTTTTTTCTGTGATAAAAAGTCGCCGTTGTCCTTTCCTAAGTCTAGGTAGTCTATCTGTGCACCAAATTGTAACAAACTCTTTAAGTGGCTTAGGCGTTAGACGGTAACGGACAGAGAGTTACTTTCATATATATAATTTCATATGAGAATTGAAAACAGGTGTTCCTGATCATTTTATAGAGTCAGTTGTAAAGGTTACCGAAAAGTAATACGTTTACTCCTCCAAAAAACTCATTTTTACAGTTCTTAATTTGCCTTAATCGAGCGTCCATCATGCATAACATTTGATAAGACACCATGGAAATCTCGTCGATTATCAAAAATTCTGTCTGATAGTCTGATACGCCATTTAGTGGCTGCGCCCAACTTAAGTATTGAGGTTGTATAGTGCACTGTACTCTTCTTGTCAAGCCCTTTTATTTGATACCCATGTTGATGGGGTTCATAAAACCTAAGTTATCCGCCATTGTGTAGAGGCCGCCATCTTGGATTTTAATTTTATATAATACATTGCATTCTACTGGTTGAGCACTTTCATTTGATACCCATATTGATGGGATTGATAAAACCTACGTTATTCGCCATTGTGTAGCGGCCGCCATCTTGGATTTAAATTTTTTATAGCATATTGTATTCTGCTTGTTGAGCCCTTTCATTTGATACCCATGTTGATGGGATTGATAAAACCTACGTTATCCGCCATTTTGTAGCGGCCGCCATCTTGGATTTCAATTTTTTATAGTATATTGTATTCTGCTTGTTGAGCCCTTTCATTTGATACCCATATTGATGGGATTAATAAAACATAAATTATCCGCCATTTTGTAGCGGCAGCCATCTTGAATTTATAATGATAATGAATAAACATAATTGTATTGTCACCAAAATCCAAAGTGTATACAAAATTTCAGATTAATCGGTTGACAGGAAGAGGGTGAAATTTGAATTACTAATTTTGACCCATGAATAAATAATCATAAATAATAAAAAAGAAAATCCCAATTCCACCCCCGTAGGTACAATTCGAAACTACAAAACTGCTAAAACATACATTGTATGGTTTCGTGTTAAATATCTAGACGTAAAGTTTCATAGTTCTTCAACAATGACGAAGTTTTCCATATAAACTTTCATCCCTTATTTTAACCCTTTCAACCCTTTTTTCGGAACAAAAAGTAGCCTATGTCCTTTCTCGGGATCTATTTTATCTATGTATCAAATTTCATCAAAATCTGTTGGTTGGTTTGGGCGGTAAAGACGGACAGACAGACAGACAGACACACAGACAGACAGAGTTACTTTCGCATTTATAATATTAGTATGGATGTATCACGGGTGAAGGTGCAGCGGACTGCTAGTAACGAGTATAAATATGGCCCGTTTGATGAAGTCTTGAGCGAAACATTTCGACATTTTCAAAAACTTTAATCTATTCAATAATTTAAAAGAACATTTTCAATTAATGAGATTATTTATTAATAATTTAATATTGTCTGAAAAAATAAACACCGGTTTTAATATAAAATTGAACTGAGACAATTTACTACATTTCATTAATTTTGTGAAAACAATTAGAAGAACTGTTCCAATCATTGGTACAGCGAGGAGTAAACGAAACAATAATTATCAATGTACCTATGCAAATTAGAGATTTTGTTGATTTTCCAAACTACCGCTAAATTAATTTCGATATAAAATATCTGGGTCCTCTAAGTTATGATGTACTAAACAAAAAAATAAGTGTGGCACTCGGAGACTGGCGCGGTAAAGCTATTGCATGTTGCATGCATTTTTATCAACATAAGCAATAGAGATGTTAACAATTTTTCGGAATTGCTTTTATTTAGAAGAGTGAAATCCGTTAAGTTGGCAATACTGCTTAGATAATTTAGTCTGTAAAGCTAATACAAATAAGACTCAAAGTCGAATGACCGAGTGGGGAGGACGGCGTTACGGTCTTCCATCCCTCTTTCTTGTGAACATAAGAAAGAGATGCACGATCACTAAAATCCGGTCCCCAAGCCCGCGATAAAAGCTATGCAATAGCTTAAAAATATCATCAAAATCGAATCACATAATTGGCGGAGCTATCGCGTAACATACACACAAAAAAACATACAACTGAACTGAGAACCTTTGAAGTCGGTTAAAAATGGGACACAGACTTTTTTCTTCATAATTCCTGTTACAAAACTTCGCGAGTGCTTCCTCATTCAACGAGTTTTGGTATGTTTCAATTTCAATGCATGACAGAATCTCCTCCAAATGCCCGTCGTTATCATATTAAACATGTTAAAACACTGTTAATATTTGATGATGAATCAATTTAATTCTTATGAAAAAAAACAACAAAATAATATGGATTTTGAAATTGGAACATGAGGCCTCAAGGTAAATGTTTTGTACCTATATGTCACCATAATATTGTCAACAGCGTCAGGTTATAATCTCATCATCATCATCATAACTTCAGACATTATGGGATGGGTGACGAGAAGACTCGTAGTTTTCCGAATGCTGCCCAACCCAGCTGAATTCTCCTCATGGCCTCACTCTCAAAGCAATTTTTACCCAATTCGAGCGTCTGCCCTAGTTAAACATATCTTCGATCAATCTCTAGGGTGATTAGGGAGATTATAATCTAACCCGTGAGATTATAAACTTACAGTAGGTTAAGTTAGTGTGTCATTTAACGGAGTTAGATTATAATTTGACGGTTTTTTTAAATTTTATGGTGACGTATTATACATAATTTAAAATCATCTTACAAATTAGAGTGACGAGTGCTGCACATTGATCGACAGTGGCTCTTCATTTCACTTCGGTTGCTCGTTTCTTCACTCTATATTGTAAAACGAAATAAAATAAGTATAATATAAAGTATCTGTATCTTTCACGCATATGTATGTAAATTAAATATTTAAAAAAATAAAATATTGGTGGTGGACAATTCACACACAACACCATCTGACCCCAAACTAAGCAAACCTTGTAATATGGCGGCCAGATAGCTAATATAATACTTATATAGCTCTAAATACATACTAATTGTACATAGAAACACCCAGACACAGTGCAAACATTTTAAATTCATCACACAAATATTTGTACTGGGTGGGAATCGAACCCACGACCCTCGGCGTCGCAGGCAGAGTTACTACCCACTAAGCCACGAGGCCAGTCAAAAATGTAAAATGTGTATTAAAATTTACTCAAGTGTTTATTATTTATACTAGTAAATCTATTAGTGTTCTACATAGATATTAAAGTAAGATTTTTGGATTATTTGAAGATAAAATATATCATATCCTTATACAATGAGATATTTTTTTCCGTCTTTAAAAATGTGCTTCCTTTGGACCTATCCATTTAATTTCTTTTGATCGAAGCACAAGACCCCCGTTACCAAAAAGAAAATGCGAAACGACACAAATGAAAATAAATGAACCTTGGTTCCCCCATTACGGACGGTATCCCACTCACGACACTAATAATTCTAATAAACAACGATACGGAGTTATTTTTGTCTCAAGAATTTAATTAGTAGCTATTTGTGTTATTATAATATTATCTTATTAGAATTTTCGTGTCAGACTTACATACGTAATACGTGTACGTCCATTGTGTTGCTTTCCTACTTTCGTTATTGTATTTTAAAAGTAGATTGTAGTTAGGATGTTCATTACTAAACTAGGAGTCGCCCCGGCTTCGAACATATACAACACTGAACTATGAAATATTTTGAATCGGTTCAGTAGTTTCTGAGACTAGTGCGTTAAAACAAAAACACTCTTCAGCTTTATAATATTAGTTTAGATAACGTTGGCACGGCTGAACAGTTCGGTTTGAAATTTGACTCGCAAGACTGGAAAATAGCACATAGACTATGTAGTACTAAAAAACACTGTTGCCATCTACCACTTACTTACATAAGTATATTATGTCATAGTTACTTTGGAATTGTAATTCTTCTTGAATCTGCAAATTCATATAACCACGTCTCGTCCATCTTTCGTCGCTCGCTTTTTATTGATCTGAATTTCAAACTTGATATTTCTCAAAATTTTCTGTAATGAAAAAGTTCACGCTATCTGTTAACACTGACGGGAATCGGGTTTTCTATTATCTATACAAATAAATAACATTGCAGTGTCTGTATGTTATGCCAAATTAACAGCTTTTTTCAAATGAAAGTAGGTCCATTATATACGGTATACTTACTAAGACTATTTTTATTTTTTCTGTCTGCCTGCCCGCCTGTCTGATTGTCTGTATTTTCTGGTTAATATCCGGTTGGCCGATTATGACGGGACTTTCACTATCAGATAGATGATCTTCTAAAGCATAACTTAAGTTACTCTTACTTGAGGAAAATAAAGGTGTCGAGAAAACTTAAAACCGTTAAAACGCGGGTGAATCGGCGGGCACAGCTAGTACATATATAAATGCTGATACATAAGCAAGATATAGCTAGTTATGAACGTACTTACGAGTTGCGGTTTTATGGGCATGATCGCGCAAAAAATAATTTCGAGTCCATTACAGTTTTGTAATTGAAATATTAGTTCAACGCATCTTGCAAGGTTTGCAATCCAAGGTCACTTACGGCAAAGTCAAAAGTTCGTGTGCCTGACGATCAAATACATATTTTTTATTCGATTACAGGTTGCTCTTGATCGACGTCTCACATAATATCACGAAATCACGATACATTCTACAATGGAGCGCGCTTAAAATTCAGCTTTTACTTCACGGTCTACTACATCTGTTATGCTGTACAATACATGGGTACATTTCAAAGGCATGAATACCTACTTAATAATATAATAACAACATTATAAACGTAAAAGTTTCGATGCTTGTCGTGCTTTATGCGCACGTCCTGCTACGCTGCTACGACGCCGCTACGACGCCGCTCCGACGCTACGCCGCTACTCCGCTACGAAGCTACATTATCGTTTTTACTCCAAAAAAGTCATTGGTTTGAAAATACATGTATTTTGAGCGACATCAATGAAAATATTATACATACATATACAATATACACTGGGTGAAGGGGTGTTAAAAGGAAAGATCGGCGATGTCTTGTCTTATTAGAATGCAAGGCGGCGGGCGGCGCGGTTGTCGGGCGGGCGGAGACGGGTCGCAGGCGGGAACTATTCTGGGGTGGTCAAATAATCTCGATCACTTATCCTAGAAAGAGAGAGAGAGCCTCTTTCCTTTTTTAAGAATATCTCGACACCTTTTTGTCGTATCGCGTTTGTAGCTCTAACAAATCTCGGGATTTTTTATTTTGTGTTAAAGTATCTGTTTAGTCCTTGGTTGTGTACTCTTGTCTTCTTTTTGTGGAACTACTTTTCCATAATAATAATTTTCATATAAGGTAACTGTCTAGAGGAGACCGCATTTAACAATAAGATCGCTTTTTATTAATTTTTTGTATTATCTTAACTTTGTTTTAAAATTAAGATTTTTTTGAAGGAATATAAAGTCACCGCGTGTTAGTTAGGTAGTACATGGTACTGTGTAAAATATTTTATATCCGTCTAATTTATTAATTTGTGTATATTTTTAAAATATATTGACATTCTCCATCATCATCATCATCCACACTCTATCCCACTGCTGGGTATAGGCCTCTCTCTTACTCCTTCTCCAGATGAACTATAAATGTGAGAAATATCATACTCATCCGTCCGCGCATCTTTCGTGAAAAACATTGTACCCCAAGTTTTATCATATTATCATATTAATGTAATACATACATATGTATATTAGCTGGGTTTCTTCAACTCGAGAATCAGTGGATTTCTTATACGTAAAACACGTCATAGTTTGAAATCATACGAGATACGAGTATAATAAACCTAACAATGTTCATAACAATGGAAACGTCTAGTAATAAAGCCATCGTTTTAGACCTTAATTTAGACTATTATTTTATTGCAAGTTCAATACATACGACGCTGTTACAAAAATAGTACGACACACATAGGCACACATACGTACGAACATCATCCCATGTATACTTACACATACTTTTGTCTATTTTCACCCTCGCAGACATATCACACTCACATATATGTACATATACACTCACTCATAGACAGAAAACATTCCAACACATCAACAAACATCACACATCCCCACACACCGTCCCTCACCATCACACACACATGGAAACAAGCACAACTGAAGAGAACTAGCTCCCACAAACACAGGGAATCCTAGTGTGAGAGGGAGCTAGGGTTACAATTTGATACTAATAATATGCATGTTAGTTTATTTAAGCTAATAAGTTATCGTATAAGGCCACAATATCAGAACGAAAATAAATTAATTTATTTATTTTCATTATATTTATTATAACTCTTGAATTTGAATTTGATAGCTCACTCTGGAAACTACTTGGGTGAAACTGGAGAGCATTGCTAGTCTGGAATAAATCTTCAAAGCATGGTCGTCTAAATAAGTCTTCTAAGCATGGCCATCTAGAACTCATTTTTAGATGGCCATGATCCAGAGTTCACTCGAAGATTAATTTTATTTATGAACGTGACGATAAGCTTAATTTACAGCCCACGAAAAATCTGTGTGTATCGCATCTCCGGGGAATAGAATCATTCTGTGTTAGAAAGTGTGAGAAATATATATCGTGCGTTCAAGAATAGGCACCC
This sequence comes from Ectropis grisescens, assembly GCA_017562165.1. Classification (NCBI taxonomy): domain Eukaryota; kingdom Metazoa; phylum Arthropoda; class Insecta; order Lepidoptera; family Geometridae; genus Ectropis; species Ectropis grisescens. Next base: position 13,764,215 of record CM029777.1, on the reverse strand, counting down.
TCAGTTCCATGACGTTCGACACAGCACGTCCTGCGCCGCACGTCGTTTGGTGATCAGAAACACATGTCAGGTTCTGTTTATGCCTTAAAGATATTTTTATGGCAACCAAATTCCCTGAAAATGTTTGCCTTCCTTTTGATTTACTAGGTTATGGTGTTAAGGTACCTTTGTTTTGTTTTCGGCACGAACGCAAATGGCTTACTTACAGAAATATTTTACAATACTTAGCACTTACTATTTGCTACATACGATAAAAACTACGAGTATGTTACGTTTTGTCACGGGTCACGGGCTTACAATTTGGTGCGTCTGGCATTGTTACTCACCTGAGGAGCTTATGCGTACTGTAGTTATACCTATGTATATCAACGAATAAAACGAGATATACTTCGAGCGTGGCTTCTTCGCTGTCGTATATCTGGGTATTATAGTGGCCAAGTGTTTGAGGGCATTATCCGTTTTTATATGACTCTTATTTTGATGAACATTCAGGTCAGTCTTCGTCCACGACTTGCAACGGATTTTAATTAAATACTCGTACATATATGTACAATTATTTGTAACATCGACCTTCGGGGACGATGAGGACATTGAAGCCGAAATCTATGCGTGGTAGGATATAAGATAGATCCTAAGGCTTATAGGACAGCGACTGATGTGAAACTAACGCTGTTTAAATTGTTTTACATTGACATTCAACGTGACTCAACAAAAGTAAATTTTGTCAAAGAGAGTGAACATAACGCTATCATCAAAAGTTTGGTAGATATGCTGTTGCTGAGTGAAACATACCGACGAGAGATGACTGTTGTCACTTAATCCATCAGTAACATTACGGAAAAATACGAGTATGGGACACATATTTTTTATTTTGTAAAATTACTGGATGTACCCTGCTTCGCTTCGCTGTGGCACATTGTGATGCAAAAATTAGATAAAAGCAATCCTTGATGCGGATTATTTATCATTCTAAAATTTCAGCTCGATTGGTGCAGTACTTTTTGAGTTTTTGAAGCGTACACAAACCAACATAACGTTTTTAACCCCCGACCAAAAAAAGGGGTGTTATAAGTTTGACGTCGATATATGTCTGCCTGTCTGTCTGTCTGTCTGTCTGTGAGTCTGTCTGTGGCACCGTAGAGCTCAAACGGATGGGCCGATTTCGATGCGGTTTTTTTATTTGAAAGTTAATATCCGTGCGGGTATTTTTAGCTATGTTTGGTTAATATCGATTCAAGATGGCCATCTTATTAACTCCACAAAATGGAGGACAAAATATTTCTTCACAACCTACCTCAATATGGGTATCAAACGAAAGGGCTAGACTAGTAGAATACTTTGCACTTTGACAAATTTCAAATCCAAGATGGCCGCTACCACAAAATGGCGAATTACATTTCTTTTTTCACAACTCCCTCAATATGGGTATCAAATGAAAGGGCTTGACTAGTAGAATGTTGTACAGATAACAAATCTAAGGTAGTCGGGGGTTAATCAAAATTTTTAATTTTGTTCTTGTTATATATAGACATTAAAAATTTACAAAGATACTATAGATCATCAAACTTCCAGAGTGGGGATTCGTAACGTCGTCAATCGTATATACATAGACGTGATGTCACTAAAAACTTCTAAACTCTATATCTTCGTCATTTATGTGTGTGAAACGAAAGAAAAAATACGCTTACAATATAATTACGGGTTAATTTGTTTTTTTTTTTTGGTAGGCATTGTTAGTTTTTAGTTTTGTTTGTTTTGTTTTCGTCTTACACTATAATCACAGTATTTACAATGGAGCAACGATATTTCGAGTTTAATTTCAAATGTATGATCACTTTTATATAATATAAGTATATGAAAATTACTTAAGATGTTTCGCAAAATAGTTAACGCATCTTGTTAATTCATATGACATACTCGTAGAATAAGGACGACATTCCAAGTAAACTTGAAAGTTGACGTAGTGATTAGTATTCATTGTTTTTACCGCATGCTCTTGTAATTAGAATGTAAAAGCAATCTGCATGGAAATAGCTCCGCGGAGTCGGTCCCTCATTGCAAAATCTCAATGAGAAACTCTGCCAAAGATCTTTGTCCTCGGTTCTTTTAGGAGAAACATATTTGGTTACGTTTTCTAGATTACATGTTGAAGTTATGCTTAACTCGCGTGGCTGAAGTTAATCAATTATAGTTCAAGATCCCAGAGCCGCCAGACGTCACGTATTTTCTGATGGATGAAATGTGGACGATTGAGTAGAGTTAGTGCGTACTAAGAACACATGATTACCCGCTAACTTGCTTAGACGGCCAATTTTGAGATATGGGGTCCAGAAGCTACATTACTTACTTCAAATATTTTCTGATAACTGATTTTCACTCCTGACACTTTTCGTCGGCCGTTTTGCTTAACAGACGCTTTAAACTCTATTATTTTGGAAGTTGCGACCCTCGCTCTTTCCTTCTTATCGCATGATTTTTGTACGGCATTGCGGGATAATAGATTAGAACAGGTATTGAAACTGTATGGAACCAATGCCGTACATAATCAAATGGCCAAATTTGCCCTGAACCTCGTCGAAAATTACGGCGACATTACCGAATGGAAGCCAAACGAAAAAGTAAGTTGATGTGGTCGTGGGTTCGATTCCCACCCAGTGCTAATATTTGTGTGATGAATTCAAATATTTGCACTGTGTCTGGGTGTTTTTATGTTTAATAAGTATGTATGTAGAGCTTAGTTTGGGGTCAGATGGTGTTGTGTGTGGATTGCCCACCAATATTTATGAAAAGAAAAAGAAAAAAAAGGATGGATTATCACATTGTCGCCTTGTCGCATTATCAGATTATCGCATTGTCGCTTTGTTACCAATGTGACAATTCACATTGTCGCATTGTCACGTTGTGGAATTGTTGCACTGTTACTGTCTTTGTCGTTTGATTTTATTTCGGACTAGTGATCCGCCCTGGCTTCACAGGGGTGCAAATTCGAAATCGTCCCCATGTCAATCCAAAGAAAGGGTGGAACACCTTTTTAGTCTGTGAGCGATACCGTCGCTATCGTGACTCTATTGGTATCAAGTCTGACGTAACTAGACCGTGCCTTTAGGGAGCGAGTATGCGTAAATACACTTTTTTTTTAACTTTTATAGGTTCACACTTGACCGCCATCTCGCCTGATGTTAAACGACGATGCGGTATACGATGGAACGTGTTTACCTAGCAGTGACCGATTCACTCTCGTTTGAAGACACAAAGATTGTAACCATCGGGAAAAACCCACTCAGGCAACGTATTCCACAGCCTTGACGTTCTTATCACAAAAGTAGAGTCAAATCTTTTTGTTCCTGTCTTTGGAACATCAACCATGAAACAAGTAAAAAATTGTATATTTCCAACAAGTAAAAAAAGTAAGTCGCATCTTGATGATGGCGCTATCACACTATTTAAGTGTTTTACCGCTACCAGCTACCAGTAATGCCATTTACAAGAAAAACATTTTGAGAAAATTTTCCGTTAAAGAAACATCGTCTAGAAAATCCAAGGTAAACATTACTTCAACGTAATGAGTAACTTGATCTAAAGTCAACACTTCACTAGACTTTTTCTAATTGAAGAACGCGTAGAAGCGATAAATTGAAACTTGGCCCTCTTGTAGATATTTCAAGTTTTACTGTAGATAAACGGTTTTTTAGAAAATCTACCCTAGGTATATGATATTAGGCCGAAGACTTTTCAAAATAGAAGATATGAACAGATAGTATTAGAGTATGATAAATATAGTAGTAGATGCTTAGAGAAGATTTTAAAAATAAACATACACATTAATATTGATAAATTAACGATCTTTAAAGAAAGAGCTCCTAAATAGTAACCTTCTTGTATTTATAATTATTATTGTGACTATGGAGTAAAAATCGTGAATCAGTAAATCTTGTATAAACCTGAAATACACATAATAAGCCACGACACACATAAGCAGCCACGATACACATAAATAAGCACTGGAGAAGAAGATACAAGGATTAGACTATGTGGCGTGTTATAGAAGAGGCCTATGTCGAGCAGTAGGCTAGGTGAAGCTGAAGATGATGATTTGAGTTACGTTTGTAAGATAAAATGTTATGATTTGACACATTTCTAAACTTTTAACGAAATTGAAAATTGTATACTATACACTGATACCATCTCATAATACAAAAATACATAGATGACTGAAACAATGTGTTTACACACACACACGCACACACCACACTACCTCGATTCAGACTCGGTTACAAAATAAACTAAAACCAACGATCTCAATACAAAGATGTGCCCTCCCAAACTTCAGGGCGCACGGAATCATGTCATCGTTGGGAAGAGTGAGCTCACTCTTTCCGTTCTAGTCAGTCGTAGGAAGCGGTGGCCGCCGGGCGTTTTTACCTATCACTATTCGTTGGCAACAATCAAAATAAGTAGAACCACATCATATCTTGCCGCTAGCGATTCTAGGGGTCAAGTAGATTGGTTGTTTGTAAACCACTTACGATACACACAGAGACGCAGTTTATGACCAATTTCAAGGTGCTCAGGGCACATCCATTCGTTTATATCGATGACTAAAACCACACTCAACACATATTTTCTCTTTCTTTTATTTGACACTGTTTAAGAAACATTTTGTTTTTAGAATACAAATACAAAAATCTTTATTGCTGTTTGTAGGTAAGATAAGATGATACAAAACATTTTAAAAGTTGCCCCATACAAACTGGCCTCTGCGAGAGGCATGCAATATGTCTGGCAAGACAATTTGTTAGTCTTAATCACAGATTTCTAAACAGATGAAACCTTCGTGAACGATACTGTGAGGCCAGTAATTAGTTATGTATGCGTGACAGCTCTCACCGACGTTGTCAAATTACTCACGTTGGTGTGCGTGTAATGTTCCCAGTCTTAAGAAAAAAAACCCACTATTGTTGTCTTAGCTTCGGAAATCTTCGCGTATAATAAACACATATATTATAATGTTGAAATAATTTATTATTACGCCGATTAAATATTATGCAAGGATTTCTTGTTATTACTATTTCCATCCTATGAAGTTAAGAATTTTGATTTAGCATGCAACTAAGAATTCGAATATTCGTACAGAAAATTCGGAATAAAAATTGGTTGCCTGTAAAGTCGGTATACGGGCGAAAGTTTTACGTGACAACGACTTTGAGTGGTAAAATAATTTTACGGAAGGACGCGTGCCTTTCACTTTTTATGTCAGTCTCTCTCGCTCTTAGGCGGGCTAACCATGCCCGAGTGGAAGGACGCGTGCCTCTCTCTCTCTCGTTGTGAGCGCATAACGTGAGCGGAGCGTAACGCAGTTTCTTGAAGTGTCACCCGGCAAACCAATTTATAAGACGTTGTCACGTCAAAAAGACAACGCCGAATAATAGTAAAAGTCATGTGTGTGTTTATTTTGAGTATTCTATCGGAGCTTCTTGTGAAATTTTGAATATTATGCTTGACAAAAGGTGGCAACTACCTACTCATTTAATATCGGTGAACACAGGAGGTGCAGACAATTTTTGTCAACTGATTTGATGTTGGGGCCAGATCATTCAATTTGTTTATTATCCAATCTTTGTCTGGACGCGTGTCGCAAACGAAAAGCTCACCTTTTCAAAAAATGTTGATACAAACCAACGAAAACCGTCTAAGAGTTTATGTAAATCAGTTGAACATTATTCACATCGCCACCCAAAGTTACGTCGTCCAAATACCTAACGTTTACATTGGACTAGAGACGTTAAATGATAGAGCGAATGGCCAGGGCGAAGGTCGCATGGCCGAAGATTCACCAATTTGATAGCCAACGGAAGATAGCATAGGATTGTTTTGATAATTTTGTGGGTCTGCCATAACATTGCCAAAGAAAATTGTAGAAGTCAAGAATTTTATTCTTCACTTCGGACAACGGGCTCCACGATCAACCAAATTAAAGCGTTTTTGACGTACACATTTAACAGCCCTCTCCCAATTTTGGACAAAGAAAGTCAGGACAGAATGAACAGCAGCCTCACGTCCACTCAGAGAACCAAAATCAAGTTTGTGGGACAGGGAGCTCGAAAATGCAACGCTTTATACCTACAACCCACCTTGGCAGCAAGGCCAGTATATGTGGTGCCAACAGCGATTGGCCTGATCCCAACATCTTTTTTGGGTAAGTATGTACGCACAAATTAGCACCGTATAAAACTTCGACAATGTCACTACTGACTCGACCAGATAACACGAGGTTGATTAAAACCATTAGATATCTCAAAAGAACTCGCCTACTTTTTTAAGCTCCACTATACCTACTTACAAAAATTAAAACTTGCTTCATAACTATAGTTTTCATCAACACTATTAGTATTTTTAAAAACACTAGTAATGACGTGGATTTGTGCTAGGCATCGATTGACATTAAATTAAAAAATTACGATTATAAAAATAGGGTTTAAAATAGAATAATACAATCTACTTAAGTACATAAATAATTTGGTCTACGAGTCTTCAAAAAAATCATAATCTAAATTTTACCTTAACTTTAGGAAAATAATTTCAGTTTAGTACAGGAACACTAACCAATTTTCGTTGAGGTGTTGTGTTTCTATTCATCAATCGAAATGAAATCGCCTAAATTATACAAAAGCAGTAAAATATTCAGACTTTCCTATGAAATGATATTTTTCTTCCTTTTCTTATTTTTGGGAACAATGTTTGCAATGTTTGACGCCACAAGACGGCATAATCTTGTACAAAACTTAAAATCACACGGGACTCCCGTACGAGACGGAAGTCAGTTTCGTACTGACTGGAGTTTGTATTTGCTTTGGCGTTTGATATTTGCTTTCTGGACCTAAGGATCTGTGTTCTGCACGTTCCATCTGCCTTTTGTTTTAGAAATCTGTGGTCTTAATTTATAAATAAAAAAAAAATGAAATAATAGTCAGCTGATTAAAGTCTTCTTCTTCCTCATCTTCTATTAATTTCTGGTTTTTATTTATGTCACCTGATTCTTCATCTTAGATTAATTTCTTTGGTTGTGATATATATTTGTGTGAGATAAATGTTTGGGGAGCACAATTTCGCCAACGTCTTGTGTTTCATCAGGATATTGTCTTGTGTTTTTGAGTTTGATCAATATGTCCATCCAGGGTCTAAGGTCTTGCATTAGTAGATCTTGCAGTTCATCCATGTTCAATAAATTATTTATATTAGGAATGTTCGTTTAAAAAATATTTAATTCGTTTGAAATATTGTGAAAACATATTAGTTTTAGCATGTTATAATTTATAGTTGGAATTGGGAGTGGCCATCGGTTCCTGTCACACAGTTTTAAACTACTTCAGGAGCCTTTGGATTAAATTTTTTTGTACATGTATTTTTGACAAATAAATTATTATTATTAAATAGAGACCCAAATTAAATACAATGCATAATAATTATTCTAAAAAATACAAGACCTGATATTTATTGGTTGAACCGTTTAGTTCCCTCTCTAGGGGAAATAAAATATTTCTTACTACTGAGTTTTTATTACGTATTTGTACTTTTGTTTCACTAACAAAAATGACGAAGATATATTTTATTTTATTTATATAATCAGTCAGAACGGCATATCGCCCTTTACACTAACGAGATCTAAACAGATTAAATTTGTAACATAACCTTTTAAATGAAAATTAAATTGGAAAAGTTTATGTGTACTAATACACATCTTAAATAATAAATGAATAGTCAAATCAAAATTAATTAAACTAAATTATGAATACAAAAGATGTCCTAAATGAAATGTCAAGATTAAAAATAAATTAAATAGCGATACATACAAATACAATACTCTTTAAATTCGTTAACAAAACAAGATATTTAGTGCTTATGCGTATAAGTTTCGAGTGACGTCATGTTTATGTACGATTTTATGTGGACATGACGTCGCCCCCCCCCCACTCAGGAAGTTGGATAATTTATATGTTTGTCGATTTTTTACAATTTGATGAAACAAAAAATACGTGTCAAATTATTCCATAAACTACCTGAAGTGACGGAGTAATTGACTGATTAGAATAGTATGTTTTTGACCTAGACATCATCCTAATTATAAATGCGAAAGTAACTCTGACTATCTGTCGCTTTCACACTTAAACTACTTAACGATTAAAATTAAATTAGGCACTTCTAAAAATACCCGAAAAAGTACAAGTATAAAATAGGCTACTTTTTTCTACGAATAAAGGGTTACAAAGGGATGATTTAATTTTGTATGGATAGTAGTGAAAGTTTGTGTGGAAGTTCCGTCGTTTATGAAGTGAAATGTGAAGCTTGTAAGATTGATACATATATTTTAGTTAGTAAGTTTGTAAAAATTTTACACTGTACATCTTACAGTTTTTACATCTCTATCAGTTTAGGGGCTCTAGCGCCTAACTAGAACTCTCTTAGCCTAACTCTCTTAACTAACTAAATGATAGAGACCGCAATAACAAAACGAAAGCCGATTTAGGTAGAAGGGCCGGTAAGCTGTGGGTTGCACAGCTGAGCATAACTAGTTATGTATATGTCGCAGCCGGATCGTATAATCCTCTGTATTACATTACGGCTAGCCGTTTTGAAAAACAGGGCCGTTTTGTAAAGCGGCGGTTTGACGATTAGCCAGATTGAAAGCGGCTGATTAAAAAACAGCCGGAATATATTCGACGCCATACGTCATTCAAAACGGCTAGCCGTAATGTAATAAAGCGAAAGATTAGCCGCCGCTTTGACAATTTTTAGTTCCGATTCTTAACACTCATGGCGCTGTCTGACATAACAACAACCATGACGTTGAAAACAGTACGTGTGTTACTAAATTGCTAAGGTGACTGTGGATTCTGGTGTTCGGCGGAATCCTACACAATATTATTGGGGTGGTTTACCACCGTCCACCTTGCTCTGGACAAACAAACCTTCTAAATCGGACAGGTAGATTAGGAAGGACCCAGATCCGACTCGGAGTACCCCGACTCCACCTAGTCTTGTCGCTAGAATGTATATAAAGAATGCGGGAGCTTCTGGCGGGAGCCCACCCGGAGTCAAATCTCAATGATAAACCCTGGTCTAAGTGCACCATATTTCTTAGGTGTACCATGACCAATATCAAGTTAGGGGCTTTCAGGGGTTTTTTTTATCTGAGAGGTAAGATGTTTAAAAAAACGTGGAAGAAATATGGCAAGAGATAATCTGTCAGCTTTTTCTGATTAATACTCATTGTTTATTTTGTAAGTATGGTCACCCTACAATTTAAGCAGTAGTACAATGCGGCTAAACGTTGGCCGCCGTATTGAAGAACGTATCGCAATGACAATGCGGCTAATCGTTGAACCGCCGCATTACAAAACGGCCCTGTTTTTCAAAACGGCTAGCCGTAATGTAATACTGCGGATTATACGATCCGGCTGCGACATATACATATTATTATTATCATCACTACTACTGGGCAAAGGCCTTATAGATTCTTACAGATAGCCAGATATGATGCTTTGATGAGCAAGTTTTTGTAATTTTTATAGGCAAAAGCTATCACAGATTGGGTTTGGCGGCTAACAAATAAACCTCTTCCATGTTTTGTAGTATCGGGATCCTTTACAGAAGCCGCTTGGGGAGGTACTAAACATTTACTAACAATTATTTTACCAACAGTTTTGAAGGCCAATTTTACCGGAGATTTTACACGGCAAAGATTCATTTTGAATCTCATAATGACAGCCGCAGTGTTTGTATTGCTTGCTTGTCAGAGATTTGAACTGTTCAGACTTAACTGCGTGGTGATTTGTTATGTAGGCGTATGTCACAGATTTCTAAACAGATGAAACCTTCGTGAACGACACTGTGAGGCCAGTCATTAGTTATGTATGCGTGACAGCTCTCACCGACGTTGTCAAATTACTCACGTTGGTGTGCGTGTAATGTTCCCAGTCTTAAGAAAAAAGTCCCACTATTGTTGTCTTAAGCTTTGGAAATTTTCACGTATAATAAACGCATAAAACATTATTTTAAAATAATTTATTATTACACCGATAATATATAATGCAAGGATTTCGTGTTAATAACTTGCTCCACAAAAAAGGAGACAGAAACGTAATTGAAAATTATAGACCTATTAGCCTCATGTCAAACATTTACAAATTTTTTTCAAAGCTGATCCTAAATAGAATATCAAGGACTATAGATGAAGAACAGCCCATTGAACAAGCTGGTTTTAGAGCAGGGTTTTCAACTATTGATCATATGCATGTATTAAAACAGTTAATAGAAAAATCTCAAGAGTATGGGAAAGACCTATACATTGCATTTGTCGACTACAATAAAGCTTTCGACTCAATCAAACACAATCTGCTCTGGGAGGCTCTAATTCAACAAGGAGTAAGAAAGAAATATGTTCGTATTATTGAAAATATATATGCTAACAGCACTGCACAGATCAAGTTAGAATCCACAGGTCATAGACGAGACGTTTTATAACGGCGAGGATTTGTTTTTATCTATTCGTTTCATAACTATAGTTTTCATCAACACTATTAGTATTTTTATTAACCCTAGTAACGACGAGGATTTGTTCTTGGCATCGATTCACATTAAATAAAAAAATAACGATTATAAAAATAGGGCTTAAAATTGAATTATACAATGTTAATCATTAATTTGGTCTACGAGTCTCTTCAAAACAAAATTAGAATATATATTTTACCTTAACTTCAGGGAAAATAATTTCAATTTAGTATAGCAACACTGACCTATTTTCGTTGAGGTGTTGTGTTTCTATTCATCAATCGAAATAAAATCGTCTAAATTATATAAATACCAGTAAAAATATTCTAACTTTCCTATGAAATTTCCTTTTTTTATTTTTGGGAACAATGTTTGCAATGTTTGATGACACAAGACGGCATAATCTTAAACAAAACATAAAATCACACGGGACTCCCGTACGAGACGGAAGTCAGTTTCGTACTGACTGGAGTTTGTATTTGCTTTGGCATTTTATATTTGCTTTCCGGACCTAAGGATCTGTGTTCCGCACGTTCCATCTGCCTTTTGTTTTAGAAATCTGTGGCGTATGTATCTCTTGCTCGTCCTATCATTCTACGTATATTATAAAAAGGTCCACACTGATGATTAGATCGCTTGATAAATTAAGGTACATAAAAAAATCCATCATATTTTTTTTCAAGTACCCACTGGCAACATTGCTTGGCCCCGTTACACTTCGAGTAGTTACAGAGTTTGGTTGGTCGTGAGTGGTAACTATTATTTATTCAACGGTAAATCAACTTTGCTTTTCAGACGCTGGAGAAAATCTTTTAGAAATGTTCTGGTTTAGACTCTCATTTATTGATGAGGTAACTAACATAGATGGCGATAGATGTAAGTGATTATTTAATAGGGCATCGATTTAGTTCCCTACCCGGGCAAGTCCACCTTTGCTAGGAGTTTCCCCAGAAATTGTTTTTTTAGGAAACCCTATCAGTGTAATAAATACACCTGTAAAGTAAGCTCTGTTTGGTACTAAAATACTAATTAATTAATATCCACACATAAGTTCATTAGAATTACATAGAATAGGGTCCAAATTTTAGTCCATTTTGCCTTATTTATATTTTAGTGGTACTTAGGACTCTTTACAGAGTTCACATGAAAAAGTACCACTACTTTGCCAGTAATTCTACTGACAAGCAGTAACAAGCAAACATTACTATGTTACGGTTTGAAGACCAATGTATCCTGAGAAATTACATGACATAGAGATATATCTTACACTGTTAGTATTTTTTTTAACTATTAATGTTTACTCTTGATCGCCATCTCGCCTGATGTAAAGTGACGATACTACTACTACGATGGAGCATGATTACCTAGAAGAAACCGATTCGCTCTCGATTTGAAGACACCTAGATTGTTACCATCGGGAAAACCCCAACGCAACGCATTCCACAGACTAGACAGACGTTCTAACGACGATAGAAAAACGACAAAGTGATATTAGATCATTTAGATCGGTTGCACCCTCTCGGAAGTGTATCCGATATCAAGTTTTTATCAAAGTTTTTTTAGTCGTAAATCAAATGAAATCAAGTCAATCAATTAAATCTAGACAAATAAATCGGCAAATAGAAGATATAGAAACATGGATATATAGACAGACAGACAGACAGACATAAACACTTTATTATGCACTCCAGACGTCATATACAGCGAAAAAAATATATTTATATATATAATTACACTTCACTTACAACAACATCTGACCCCAAACTAAGCAAAGCGTGTACTATGGAAGCCAGATAGCTGATATAATATACTTATATATTTTTAAATACATACTTATTATACATAAAAAATACCCAGGCATAGAACAAATATTTGAATCCGTCACACAAACATTTGCACTGGGTGGGGATCGAACCCACGACCCACGGCTACGTAGGTAGGCTTACTTACTTTCTGTACTATTAAAAGTCTTAATCTACTATGTAATACTACAGAAAATAACTTACAACAAGGGCCATAAATAGCGAAAAATAAACCTTAATACGAGTATGTTATAATTCGATATACCTGGTTGTTGTCTAGGTAGTAAGTGCATCACTTAGGGTACAATAAGTGTAGGTATATGTGTACCTAAGAAGCCAGTAAATGAAGTTAGGCTGGTAGTTAATGCAATATCGCTTGCAGTGTCACGGCCGCAAACTAGCTCCGTACGTGACGATCACTATCCATGATTGTAACTGATTCATTTAATTTCCTAGCTCAGCGTAGCTCATACGTAATGTTGTTACGTTATTCAGTTTCGAGGCGTGGAATACCTATTTAATTTACCTAATTTGTTAGAGTCATGAGTATACATTCATAAAAATATTTGTTTCATTGAAAGCTGGTGTTTTATTGATTGACATGGTTTTCAGCAGGCTATTTAAGGTGTTAATTAGAATATTCGCCAAGGCATGAAATTCTGAGATTTTCTTTGAACGATTTTAATTAAATTAAGTACATAAACATTAAAATGTATTATTTAATACTAAAAATAATAATCATAATAAACCACGTTTTTCGACGTTTCACATAAAAAAACTAGTCTACAAGTTTGTCCTCCGTCCTTAAGCGGAAGATGGCGGAAGTGAAAAGGACGCCATCTTCGATTGGCCGCTCGACCGGACAGATGCAGCAAATTTAATCTGGCTCTTTCTAGAAAGCCACTATTGAATGCGCTTCCCAGTAACCGCAAGTTTATTGTGTTAGGTCCCACGCAGCCTGCTTTTTACTCTATGTCTGACAAAATGGACTTCTATTTGTAGAGTAAAACATAGCCTCAGCTCAGCGTGCGAAGCCAGGAAATCGTGAAATAAACCCGGCTTACCTATGCACACATTTTCGTAGGTACAAATTTTCATTTTCGCATGAAAAAGATGATTTATTTATAGACTAGCTGAACCCGCTACTTCGTTCGCGTAAGCAGATGTTACTAACTTATACATTAGTTGGAAGTATCGTACGTCAAATATTTGGATAAGTAGTCATTGAAAACCCTTTGAGTTTGAGTGAATTTGTTTTTCCACACAAAAATATATTTAATTTTATCATCTTCATTTTTCTTTTTTTAAACAATATCAAACATACTTAGTAATGTTTCATAGTATCGAACATAGCCGCAAGTGTTAAGTTTGTAGGATTTTTATAGGATACATTATGAAAAGTCTGAAGCGAATGTTCATGATCTGATACCTACTTATCTCTTTTTATCCGCAAGCTGTTTTCTAGCTGTTACCCGCGAATTCGCCCGCGTAAAATTTTGAACGAAGCCTGTGTGGAATAAAAATGATTAAGATTTTGAGTTTTAATGACATCCGTAAATCTAAGCCAAGTCTTAGTGAAATGTTAATGTATGAATTTAATTGTAGGTAACACAGAAAAAAATCCAAGAACGAAAGAATCCAAATTCGGCATCATAATCCTTTTAGCAGCAAAAACTTATTAGTACAATTTAGAATACCAGGAACGTCACCTAGTGATGATGAAAGAAAAATACATACCACAATAGCAAAACATCGATTTAAATGGGGCTTTAGTGCTTTTAGATTTAAACTGGCATTAGCGCCATCTAGGTAATGAGAATATTATGTTGCTTGCTATTTTGATTGTGAACGCAAATCACCTATATTATCTACGCCAAAACGGGTGCATCAATTTTTCATTTTAGGCTTTTACCTTACCATCACATCAAGTTCCTTACGAAAATATATGCTTATATTAATATGGAGTTAAATGAAAATATAGACTTATTAGCCCATGTGAAATTTTAGACTCTAAACTATATGTGTTTCGTATGTCAACCATATGGGTTGACATACAGAAACACATCTATAGTTGTGCCGTTTTGACGTGATAGTTAATATTTGTTTCCTTAGGGCCCATGCTTCTTTTCAGGTTGATAGGTAATACATAAATGTGGTATTTCAGACTATACGTTATCTCTGTTTCAATTTTCTACCAAATTTGCTTAGTCTTTCCGACGTCACAGTAACCTTATAAGTAACCGATTTGCTATTTCTGAGTTCAAACTACGTCTGTTTCGAATTCCTTCAAAATATGTTCAGCCGGTCCAACGTTGTCCTGTAATTATTATGAATGTCACTGTTTGGATGTTTGTTACTTAATCATGGCGGAACGTATCAAGTGATCAGGTTGAAATTTGAAATAGAATTAGATTATAGTCTGGCAGAACACATAGGCTAAACATTGCCTATGTATAAGTACCCTATGTATTACTTAAGCTAAACCAAGAATATGTCTTTAATTTTAACTCGATACATTCAGCCGTTCCAACGTAATTGAGCAGCAAAAATTGAAACATTGACATAATTATATAATATTAGGAAAGCATAGGATTTAACAACAATTTAGAAAAAATAAAACGGGTCAAATGCAAATGGTACTCGCGCGCGAAGGGTTCTGAACCATTAGCAAATAAACGGATTTTATTGTATGGGAGCCCCCTGAATAATTTATTTTATTTTAATTAATTACTTTTAAAGAGAACATAAAACTAAATATTATGTGAATAGTTAAAGGGTCTACCTGTGACAGGTACGTTATTATTAGTATCGAGCAAGAAACGGTAAAAAAGCATGTTTGTTGTATGGGTGCACCTCTTAAATATTTATTTTATTTTTAGTATTTATTGTTAAAGCGGCAATAGAAATATTCATATTCATATATTCATATTCATATTATATATTGATAAAATATTATTTTACATGTCAAATAAAAATAATTACAATAATGTAATTTGCCATAATATAAGAAAATTGTAGGTACATAGTCAAATTAATAAATTTAAGTCAAATTAATTACATTCTATACATACTAAAGATATTTCACTGGTAATCAATTAATTCGCATACAATAAATAAATATTCAATTACATTTCAAAGCAATAAAATTCCCTGTAATCATAGAAGCATTGTTCGATCAGCCATTTTTTTAATTTTGTCTTAAAAGACTGCAGAGTAACCGCTGCGGTGACGTCATCCGGTAAATTGTTGTAAACAGTAATACATCATCTGCGAAAATTTCAACTGTCTAGCTATCACCGTTCTTGAGATACAGCCTGGTGACAGTCGGACGGACGGACGGACGGATAGCGAAGTCTCAGTAATAGGGTCCCGTTTTTACCCTTTGTGTACAGAACCCTAACAACGGTCTGCTTCGGTCACCGAAGCTTGTTGAACACTACCTTTAAATTTTAAACAGTGTTTGGATTGAAATAATACGTTTTCTAATAAGTTACGGCTGGTCTAGTAAGTTACAGCTGACCTAGTCGGGAGAACGGCGACTGTCGATCCGGAGACCCAGGGTTCAAACCCACACGTACCACTATCTTTTCAGAGTCATGTTCGTAATGCCGGTAATTAAAACGGTGAAGAAAACACTGTGAGAAACCGAAATCTACCTATAATCTAAGTTCTAAGTCATATGTCATCCACCAACCGACACTGGGCCAGCGTGGTGGATTATATAGCCTGTCTCTCTCTTGCGAGAGAAGGCCCCGACGCCCAGCAGTGGGAACATTTAATGGGTTGTTTAGGCTGCTACTTATTATGCTGATATGTTTTCTCCAAAATAACAAAAATCTACTTCAGTGATAGGTAATTTAATTCTGTCATTCGACTAAATTTTATAAGAAGCTATGACTATGTCGTAACAGATAGATCTAATTTTATTTTAGCTGATTTTAGCTTTTTGTTGATATTTGAAAAACGACCTCCCTGTTTTCGATATCTAAGATCACCTCTGAAGTATTTTCTACCAAACAAAAAAGGAATTATCAAAATCAACTAACAATTAGCGGAGTTATCGTGTAAAATAAAACCAAATAAAAAACATGCAACCCGATTGAAAACATCCTCCTTCTTTGAAGTCGATTAAAACCGAATGATGTTTGTTTTTCCACACAAAAATATATCTTTGACAATTATTTTGTCATCCAAGACGACGCGACGCGATCACGTGGGCACTTTCTAGAATCTAGATATTCTGTGGATAGTCTGATACACAGAATACTTAGAAGTTAGTATGTACCGAACGCGCCGCGCGTGTCGTTATTATTTAATGTTTGTGTAATTTCCGAACCAACAAACCGATATTGTTCAAATTTTGACGGGACAATATAAAAAATATGTTCTTTCTAACAAAAAAAGAATTAATGAAATTAAACAACGCAAACATGAGTTACAACCAAATACACATTCTGACTTTCACCCCCTCCCGCAAGAAAACCACTCAGAATTTGGGGATCAAAAGTAGCCTACAGCAATGTCCTTAGTATAAACTAAAATCATGCCAAGTTTCAGCTGAATTGAATCAGTAGTTTCGGCGTGATGCGTGATCTCTATACAGAAAGACAGACAGACAGACAGACAGACAGACAGACAGACAGACAGACATGAAAGAAAAAAAAATGCAGTTTCGCCATCAGTATCGACTATGGAGTACCCCAAAAAAATTTTTTTCAAAATATCTTCAATGTACAGAATTCGACCCGTTACAGTTTTATTATAAGTATAGATATAGATATATATATATTAAGTACTAGCTGAACCCGCTACTTCGTTCGCGTAAGCAGATGTTACTAACTTATACATTAGTTGGAAGTATCGTACGTCAAATATTTGGATAAGTAGTCATTGAAAACCCTTTGAGTTTGAGTGAATTTGTTTTCCATACAAAAATATATTTAATTTTATCATCTTCATTTTTCTTTTTAAGCAATATCAAACATACTTAGTAAGGTTTCATAGTATCGAACATAGCCGCAAGTGTTAAGTTTGTAGGATTTTATAGGATACATTATGAAAAGTCTGAAGCGAATGTTCATGATCTGATACCTACTTATCTCTTTTATCCGCAAGCTGTTTTCTAGCTGTTACCCGCGAATTCGCCCGCGTAAAATTTTGAACGAAGCCTGTGTGGAATAAAAATGATTAAGATTTTGCGTTTTAATGATAATCTAAGCCAAGTCTTAGTGAAATGTTAATGTATGAATTTAATTGTAGGTAATACAGAAAAAATCCAAGAACGAAAGAATCCAAATTCGGCATCATAATCCTTTTAGCAGCAAAAACTTATTAGTACAATTTAGAATACCAGTAACGTCACCTAGTGATGAAAGAAAAAATACATACCACAATAGCAAAACATCGATTTAAATGGGGCTTTAGTGCTTTTAGATTTAAACTGGCATTAGCGCCATCTAATGAGAATATTATGTTGCTTGTTATTTTGATTGTGAACGCAAATCACCTATATTATCTACGCCAAAACGGGTGCATAAATTTTTCATTTTAGGCTTTTACCTTACCATCTCATCAAGTTCCTTACGAAAATATATGCTTATATTAATATGGAGTTAAATGAAAATATAAACTTATTAGCCCATGTGAAATTTTAGACTCTAAACTATTTATGTGTTTCGTATGTCAACCCATATCGTTGTGCCGTTTTGACGTGATAGTTAATATTTGTTTCCTTAGGGCCCATGCTTCTTTTCAGGTTGATAGGTAATACTTAAATGTGGTATTTCAGACTATACGTTATCTCTGTTTCAATTTTCTACCAAATTTGCTTAGTCTTTCCGACGTCACAGTAACCTTATAAGTAACCGATTTGCTATTTCTCAGTTCAAACTACGTGTGTTTCGAATTCCTTCAAAATATGTTCAGCCGGTCCAACGTTGTCCTGTAATTATTATGAATATCACTGTTCGGATGTTTGTTACTTAATCATGGCAGAACGTATCAAGTGATCGGGTTGAAATTTGAAATAGAATTAGATTATAGTCTGGCAGAACACATAGGCTAAACATTGCCTATGTATAAGTACCCTATGTATTACTTAAGCTAAACCAAGAATGCGTCTTTAATTTTAACTCGATACATTCAGCCGTTCCAACGTAATTGAGCAGCAAAAATTGAAACATTGACATAATTATATAATATTAGGAAAGCATAGGACAACATTTTATAAAAAATAAAACGGGTCAAATGCAAATGGTACTCGCGCGCGAAGGGTTCTGAACCATTAGCAAATAAACGGATTTTATTGTAAGGGAGCCCCCGGAATAATTTATTTTATTTTAATTATTATTTTTTTTTTTTTTTTTAACTTTGATAGGTTTACACTTGACCGCCATCTCGCCTGATGTTAAACGACAATGCGGTCTACGATGGAGCGTGTTTACCTAGAAAAAACCGATTCACTCTCGATTTGAAGACACAAAGATTGTAATCATCGGGGAAAACCCACTCAGGCAACGTATTCCACAGCCTAGACGTTCTTATCACAAAATTAGAGTCAAATCTCTTCGTTCGTGTCTTTGGAACATCAACCATGAAACGATGTCGCTTTTTCGAGCTACGAGCATTCCGATAAAAAAAGGGCAAGGTGGTATCAAATCATGCAAACCAGTCGCACACTCTCCGAAGTGTATCCGATAAAAAACCGATAGGCTAGCAATTTTTCGGCGATGTTCAAGACTTTGAAGTCTTTTTCGCACAAGAGTATCATTGCCTATGAGCCTTTTGGCACGTCTCTCGATCGATTCCAGTGCCTCCAGCTGATACTTAGCTGATCCATCCCAAAGGTGCGAACAGTACTCCATACAGGAGCGAATCTGTGCTTGATATAAAGTGAGCAACTGTTCAGACTTGAAATACCTTCGCACCTTTGAGAGGACACCTAGTTTTTTGGCAGCTAATTTGGCCTTGGACTCGATATATGAGCCAAAGTTGAGCGTAGATGTTAAAGTAACGCCCAAAAGCACAAGACGGTCAGAAACTGGTACGGACATAACTACTAACATTACTTTTAAAGAGAACATAAAACTAAATATTATGTGAATAGTTAAAGCGTCTACCTGTGACAGGTACGTTATTGTTAGTATCGAGCAAGAAACGGTAAAAAAGCATGTTTGTTGTATGGGTGCACCTCTTTAATATTTATTTTATTTTTAGTATTTATTGTTAAAGCGGCAATAGAAATGCATCATCTGCGAAAACTTCAACTGTCTAGCTATCACCGTTCTTGAGATACAGCCTGGTGACAGTCGGACGGACGGACGGACGGATAGCGAAGTCTCAGTAATAGGGTCCAGTTTTTACCCTTTGTGTACAGAACCCTAACAACGGTCTGCTTCGGTCACCGAAGCTTGTTGAACACTACCTTTAAATTTTAAACAGTATTTGAATTGAAATAATACGTTTTCTAATAAGTTACGGCTGGTCTAGTAAGTTACAGCTGACCTAGTCGGGAAAACGGCGACTGTCGATCCGGAGACCCAGGGTTCAAACCCACGCGTACCACTATCTTTTCAGAGTCATGTTCGTAATGCCGGTAATTAAAACGGCGAAGAAAACACTATGAGGAAACCGAAATCTACCTATAATCTAAGTTCTAAGTCATATGTCATCCACCAACCTACACTGGGCCAGCGTGGTGGATTATAACCTTTTTCTCTCTCCTTGCGAGAGAAGGCCCCGATGCCCAGCAGTGGGAACATTTAATGGGTTGTTTAGGCTGCTACTTATTATGCTGATGTTTTCTCCAAAATAACAAAAATCTACTTCAGTGATAGGTAATTTAATTCTGTCATTTGATTTTAGTTTTTTGTTGATATTTGAAAAACTACCTCCCTGTTTTCGATATCTAAGATCACCTCTGAAGTATTTTCTACTAAACAAAAAAGGAATTATCAAAATCAACTAACAATTAGCGGAGTTATCGTGTAAAATAAAACCAAATAAAAAAACATGCAACCCGATTGAAAACATCCTCCTTGTTTGAAGTCGATTAAAACCGAATGATGTTTGTTTTTTCCACACAAAAATATATCTTTGACAATTATTTTGTCATCCAAGACGACGCGACGCGATCACGTGGGCACTTTCTAGAATCTAGATATTCTGTGGATAGTCTGATACACAGAATACTTAGAAGTTAGTATGTACCGAACGCGCCGCGCGTGTCGTTATTATTTAATGTTTGTATAATTTCCGAACCACCAGACCGATAATATTCAAATTTTGACGGGACAATATAAAAAAATATGTTCTTTCTAACAAAAAAAGAATTAATGAAATTAAACAACGCAGACATGAGTTACAACTAAATACACATTCTGGCTTTCACCCCCTCCCGCAAGAAAACTGATCAGAATTTGGGGATCAAAAGTAGCCTACAGCAATGTCCTTAGTTTAAACTAAAATCATGCCAAGTTTCAGCTGAATTGAATCAGTAGTTTCGGCGTGATGCGTGATCTCTATACAGAAAGACAGACAGACAGACAGACAGACAGACAGACAGACAGACAGACATGAAAGAAAAAAAATGCAGTTTCGCCATCAGTATCGACTATGGAGTGCTCCAAAAAAATTTTTTTTTAAATATCTTCAATGTACAGAATTCGACCCGTTACAGTTTTATTATAAGTATAGATAGAATTGGTTGTAAAATAAAGTATATTTGTAATGCGACCAATTTTAAACTATAAAATGCATCTTAAAAGTTAAAGTTCAATTTTATTAAAGTTAAAGTTATCGTAAATCAAGCCAAAACCTCTGAAATCGTAGGTATGTATTTTATACAACGAAAATGCAGTTTTTGCTATTACGCAATATTTGCTCAACTCAGGTGGCCCCATCGAAGTTTTTTTTGATCCTATAGAGTAACACTACGGGCAAGACAAACAGAACAGTGCCACACAGCTGTTTGAACATGAAGAGTCCAAATCATTCATCATCATATGTATCTACACAATCCACTGCACTGCGAACGCACTTGTTATCCGTAGTAAGATGGAATAAGTAAGTGAGTAAGATCCCATTAGCCCATAGATTCCGAATTTTTTTTGGCTAGTACATTCGACGTCTTTTCATTCAGCCTTTAATTTATTTGTATTGTTGATATTTTGTTTTCCATTCTGATTTCGTCACATTTTAACCTATTATTTAACTTATTCATGGTCACTTTCCTGATAAAAGGTTTTTGGGATTGTTCTTACAGTACTTTCACATCATCATGCTAATGACTAAAGCGTTGCCAGTACCTACCAGTTGTTTTGCCGCGTTTCGTTGTTCCAAATTGTGTCTCTCAAATAAACCGTTCATTCGCTGATTTTACTGATAATTATCACTAAAAAAAGTGTAAAGATTGTTATCATAAAGTTATCTAGAGTAAACAGGTATCTTCTAGGTAAGAGTGCTACATCTTAAGTCTTAAGTCACGGTAAGGGCTCATCATCATCATCAACCTGTGTTCGTCCACTGCTGGACATAGGCCTCTCCTATAATACGCCTTTCAGCCCGATCCTCGGTCTTAAGTTTCCAACCGGTAAACGGTATTGTCTAATATCAGAAATATTCCGATCTGTCCCCCTAATCTGTCCCCATGAGGTGACAGAACGAACAAAAAAGTTCGATCTGTCCCCTGTTAGCGATAAAGGGGACAGTTCGAACTTTATTCACCTGAAATATTCCGATCTGTCCCCCTCAGGCAAACACTGGTCTATACATATAGGTTTGGGCTCTTAATCTTCCAATAGCTGCGTGATCTGCACTGTTATGGGCACGCGTGTTAACGTCAGGCACATGTTATGCTCGTCCCGTCACTCTATAGAATTAAAAATAAATAAAAAGTGGATTACGTACTTTTATATTACGCGTAACGCAAATCTGCAGAAAATATTAAGCCTATATTTTTTGTAAACCAAATAAAATTCCAATTCGGCGTTCTGATCGGTACTACTTGAAAAATACATAGCGTACGCAATAGATCAACGAATTATTGTTCGAAAGATTGTTTTTTCTTTTTGCATAATGTATTAAAGCGCAATATACTTCCTATTACGGTTCAATTTTTGTTACATCCCACTAAGAATATAATTTATACATTATTATGGTATAAGCAAATTTTACAAACAAAATCGTAAGTACTGCCAAAGCAGGTTAACAACTGTTGCTTTTCATAAAACTTTGACCTAGTTCTGAAAGTACCTAAACAAACAGGTAGGTTGTCGTATAAGCTCTTGAATTATGCAGTTAGGTTCGTGTCTAACACAAGCTTCATGAGCCAACACGGCTATACCTAACGTGTTCATTAGTGCCGGAGAGCAAATAGCCGTTGTCCGCGCATTATACTTACCTTTCGCTGCCACTTAGCAACGTACCATTTATCAGCACTTGATACGAGTTGATTGCACTTATTGATCGTGCAGTTAGGGCTTGATAGAGAGGCGAGATGTAAACTGTGCATAGATGCACAGTTTACAAACCTCTTAATTAATTTTTGGTCGGGGGTTACAAAGAGAAAAAAGAAAGCATTTTGCTTACCTTTTTGCTTACCTTTTTGCTTAAGTACCTGAATATGTATGTATATGTATATACGTGGCTTAAGATATTACGTTATTACGTAGAACGTGATTTTATGAGCACGAACGCAATATCTGGGAAATGGTGAGTCTTAAAGGGAACAATATTAGGAACATTTTGTCTGAGCAATTTTTTCGAAAAACTTTACCGTTTTCGAGAAAAATCCAAAATACATATAATATAATTTTGATTTTTGTCAGTTTTGTTAAGTCAAGAAGCTCACATGTGACTGAAGGGATGTTTTGGCCCCTCATTTGTAATGGTAAACCCAAGGTCTCTGCAAAGATTGAACTCTGTCGGAATTTTTGTTATTTAAATTGTCTGGACTAATTGTCGCACGGTGTAACTTGTTTGACATTTTAAAAATGGATGTTGTTGGATTCCATTTTCGTTATACCAACAGCTACACTGTGAAAAGCGTCAGTGGATTTTGGTGTGTTAAGTCGAGAGCAAATCAGTTTGCTTCTACTACTACTAAACACGTTTTAGCGTCGCGTAACATCGGACGAAATACATATATAGAGGTCCAGCGTAAACTTGTCAATTGTCAATGATAAAATGCACATTTTATGAATTATGTACTGTAGTAGGTACATATTGATAGCATTATAGCATATTGATATCAGATTAAGTAGCACAGTGACTAAAGCTGCATAATAAGCTTTGGTCACAAACAGCATCATAGATTTAGTATGTAGGTAAACTGTTTGAACAGCATAGTTCACATTTGACAACATATCTTTGTTGTTTTTTGGCAGTGGTAGTGGTCATTGCAAAGTCCACCAAGGGTAAGTACCACACCATTGCCAGCTATTCTGCCGCCAAACAGTAGTGTACAAAAATTTAAAAAAAATACAAAGGTTTAAAGGGCAATGTTTCCAGAGAAATTACTGAACTAGGCGAGATGAAATACCTTAATCTCCGGGTGACGAGCGCAGTGTGGTGTTAGGTAATGATTTGAACTCTTCATGTTCCAATAGCGGCGTGTCACTATGCTGTTTTAGTTTTCTTATTATCAGGCACATGTTCTGCTCGTTTTGTGACTCTATACCACTGGTATAAAAAATCGCACAGAAAAACGAGATACATTTCGTTCTAGGCTATCCACACTTTCTAGAACGAAAGTCGACGATATAATTTCTATCACTGAGCGAGCAATATGAACAGAACCGTGAGTTATAAAAAAGATTAATTAAATAAATAATAAATAAATAAATATTGGTGGACATTTCACACACAACACCATCTGACCCCAAACTAAGCAAAGCTTGTGTGATGGCAGCCAGATAGCTGATATAATACTTATATAGTTTTTAAATACATACTTATTATACATAGAAACACCGAGACACAGTGCAAACATTTGAATTCATCACACAAATATTTGCACTGGGTGGGGATCGAACCCACGACCCTCGGCTTCGCAGGCAGAGCTACTACCAACTAAGCTACTAGGTCAGTAATTATGATGAAAATGTACTTTACTATACATAAGTCTTAAAGAGCACGATGAAATAATTCTAAGCCTTTTGTTAGCTGCAACAATGACTCCATTGAGTAGTCGTGGCAGTGGCACAGCGGCGTCCTGCCATCCGCTGATAGCTTTCAGAGTCCGTAGTTTGCTAACGAGCTAACTAGAGGCCATCGCTGAACTCCTCTATTGATTGAGTGCTCTGTCTTTAATTTACGTAGGCATGGACAGTAATGGCAGATTATCAGAATTCTGTGCACAGCAAGTAAAAGTTACAGTAGGACGATCAATTCCGTATGTGCACAATAACTAATGAAGAAAATTCAACACGGTTTTTCGTTTAATGGTAATGGCTAAGATTTACTTCAGGGACTATCTTACAATGAGACAGACAGCTTGTTTAACGGTATTTACTGTAATAAGCAGTAGTAGGTACTGAGCAGAAGTGGTACAATACAATACAATACAAAAACTCTTTATTAAAAAGCCACAACAAAATAAATATACAAAACTAAAAAATATTAATTAATAAATAGTACATTTAGCAATTTAATTGGCGGCCTTATCGCTTAGAGCGATCTCTACCAGGCAACCGTGCACGGATAGGAGATGGCATACCAAAATGGCCCTTAATTTATACACAGAAAAAAAAATAACAACAATGAAACAAAAGAGAGAAACAGAACAACTAATCCTAAATAGTAAAGCAATCATAGCAAAAATAATTTTTTACACTTATCTATATATCTGTATATCCGATTAAAAAATCATAAAAAAAAACATTGTACGAATATATTAACTTAACTTACAAAAACTAAATTATTATATACCATAAACTAATATACTACGAGTATCTAAACAATGTATAATAATGTGGTATAATCTAATTTATTTTTGCTACTTCATTTTGATTAATACTTTTGGAATATTTAGGGCTTACCTATCCCATTTTTTACGGCAAGTACTAGCGATGACTTTTATTACCTACGTGTATAAAATCTCATACTTCGCACCTCAAGATAAAATTCTGTGCTTAGTTTAGGACTCACTGAATATACATATGTACCTACATACGGCTAAACAAATGTCTGTTACACCTCGGTAAATGACACAATAGTTAGTAACTTTTCAGTCAAATAAATATATCTGTAGGCTGTAGGTATGTTTTCTATTCCTGAGTTGGACGTCACCCCAGGTAAATTATACCTACTTTCTGATATTGGAACTCTACTCGTAATTAAAATAATGTACAAAGAGATACGATGCTTTATCAACTTTTGCCTGATGAGCACATATTGGATATTTCTTTATAGCACTAGTATTTATTTGTCTGTTGTAGTTTTATTGCTTACGTTTTTGCAATCTCACGCTGCCTTTTATAACGCAAAAAATATGATTATAAATACAATATACATTCTGGACTTACGTTTGAGTTTGCCTTACCAAGCAATGCTTTTTGGCTGTAATGCAATGCGGTTTAACACTTCAAGGTATAACAACCATATTTATAACATAATTAACATATTTATTATTATACAAGAAACAACCAACCGTATGTTTTTCGGTGAAGGTAGAATGCGTTACCTGAGGGGGTTATTCATTGGTTGATTTAATCTGAGTAACCTCAAGTTGAGAATGAATCGGTTTTTTTCTAGGTAAAAAACAATTAATCGTAGATCTTTTCGTCGCTAAATACTAGGCAAGATAACAGTCAAGCCCAAACTATAATACTGTAAAATTAGTTACCTAGATGGGACATCCTCATGGCGATCCTTTGCCTACTCAAGAGACGGGTTTCCATATGGAAAATGGTGTCAAAGTCAAAGGGAGTCTAAAATGGAAAATAACCCAATTAAAGAAAAGAATTTGGAGTCAAAATTAAAATCATTATCACTTTGGTATAGGTACTTTATTAAAGCCAGGAACACAAGTTTCATTGATACATCAAAATATAGCAATTAAATAAATATAGTATTATGTAGACACATTGACTTTGGTTCAAAAGCACATATTAGTAGCTTATAGGAAATTACTATCTATCAAGGTAAATCTTTCTACCTATTACGTAAAAATAACATTATACAGAGCATGACTTAGGCATGCCTAACATTTTTAACAAAATTTATAGCATCAGTAAATGTTTATAATGTTATTACGAATTACTGATATATGTTAAAAATAGGTATACGCAATCCAAATCCAGTTTTCAGCAGTAATTTCTATAAATATATTATTGAAAATTTGTACAAAATGTCCCTTCAGGTATATTTAAAAATTAAACATCTGTATAAAATTATCTTTTTAATTAAGCAATATGTTCAAAAATATAGATATAGGTTTATATTTCCAAATGTAAAACAATGTTTACTTTTTAGCTTATTTTATATAAGTATTTTAATTGACTTTTGGTCTCAATTTGCCAAAATATGTAAAATTATATGCCATAAAATGCTATGTTGGACGCTATGTGAAAAACTCGTTAGTAAAATAAAAATATCAAAATGTCGGTGGAAGAGAGACGATATCTGACAAACACTGGGAAAACGATTTCCCTCAGAATTATATAGGAAATAGCGCGCGGCTGCCGTCGCACTTCCGCCGCGTCCCTAAAAGACGACGTCCGTATAATTTAAAATTTCCCCCGTACGTTGAAAGCTCAGCGATATGAATAGATTACATTTGGATATGGTTGAAGGATCTGGCGTTCCTGTAGTACCTATCTGTTTATAATAACCATAGACACCGAGGATTGTAAAATCACGATACACAATTTGGATTCCGTTTCATATTTTAAGGAGACACTCATTGTGATCACTTACAAAATAGAAATAGTTAAAATTTGCTCCGTCTGCTTCATCCCTTGACGTTTAATCCGTAACATTGACCATAATTTAATTATATGCCATTACCTATTCCGAATCGAACACGAAGTTTAATATATTTCGCATTCAACGTAATTGTTTTTACAAATTCCAATATTCGTTTAGTATATAAATTCTACAAGGTGATATACACATATGTATAGTATAAGTGGATATAACATTAATATACATTCATTATTTTAAACATCAATACATTGGCCTAATAATACTTGTATACAAAGTGATTTAGCTCATCACTTTTATTTTTTTGTAAAATTTATAATTTCATACTCAATTATATATACTAAGAATGAAAATCAGTCGGCAAAGACTATGCACGTACAGTTTTTATAAGTATATATCATGTGACGGCTTATACAAAGCTCTTGTAGCTTATTAGCATCGCAGCGTAACTACTTGAAATACAGAACAGCGTGATAACATAAAATATATTAACTTAAATGTTACGCCTATATTAATAATTACAGACATTGATTCGGTTTTAATTAAAGGGATTGTTTATTAGTTACAAAGTTTAATCTTACAAAATAGCGGGTAAATATCTGAGCAACAACACTTTTTGCTTGATTGAGTAAGTACTAGGTGCATCACAAATTGGTAAATATGATCATGTTTGTAGACACACAGGAAACCAACTATACTGACTATATTATCATTGAAATTTCTGAAAAACATTCACAATTTTGGTATATTTCATACAAACGGTAAGAATAGATATGAAATCGATAACGAGCCTTATATTTACTTGGTCAGGAAATTCTAATAGAGACTATAGCTAAGGACATAAGCTCACAGGGTGCGTACTATCTACACACATATCGCACGGAAGATTACACATAGATTAAAAGTATATATATTTTCTCTCATGAGTAAGAGTACACAGTCTTCGTAGTATTTTATACATTAATACTGATGTGTCGCCATGAAATCTTATCAAACAAGTGTAATTCGTAAGTTTCAATAAATATGTACCTCTGGAGTAAGTTAGTTTTGTATTTCAAAATATCAGATCTTATTTTTGTAAAATATATAAATATATTGTCGACATTTTAATGGACGTTGTGCGTAAGTAATAGAATAAACTGTAATCAAAATAATAATTTACAAATACATTTACAGAATGATATTAAAATAAATTCATTGCTCAGCGAACCTCAGTTTTTGTTTCTTGACAAAATCCTGAGCCAATTTGTCATTAGGGCGTAGCTCTAATATTTGAAGAATGGGATGACCTGCGAACAAACAGTAGTATTTTACTGACGTGATGTGTAATGAGTCAGTTGTTGATTGAGTCGATGATAGCCGAAAACTCGAGACGTTCACCACACGGTCAACATATGGCTAGAATATGGTAACTGCGGTTGGCGTGGATATGTAGGAGTAGCTGCAAAAGTACATTGTCTTTTAAGGCGCTTAGAGAGCTAGTGAATGAGCTACCGCTCATGTGACAGTGGAAAACAAATATTTGCAATAGGGACTGTCGGAAGAAACAAAAACTTATAACTTAGAATTTTAGTACAAAACACTACTCATTCTGTATAATACGTCACTCGTGTAGCTACAAATATACTGTTACTACGCTTATCAGTGACGTAAACTCTTAAGATTACAACACCCATTCAAGAAAAGCCTAACGCGCACCCCCTGCTCCGACGCTTCACTACCGCTCCGACTACACTAAACAGTGTTAATGAAGTTTTACTTCAATTAAAGTAAAGAAAGCAGTAGTCACCAGTTGCGTGTAGCTGCAATTTTTAATAGAATGCAGTAAGTAGCTAAGTCGTAGTAAGTACTAACTGAGGTCGTGTACCGACAGCAGCAACGATGCATCAGCGGTATTTCTTGCGGCCGCAGCGGGTAGGCCCGTGGACGCCAGGCACGCGCGCTAGCGGCACCATAGCTTGACCAGCAAAATACAGACTTAAGAATAGAATGCGATAAGACTACTAACTGCGGTCGTGTAGCTGCATCAGCGGTATTTCTTGCGGCCGCAGCGGGTAGGCCCGTGGACATCAGTCACGCGCGCTAGCGGCACCATAGCTTGACCAGCAAAATACAGACTTAAGAATAGAATGCGATAAGACTACTAACTGCGGTCGTGTAGCTGCATCAGCGGTATTTCTTGCGGCCGCAGCGGGTAGGCCCGTGGACATCAGTCACGCGCGCTAGCGGCACCATAGCTTGACCAGCAAAATACAGACTTAAGAATAGAATGCGATAAGACTACTAACTGCGGTCGTGTAGCTGCATCAGCGGTATTTCTTGCGGCCGCAGCGGGTAGGCCCGTGGACATCAGTCACGCGCGCTAGCGGCACCATAGCTTGACCAGCAAAATACAGACTTAAGAATAGAATGCGATAAGACTACTAACTGCGGTCGTGTAGCTGCATCAGCGGTATTTCTTGCGGCCGCAGCGGGTAGGCCCGTGGACATCAGTCACGCGCGCTAGCGGCACCATAGCTTGACCAGCAAAATACAGACTTAAGAATAGAATGCGATAAGACTACTAACTGCGGTCGTGTAGCTGCATCAGCGGTATTTCTTGCGGCCGCAGCGGGTAGGCCCGTGGACATCAGTCACGCGCGCTAGCGGCACCATAGCTTGACCAGCAAAATACAGACTTAAGAATAGAATGCGATAAGACTACTAACTGCGGTCGTGTAGCTGCATCAGCGGTATTTCTTGCGGCCGCAGCGGGTAGGCCCGTGGACATCAGTCACGCGCGCTAGCGGCACCATAGCTTGACCAGCAAAATACAGACTTAAGAATAGAATGCGATAAGACTACTAACTGCGGTCGTGTAGCTGCATCAGCGGTATTTCTTGCGGCCGCAGCGGGTAGGCCCGTGGACATCAGTCACGCGCGCTAGCGGCACCATAGCTTGACCAGCAAAATACAGGCTTAAGAATAGAATGCGATAAGACTACTAACTGCGGTCGTGTAGCTGCATCAGCGGCAGTTCTTGCGGCCGCAGTGGGTCGGGTATGGCTCGTCCGTGCACGCCAGGCACGCGCGCTAGTGGCACCATGGCTTCCCCAGCGAAGTCGTCTGCAGTGAGCACGTCGCGATCCCACACGGAGAATGCGAGCGCCGCGTGCGGAGACCGGCACGAATCCAACGGAACTACGAACTCGAAGCACTCGTCCCATACCGGGTTCAGGGTTTTCTGTTGTAAAGCAAACTATGTGTTATACTCCACTTTTTATGGAGTGACGAGACGAGGAGCACATGTGATAGTAAGCAACAACAAGCATAGTGTCATACAACTATTGAAACGTGAAAAGTCCAAATCATTACCTAACACTGCACTCGCCTTCCAGAGAAAAAATGATATTTTTCTATTTGTCCTGTAATTTCACTGAATATAGAACAACAATAACAATGGAATACGAAAGTATAGAAATTGCAGTTAAACTATTTCTCTGATTTAATTGAGAAATTAATTTAAGTGCTGCAACAGGCGAGAGGACTAAAAAATAATTATTTCTATAGGTATAAAACAAATTACTTCCGTTAGATTACTAAAAAATATTGTACTCGTATTTTTCCTAAGAGTAGGTACGATTTTTACGAAAAAGTGACGTCACAGTTCCTACTCCGGAAGTTTTGATACATCTTTGTCGATTTTTAATGATTCGATAAAACAAAGAATACGTGTCCAAATTTTATTTTTCCACAATTTTTTGACGGACTATTTTTTTTTGTTTGTTTTTCCACCTGTACTTCTCCCGGCAAAAGCCGGGGACATTGTCAAGATGAACAGTTGCAGAAGCAGTTTTCTGTTTGATACACTTATCGCCCAGATATCTAGATCTGCATTTTATAATACACAAGTAATTATTTCTATTAGGATCAGGTTATTAGTACTAAGTAACTAGAATGGTATAGTTTTGATCCAGTCGTCATCCCTGTAACAGAATAAAAAAATACTCTTTCTTACCTATAGTTTCTCTAGCTATGGCTGTAAAGTCATATGTCCAATGTGTATGAGTATAATTTATCGTAAGTCAGAAATGTTCCAAACTTTGCCTTCTTTCTCTTTGTTTCAATGTTGTGTAACCGCGGTGAAATCCTTGAGATATATTGAGTTCGTCAAGTTAAACAAAAAAAATTTTAGTTTGCTTACCTTTTGAACATGTGTAGTGAGCTCGTGTACTTTGGGGAAAAGCCTTTTAGGCAGCAGCTCGACGACAACGAAGGGGTCACTAAGTCCGTTCGGATCGAGAGGGATGACGTCACGCGCTGATAGAACTTCCACGCACAACGAATCATGGTTGTAGTACGCTCTGAGAAACAAATGACATTCGTAAAAATCTAGGAAATTCTTGAACATAAACCATTCTTTTTTTTTCCTTTAAAAGTCACTTTTACACATATATGCATATCACAAAATGTTCCCACTGCTGACATTCGGGCCTTTTCTGGGAAGAAAAGGCCCTTTTCTATCGGAATGCTCGTAGCTCGAAAAAGCAACATCGTTTCATGGTTGATGTTCCAAAGACACGAACGAAGAGATTTGACTCTACGTTTGTGATAAGAACGCCTAGGCTGTGGAATACGTTGCCTGAGTGGGTTTTCCCCGATGGTTACAATCTTTGTGTCTTCAAATCGAGAGTGAATCGGTTTCTTCTAGGTAAGCACGCTCCATCGTGGACCGCATCGTTGCTTAACATCAGGCGAGATGGCGGTCAAGTGTGAGCCTATAAAAGGTAAAAAAGAAGAAGAGTTAAGGCCAAAACCCACCACGCTGCGCTGGTCCAGTCCGTGTTGTAGAAAGATTCTTGAAACATGTCGTTCTTCACGATGTTTTCCTTTACCGTTTTTAAGTTTGCGTCATTATGGACCTGCTTTGGTTAAGATTTTGGTGTGCTACCAGATCTAAGTTCTAAATATCTCGTTTGGTCATTTTAAATAAATACACGTTAGATATAGTCAGTCCAGTCCGACTCAAGTTTCGGACTGGACTGACTATATCTAACGTGTTTATTAGTTTTTATAGGGAGAGTGCGCGCGTGTTTGGTTCCCGTTGGCTCTCTAAGAATGTTTACCTGATTAAGATAGACCCGTAAGGTGAGGGTAAGGGTGTGCGCTGCTGGTCACGCAGACGGTCTGCAAGCCACAGCTCCAATAGCTCCTCCGTGGGTGCCTGATGATACTGCATGCGTTGCTCCAGCCGCGCCCACTCTGGGCTCTGTACCTCCGACATCGGTAGCCCTGACGCAATAAACCACTTGACAATCCGACTGTCTGTCCGATGTTATAAATAATAATAATAAAAATAAATAAATTTCAAACATCACATGTTGGCATAAATCTTAGGTAATACAGTAAAGTTTGTCGTTGATTCAAGTTGAGACAACCTTGGTACCCAAACTAGGTGTAACCTGTATGATGGCATACCAAGGCCCTCCACCGGTATTACATACAAACGAATCTGTTTATTCGAAAATTAAACAAAATTAAAAATAAGAGTAAAAGGCATGCAAATTTAGTAATAGACCAAATGACGTTTGAATAACAATAATAAAATAAAACATTAGATTTTATAAACGCTTAATTCTAACTTAATAAAATTAACGCTAAGTATTTTAGTGTAATAATTTGGGAAGATATAAGATTGGTCCGAATGGATTCATAAATTAACTAAGACAGGATGGTGAAAATGGATTCAGTTGCATTATAGTTCATTGAAAGTAACCATTTTGTTAATGAGGTTTTGCAAGAATACCGGTTTATGCAGAAAGTTTGGATGTTTGTTGCTGTTGTTGTGGATCGGGTTGAAATTTAAAACACAGATAGTTTTTAGGCTAGACCATGACCACCGTGAAAGAAGCTTTTTAAGAAAATGACGGAATGGAAGGTCCGCGGATAGAACAGCAAGGCGGTTTGAAATGATGATGTTTGTTACTCTTTTACACAAAAACTACTAAAGGAATTTGGACGTAATTTCGTTCATAGATAGATAATAATAATGGTCTGGAATACATAACACATAGGCTACTTTTTATCCCGTGAAAATAACGGCAACGGGGACTACGCGGGTAAAACCGCGGGGCGCTGCTAGTTGTAGATAGAATACTAAAAGTAGGTAGATCTATATTGTTTAGGATTTGTTAAGGGGTATGCCGGAGGCATTTGGGCTCCCCTCCCAAGATCGTAGGCCCATGGCGGGTCGCCCCTTCCGTCGCTCTTTTAGTCCACCACTAGCTGGAATAATAAAATTGTCGTCCAAAATGTCTCTTTTTACCTTTCCCTTCAGCATGGAAGAATTCCGCCAACAAGTCCAAGGCTTCCCGCAGTCGCGAGTGGTAGACGCGAGGTCTCTCAGCGCCGCCCGCGTCCGCTTGCGCCGACATCTCTTTCAGGACCGCACTCCAGCAGCCGGCCAGGGCTCGGGAGAACGCGCGGGGAAGTAGCCACGTGTTCAACGCTGACAGATGCTGGTCGAGAAACTCCAACAGCGGTGTAATGGCCTGTAGGATATTGTTAAATTACCTATAATTCGCCAGGCAAATGGACCTCATTTTAATATCTCGTTGATAATGTCTACATAAAGAGTCGTTAAACACGGTGTGACATTAAGTGTATTCTACTTTTGCTCCGTCCAAAGTGTTTCTTACAATATTACACGTTGCCGTTGCTACAAAAATGTTATTCGATAAAAGTCGCCCAGAATTTTGTGAAAGTATTACGGAATGAAGTCCGTTTCAAGTTTTTTTTAAAGTTATTCCAAAAATGAGTAAATATATTTTTCACATTTTTGTTGCTCCGTTGTTGTAATTATTTTTTAAGAGCGAAAAAAGTATAAATTTATGAGGCAAAACTTGTCAAACTTTAGGATTAACTGTGTCCCGCGGTTTCACCCGCGTCACACGTTTACACATAACCAATCTACTTGACCCCTAGAATCGGTAGCGGCGGGATATGCTGTGGTTCTACTTATTTTGGTTGTTGACAACGAATAGTGATAGGTAAAAACGTCTGGCTATCACCGCTTCTTGCAGCCGACTGGAACGGAAAGAGTGAGCTCACTCTTCCCAACGATGACATAATTCCGTGCGCCTGAAGTTTAGGAGGGCATATCTAGTGGTTTATATCGATGGGTGTAGGTATACCTGTGGTGTAGGCAGCGTGTCCGGGGACCAGGCGAGGTGGAAGACAGCTTTGCGCAGCGGCGGACGCGCGCGAGCGGCGAGCGGCGCGGCGGCGCGCGCGGCGCGGGCCTCCAGCGTGCCCAGGGCGCCGCGCACCAGCTGACGGGCGTTCTCGTCGTTACCACTACGCCAACACCACCAACGATCATAAACACATTATAAAATCCTACAAATATTTTGCATGTCAATGTTTGGAGGTTTTTGATTTTTTGATGTTTGTTGCTCAATCACGTATTGGGCTGAAATTTGAAACACAGATTATGTTCTGGAAGTACACATAGGCTAACCCCTAGCCCCTAACTAAATAATGTCTTGTGACACACCGGAACACCGTCAAGTCATAAAATTTTAGATATTTCTCAGTTTTCCTAGTTTGCTGCAGCATCTGAGCTCCCCCCGGGGCATTATTAATCCTTAGGTTAATTAGGCTGCAGCCCAGAGTGCAAGGATCGGAGGGCGTACTAAAATTGCCTTCGCATGCACTATTAATCTAGCCTCATTGCATATTTATATACCTACATATTTCAACTAGCCCGAGACAAAATGCTAAAAGTAAACGCGCTGTGAACAGAAAAGCCTTGGGAGTCCCTCATTTTAACAAATCTGGCGGGGTGAGTCTTCACAATTCAGGGCGGTCCGAGCTCTTGCTCAGTCGCTGGCTTTGTCCAATGGTTTTGTCTATAACAGCACAATGACACCCAGTTATCGGAACATGAAGAGTCCAAATCATTACCTAGCACCGCACTGTACTCGTCACCCGGAGATATAAGGTGTTTTATCTCGTAGCTCAGTAATTTCTCTAAAAACATTGCCCTTCAAACCGGAACACAGTGATATTTGCACACTACTGCTTGGCGGCAAAATAACTAGCAAAGGTGTGGTACTTCCTCACGCGGACTCTGCAAAGAGCCCTACCATTACTAAACGTCCACACTACGTCAACAATATATACCTACTACCTCTTATAATGCCTGTGAGTAGGTACTACTCGTATATATATCAATACCTGTTTTTGTACGTGTTTTTTAGATTTTTTTTTTTTTTTTAAATAAGGAGTGACGAGACGATCAGGACATGTACCTGATGGTAAGCAACATGCCTGACACATAACAGCACAGTGACACGCAGCTATTGGAACACGAAGAGTCCAAATCATTACCTAGCACTGCACTGCGCTCGTCACCCAGAGATCTAAGATCTTATATCTCTAAGCCCTGTAATTTCTCTGGAAACATTGCCCTTCAAACCGGAACACAGTAATGTTTGCACATTACTGCTTGGCGGTAGAAAACAAAGGTTATCAAAATGCTACGTCAATTCAATTCACAAATAAAATACAGCAGGTAAAACGCTTGCGGAAGTGTTAACGCATATTTTCCTCCCCTCGTTTTAGTTTCGCTGACATGTTGACAGCATAAACCATTCTCCAAATAAAATTGCTGCATGTATTTTCAAGAGGAATACAGAGCCATCAGTTTTAGTTAACAAAAGACGTCAAACAGGGATCAGCAAGTCATTTCAGACCTGTCGGAAAGAAACATCGGATTTACACAGCTCTATGTTTGATTGATATACCCTGGGGATTTTCAAAATGGAAGCTCCATCGAATGAAATAGACTGAATCTAGGTATAGAAGCGGAGGATTGCAAATTCGTTATGAAATTTCCATTTTCATTGCGTGTTTTCGTACTTTACATATTGCTCGTTAACGCCTAATTACCTACTGTTGATTTGTAATTGGATATGAGTTGAATAATAATTGTAAGAGTATTAAATACACCATTTAATTTAGACGTCTAATTAAAGCAACACATTTCGCTGCGTGATTAAGGTGAATAACATCATTTATTCAATTTCTTACAGAAATTGCTGTTCAATTTACTTATATATCGATTCTTTCGGAATATAAACATAGCTTAAAAGTACGTAGGAAGTCTTCACAGTAATAAGGTTATTAAGGGAATATATTTTAATTTACCCCCTTCTTTGAACTAATCATCCAATTTGAAATAACCAATTGTTTAAGTAAGTAGGTAATGTAGGCGGCGCAATGCTGCAATTTGTGCTGGATGTGTATGGTTCTCATGCCAGAGAATTATACCCATTCGTGGCGAATCAGCTTAGTGCAAAGCACAAAATTAATATCTTTTAGATTTCCACACAAAATTCGGACTCAGTTCCGGCAGCAACAGTCTTTGTCGCACCATCCGACTTACTAAATTATTTAATTAGTTTAATAAAAATGAAACTCCTTAAAATGTATATGCAAAGAGCCCTGAAAACTAACGGTTATTTTTTAATTTTTATGCTCATTCCAGTGAAAAAATGGTAATGTACACAATTTTGAAACGTTTTATTTACTACTTATTATTTTATCAGTACTACTTTTACTTCAGTACAGCAATCAATTTAAAATAAAAGTAGTCAAGTGCGAGTCGAGATCGGCTTCCGTAGCAGCAAGTAACATAATACAAAAGTTTTTGTACTTCGTTCTTACTTTAATCAGTGTTTTAACATGACGTATTAAAATAAAACTATTTACTAGATATCATTCAAACCAATTTTCGTTGATAGTTTACATGGTATCTAACGTACATCATACACTTTTTTTTTTTTTGTCATTCTCTTATTTTAGAAGTTACAGGGGGGGAGGGGGCACACTTTTTACCACTTTGGAAGAGTCCCTCGCGTAAATCTCACTCGCCATTCAGTTTAGAAAAAATATGTTAGAAACCTCAATATCATTTTGATGACCTATCCATAGATACCCCACACGAATGGTATTGATAAAAAAAAGTTAAGTTTCAGTTCTATGTATAGGATAACCCTAATTTTTGGGTTCGTTGCCACTAGTTCCATTACTAGTTCCATGATGGAACTACCGATAATATTTTTACAACATTAGTTCTATTAAAAATAGATCTCGAAATAATGGAACTAGTGTCAATTTTGAGTCGACACTAGTTCCATTCACAGTTCCATGATGGAACTACTGATAATATTTTTACAACATTAGTTCCATTAGAAATGGATCTCGAAATAATGGAACTAGTGTCAATTTTGAGTTAGCACTAGTTCCATTCACAGTTCCATGATGCAACTACTGATAATATTTTTTTCACCATTACCATCCTATTGTCATATATCCATTAGCATGGATATATGACAACTACCTCACATCACGTCTCACTTGGCCTTTCCTAGTATATGACATCGGTAAAACTCTCCTGGCAAAGCTAGATGCCAATGTCATAAAGATATTGAAGTCATGCTTCGGATTGGCACATCCGGCTGATCCCTCTACTCTTTTTAGGGATCACAATAGTTTTGGGCTGAAACTAAAGAAACCGTCTGAACTTTACAAACACCTAGGAGTTACAAAAACGCATGTTTTGGGAAAGTCGCAAGACGAATTAATTACATCTCTCCCAAAAGACAAAACTGCTTCAGACCTGGAATCTAGACTTCAATTCCATAAACAATTTATAGCAGGTGCACAAGTAAATACTGCTGGGTTGGGTGCGAGAAAAAAAAGGAAGACCGAGACATGGTAAAACCTTTCTACAACAAGACGAAAATGACGGTTACAAAGTGCACGCTATGAATTTAGAAATGCAAAGTGAGTGGTTAACCATAGGTGAGTTCTGTATCCCATTAGCTCTAAAATGGCGCACCTTGATCTATGACTGGTCCCCTGCCTTATTAAAATTTTATCTAAATGCATTCCAAATGACCCTCCTGACCAGAGTAACTTGGTAAGGTGGGAAAAGCCTCTGAAAAATGTTGCTATACTTGTGGAGAGGCGATATGTACAGCAAGGCACATATTGGTGGGATGCAAGGTGCTCCTTAATGGGGGTCATTACTCACGGCGTCATGACAGAGTACTTGAAATCATACGTGAAGCCATGAGCCTTTCAGTAGCTAGAGCCCAAAAGGGATTGACGACAAACAACAGACAAATTAACTTTGTAAAAGAAGGCTCAACTTCAAACTCCAGGAACAAGCCTTACTCAATCCTGGGTACAGCACCTGATTGGACTATTTTAATGGACACGTATGAAAAGCACTACAAAATCCCAGAGGATGTGGGTGTTTCGTCATCCAGACCGGACATTTTCCTTTTTTCTAGAGCTTCGAAACGCATAGTCCTTGTAGAACTTACCGTACCGTGGGAAACTAATATACCTAAAGACCACGCGATGAAACAAAATAAGTATTACGACCTCCTAAACGAATTAACAAAAACGGCTATGTAGTTAGTTTATACGCTGTAGAAGTGGGAGCGAGAGGTATACCAGCAAAATCTCTCTATAACCTACTGAAAGACCTTGGCTTATCCAGAAGTGCAGTAAGTTCTATACTAGAACGTGTATCTAAAGCTGCACTAGTAGGCTCATATCAGATTTGGCTGGGCAGGGAGAGAAAAACGAGTGGTGAAGGTGAGTGTTGATGTACGTCAGAAAGGGGCCCTTTAAACCTACGCCCGAGTCACAAGTCTCGGGAACTACTCGAGTTTTTCTCTCTCTGCCACACGATGGACCCGGCACCCGCACGGTGAATCCATGGAATGCTAAGAAAAACGTCTCATAAAATGGATCTAGTTTCATTATTGAAATGAATTCCATTATTTTCAGAAACTAAAAAAATACTGGTGTAAAAAAATGTTATCAGTAGTTGTATCATGGAACTGTGAATGGAACTAGTGTTAACTCAAAATTGACACTAGTTCCATTATTTCGAGATCCATTTCTAATGGAACTAATGTTGTAAAAAATATTTTCAGTAGTTCCATCATGGAACTGTGAATGGAACTAGTGCTAACTCAAAATTGACACTAGTTCCATTATTTCGAGATCCATTTTTAATGGTACTAATGTTGTAAAAATATTATCAGTAGTTCCATCATGGAACTGTGAATGGAACTAGTGGCAACGAACCAATTTTTGTTGTTTTTTTCAGTTTTTTGTATCAAAATCTTAATGCAGTTCACGGATTACATCTACTTACCAAGTTTCAATAGTATAGCTTTTATAGTTTCGGAGAAAAGTGGCCGTTACATACGGACGGACAGACAGACAGACAGGCATGACGAATCTATAAGGGTCCCGTATTTTGCCATTTGGCTACGGAACCCTAAAATGGCTTAGGTAATACGAATCCAGAGCCCGGTATGACATTAGAATTTGTTTAATTTATTGAAATTATATTACCATTAATATTTTATCAATCAATTTTGATAGTGATATACGGAACCCCGAATGCAGACCGACTCACATCTGACTCATTTATTCAATCTCTAAGTAGGTGTAAAGTTAAATTTGAAAGTCGTGATTATAAAACAAGTTTATTGAGAATTTTCCCCTCAAGTTGACATCATCGTGCCGCTAAAACTTGGCGGTCTCGAGGCCGGAAAGTTTCGTATCAAAATGTTACGGAAAGTTTGTAAAAATAAACATAAGAAACCTACTCATAGTTAATCTGAGTTCATTTGTTGCTAAGGACCAAACAGCTGCCATATTAGTTTTTCGCTTGAGCAATTGGTACACAAAATCTGTCTTACATATTATGGTTTCGTTAGCTACAGTTGTTAAAGGGATTTTTTTTTTCTAGAATAGATGGTAGCAAATATCTAAATGCAATATGTAAACGTAGTCTGGAATAACACATAGATAAAATTTAATATGACAAAAATTACGAATTTAATCTAATTCATTCGTTTTTTGCTATGCTAATAGCTAAAGCTAACATGCAGAGACACCAGTACTTTATTAAATGGTTTAGAATATTTACACATAGGTACATTTTTTTAAATTCTACAAATTTAGTATTCGGTACAAGCTTAGCTTACATTTGACTGTACAACAAATTTTAGCTAATATAAGCTATATCAGTAAGAGTTAGATAGATACTCTTTCTTAAAACACCAAAAAAATACAAAAAAAAAAAACAATTATCGCTGAAAGTGATTTCTTCCAGGTAACCTTAGTGTGAAAAATTATATATGGACAGATTAGAATTAGGGGTGGGATGAGAAGTAAAAAAAAAGAATGCACAGAAAATCACACTTGTAACAATTAAAATATAATAAAACAATGGTAATATAATTAAACATAATGTATGATTACTTACATGTGTTCATCGTCGTATTCCGCAAGCGACCGGCGTACGTACTCCAAGTTGTTCACTATCGTGCAAATCTCTTCAGTCGTTTTATTTTGACCTGTAAAATACAACTGGTTGAAACAAAAAAGGTTAACTTAGCACTAAAACATTTTACAACTTAGGAAAACATTCGAAGCATGTTGGATAACAATACGAGGACGTTAAGCTAGGATTATTTGCGTTATAAAAATCTGAACAGCAGATGAAATAACAACTCCCGGCTGGGCGGGACGATAGCAGACAGGTACTCGTTTAATAAAAAATTGTGAAACGCGAGTCGGCCTTTAACATCACTCGTTCCGTATCCGTACACTAGTTTTGGAGTTTGGATGTATCAATGATGCTCCATCATGTTGTAAGAACTAAATGGCTAAGTCTGAATTTGAAGACTCCGTTAAATTATAGTTTGGAATAGTACCTACCTACATATTTTGTTATCCTTATCTATGTAGTGACTCACTGTTATTATTGTGACTCGCACTGCGCTATTTTTTAGTATTTGCTTAAGAAGGTCAAGCAAACTTGTGCCAATTGACAATTAGCGGCGCTTCGCGGTTTTACCCGCATAATTCTCGTTCCCAAAATAAAAAGTAGCCTCTATATGCCATTCCAGACTATATAATCTAGCGGTGTTCCAAATGTCAACCAGATCGGCGAAGCCGTTTTTACGTGATTGAGGAACAATCAAACTTTGACATTTTAAATATTAGTAGTAAGTTAAGGGTAGTTTTTCGACAGAGTCGAAAAAAATGCTTTAAACCAAGTTCTTTTTTGGAGAATATTTTCTGTGGTAGGTACGTATATTTTAGATGATGCGCGGTTACAGCCCAAATTTTAATACCTAATTCTAAAATAGAGCCCTAAATAAGTCAAACAGACACGCAGACCGACACAGGAAGCGTTGTAATAAGGTCTCATGTACGGAATCCTAATAAGGTTTTATCACGAACATTGCAAACTTCGGGGTAAAATGCCCTTCGAAGTAGCTGTCCTATAATTCTGATAAATGTTGACATCAAACAATTTGTAAGCTGAGAGAGTTTTCTTTTCAGGAATTTCTCTTGTTGGAAAGTAAAGTTAGACCTCGAGGGCTACTCAACTGGCTAACAATGGCTTTTATATTAAGAAATTACTAACATTTTATTACAATTCCGACGCAGCTGGTCGACTTTTTTAATATAATTACGAAATTATAAAAGCGAGGAAATTAGTTTTGTCAGTGGGTGTTTGTAGGCACGGATATATAATTCTTTGCTGAGTCTACTGTAATTGTAGGTATTACAGCAACTGTGGTAGTATCTACAACGTTTTAAGAGTTTGCTTACAGTGTTTTGTCGATTTCAAAATACGAAATTGTTTGAAATACTCTTTTCTTTTCGCTATTGCAAGACACAACAAGATGTATCTATGTCCTTGTATAAATTATACATTTTTATTAACAAGCAAAGTTACCTACATGTGGTACAAACTAACTAACTCAGTTAAGGCTTTACCTAAATCGATAATTATAAGAAAGAACTTAATTTGCTTAGTAGAAAATCAATTATTTTTATTAAAATTATGATCGCAGCTAGAGATTAAGCCCGCTTTAACGGAGTAGAAATTGGAGTCTGTATCGGAATTAGAGGTGGAATAGAAGAGCGGAATACCCACTGCAACTTCCACTACTAAGTTACTTACTGAAGCTAAACACATTACAGGTTTCTTTAGGCGCTAAGCTAAATTTTGTTCCAATTACAATTAGATCTTCGTTATAAGCTGCGAGTCAAAGTTGGGATCGTCCGGATTCGAAGTTGAAATTGGAACCTTAAAATTAATTGGAAGTTGTAACTTGGAAGTGAATAGGTATCTTCTGGGAAATTGTGTTACACTTTCGACTTTACTGCATCGATAAGGTAAGTTGAGTACAAAATATAAGGCACATAACTAATAACTATTTTTCTCTAAAAAATGAAGCAACCGAATTTAATTTACAAATTCTATTAATACCAGTTAACGAATTTTATGAATACCTAGAATTAATAATTAACTAATGTACCGATGTGTGTCAAACCTACCGACGTATGTTTATTTTAATTTTTGTTGATATAACAGAAACCGCTCTTTTGATTTCGACCATATTTATTAATTTAATTTTTATTATTTCATTAATATTAACGTATCATTACGAATAAAAAAAAATCATAATCGATTCATCCAGTCGAAAGTTCTAAGATAACGAACATAAAAAACAATTGAATTGAATGAAACCCTCTGCTTTATTTGAAGTTGTTTAAAAATGATGAAAAAACAAAACTTTAATTCGGAATTGATCTAAACTAATATTATAAAGAGGAAAGATTAGTTTGTTTTTGTTTGTTATTCTTTCACGCAAAAACTTTTGGATCGATTGCAAAACTTCTTTCATGATTAGATAGCTATCTATATCTTTACTGAGTGTAGGCTAGGCTATATCCCATTTTCTAAAAAAAATGGGATTCCTGCCTAAAATTTTACAGTGGCACTCGAAGTATGAAAATTTAATGATGCCCTTCATAAAATTCTAAATACTGACCGTGATTCTCATAGTAGCCCTGGTCAGCCAGCGCGCCGTGCACCAAGTCAGCATAGTGCAACGCGGTTGCACACGCCGCTTCGAGAAGCCGCACACCCCCACCTGACGAGCTTTCTTCTGCCCCACCGATCGCTCGCCACACTAGCCGCATATGGTACAAACTGCACGAAGAAATTAGGACTTTAAATGCAGTGCTACCAACTTATCTGTAGAATGAAACGATAGCACCGCGATCGAGAAGTGTAATTTAAATTAGACAACTTCTGTGTTGTTTAATACTCGTACCTAGTTAGTTCCGCTTTTAGGCGACCTACAGACGGTGACACTGTTAATAACAATTAATTAAACTAACGTCAAAACATCGAAACAAAGAACTCGAGCGACGAAGGAGTCCACTACGCATTCTTGCACTGCTTTTTACCAAGAAACCGTTCCACTGCAATGCTTTACTTTTGAAGTGAAAACCTTTGAAGCGACGCGACGTAGCGTTGAAAAGGCGACGGAACACCGGAGCGGTACGTACGCGTAAGACGCCTTATGTTTTTACTGAAACCATTGCGTGTGACGCTTT
Source organism: Ectropis grisescens (assembly GCA_017562165.1). Taxonomy (NCBI): domain Eukaryota; kingdom Metazoa; phylum Arthropoda; class Insecta; order Lepidoptera; family Geometridae; genus Ectropis; species Ectropis grisescens. Next base: position 13,720,443 of record CM029777.1, on the reverse strand, counting down.
TCGGATGGGTGAAGTGTTGTGAGTTTGTATCACTGATTTGTGTAATATCAGTTTATCTCAAGTTAAACAGGTGATCTATTGTGCAACATGATGTTAAGCTTAAACATACCCAGCCTAAGCAAATCCAAAGCTAGTGAAACCCCAAACCCGTGGATCACTTTTTTGCTGTAAAGGACGTCTGAATATCGTTGTTGATGGAAGAGCTTCATTTCAACCAGTAGCGCTATTCTGTAAAAGCATTCTCGACGTTGGGTTTCAAAACGAATATTTTTTGTTATGTTTTTACCCCATCAGTCTTTGGGAGGCTCTCTAACCAGGGGTCAATGTATTTTACACAGAATATATGGTATTTGTATAAAAGTTTTTATTTACTCGTAGAGTGCTAGGATGACCAAGTTCAAACCGAAAAACAGTCATGGGTTTGCATAGCATCCAAAGAAATTAAAGGGTGTGGAGATAAATCATCTTAATTCTCTGGGCGAGCGCAGTGCATTCTACGGTAATTATGTGGACTCTTCATGTTCCAATCACTGCGTAATACTATGCTGTTGTTATGGACAGACGTGACCATCAGGCACATTGTCCAGCTTAAACCGTCTCTATAAATAAATGGTGCTGGCTGGAAATGCACTGCGGTCGTCACTCAGGTGATTTACCTGTTGTCCTGTAAATTCAGTGAAAACATTGTCCTTCAAATCGGAGTACAGTAAAGTTTGTACATTGCTACGCGGCGGTAGAATAACTTGCAAAAGTGTGATACTTTCCTTTGCGGACTTTGCAGAGTCCAACTACTACAAAAAAATATAGCCTTGTAATTGCTAAAATTACAGCCTTGTAATTTGTGACGACAGGTGGACCAAAATTGTAACAGAATGGTGGCCGAGGCAGGGAATGCGGAGCATTGGACGTCCACCTGCAAGATGGGTCGACGATATTATAAATATCGCGGGTCGAACCTGGACTCGATTGGCACAGGACCGAGGCAGATAGCAAAGTAAGAGAGAGAGGCCTATACCCAGCAGTGGGATAGAGAAGGCTGTGGATGATGATGATGAATTGCAATAGCTCATAAGCATATAACAAGCAAGTTATAAGGGTGTATGTAACATTTCGATTCGCTTTTACAGAATTACGGTTCAGTTTGTAAATAAACCCCAGTCCGAACCTCGGAGCGGTTTCAAATTAGCGTGTTTTTCTGCGCGTATACGGTCGTTTCGACATACGAGCTTACACGAAAAATGCGCTTCAAAAAACCGGACTCATATAAACGGGCATATTTCGGTGTGTTCGCTCGAACTGGTAGCAGTGTCGTGTTAGTATCAACATGGATTCTGACAAAGAAACAATGCTATTGCGGCTCGCGCTTATACGAATGTGGCAACGCTCTGTATGAGCGCGAGAGTTGCGCGTGTGGCATACGGCGCGCATAAACGTGCGCTTCCAAAAACGCGCGTATTAAACGCAAGTCTGAAACAGGTCTACGAGTCCACACCATTGGCAAATATTTTACTCGACCGGATGACTTTGAACTTTGCCACACACGTGTGCCTCACATACGACCCTTCGTTCTATAATTAACATTTATTTGATATTCAGACTTGATCAAGTTTCATGTACACACATAGATAAAAATACGTTTATTACGAAAAACAAGTGTTACATAAACATGAAGTCAACAGAGAACAGAGTCCGTCTGGGGAAGTACCAAGCCTTTGCCAGTTATTCTACCGCCAAACAGTAAAATGCAAACATTACTGTGTTCCGGTTTAAAGGGCAATGTTTCCAGAGAAATTACAGGGCTGAGAGATATATCATCTTAGATCTCTGGGTGACGAGCTCAGTGCAGTGCTAGGTAATGATTTGGACTCTTCATGATCCAATAGCTGCGTGTCACTGTGCTCATATGGCAGGCATGTTGCTTACCATCAGGCACATAACCTGCTCGTGTTGTCACTCTTACTAGAAAAAAAAAATGACAGTGTAACGAACCCATAAGATTTTCCTCTGCCAAAGAGAGCACAACGATCCTATAGAAGCGTTCGCTTTAAAAATATTAAAATTCGAAGAAAAATGTCTCCAATTTAAAATAGCTTTTAAAAGTAATCGTAATTGAAGTAGGTTAAAAATGTAAATAGAGCAGAAAATTAGACTTTCTCAGTTTGAGCGTTATTGATGGCGCTTCCATTTTGGTAATGGGTGGCGCGGGGTCGCTCTGTTCGCAGCGATCCATTCCCGCGTCCGTTAAACCCTCGGAGTGGTGTCAACTTTACAGTATTCTTTTTCATTACGCTATTACCAGTCTTGTTTGTTCCGATATTTTTAAACAGATAAATTCCTTTGAGAACCTTTTCATCAGTCTCGAACCGGCGCACGTTATTTTTCTGCAACATTTTGCAGATTATAAGTATGGTGAATATTTTCATTCTTTGGTTTTTATGAGGTAAAAATGTCTGTCTTATATTTGAAATATTAGCTCAACTCAACACCGAAAGTAATCGTATTTTTTGACGTGACAACGTCTAATAAATCGATGAACGCCGCCGCCGGCTACATGCACAAAAAAGTGTCCCGTTACATCCCGTTATGCTCATTGCCCCGTTATGCTCACTAACCCGTTACGCTCATTGTACGTTTGCACCGCATCTATCAATGTTTTGTTATGGCGTTGTTACGTTAAACTATCGTCCGAAACCAATCGACTTTACAGACAACCAATTTTTTTGTGATTGAAGTAGGTTTTAATGTAAATAGAGCAGAAAATGAGACTTTTGACGTGACAACGTCTAATAAATCGATGCACGAAAAAGTGTCCCGTTGTGTCCCGTTCCGCTCATTGCACGCTTGCGCCGCAAGTATAAATGTTTTGTTATGACGTTGTCACGTTAAACTTTCATCCGTAAAGCAACCGACTATAATACAGACAAACATTTTTTTTTTTTCAGTTTGAGCGTTATTTTTATGGCGACGCGGGGTCGCTCTGTTTACAGCAATCCATTCCCGCGCCCGATAAACCCTCGGAGTGGTGTCAACTTTACAGTATTATTTTCTCATTACGTTATTACCAGTCTTGTTTGTTACGATATTTTAAATAAATAAATCTCTTTGAGAATCTTTTCATCAGCTTCAAACGAGCGCATGCTTTTCGTTTTTGAAATATTTTCCTTATTGTGAGTAAGGTGAATATTTTCATATTTTTGTTTTTACGAGTAAGAGGTAAGGTCCTTGGTTTTTATGTCTTATTTTTTAAATATTAGATTTTAAGTACTCGTAACTGATACTTCAGTCATTCATTCGTTCATAATTTAAGAGCGACGCTCTTGTCGGTGGAGTTCCTTCCATGTACTTCTACACTCCGCCTTCTCCTTGACTTCCTGATACGACTCTACATTTATCTTCTCCTTCACTTGGTTCATGTAACTTCTCCTAGGTCTTCCTCCTCCCTTCTAATTTACCTTTCATTATTGTTCTAATGAAGTTGTCGTGTCGTATCAGATGTCCCAACATCTTCCCTCTTCTGTTTTCTATTGTTTCTATTAATGTTATTTTCTCCTCTACCATCTTCAAAACTTCTTCATTGCTCTTCATTTCTTTCCAGCTGATTCTCTCCATTCTCCTCCAACACCAGATTTCGAATGCCTCTAATCTTTCCCTATCCCTTTGAGTCATGGTCCACGTTTCGCTGCCATACAATGCAATACTCCAGATGTAGATCTTAATCAGCCTCTTGCGAATATTCTTTGATATTCGGGCTTTAAATAGATGCTTTTTATTGTTAAAAGCTCTTTTTGCCAGTCTTCAGTTCAGACTTCAGTCAATTTTACAGTATTGTTTTCCCATTACGTCATTACCAGTCTGATTTGCTGCGATATTTTACATAAATAAATCTCTTTAAGAATCTTTCCATTAGTCTCGAACCAGCGCATGCTTTTCGTTTTTGAAATATTTTCCTGATTGTAAATATGGTGAGAATATCTTCATTCTTATGAGATAATAACATCTGTCAAATTTTTGGGATTTTAACAGAATATTAACTCCACTTAATAATAACACAATGTAAAAAGGAATTATCTTGAATCCATATTAGAAATACACGCGTGTAGCGTAATTATAACATTTTTTTTTTTACGAAAACTTCACTTATACGCTTTGAGCACATTTGGAAAAATCTTATGGGTTTCATGAGAGATTTACATATGTATTGATATGACATGTGTAATATCAATATATATCTACTGTACTGTATCTATAACACAGTCAGTTTCCAATACTAATGATTGGCGGTAGAATAAAATTAGCAAAGGTAAGGTAATTAATAATTTCAAACAAGTTATACTTTAAACCAATTTTACACCTAATTCTGAATTCAAGCTCAACCATGAATTTTCAGACATTTCGTTAAATCTCTAATTGACATTCTTGAAGTAAATTTTTGTGTCATTTTGGTATTTTTTTCTAACCTTTGTTTATCCACCCGAAAACAGCCACCCTAAGGTGGATAGGTACTCGGAAAAGCGTGCCCATTTATCTACCACTAACGCGATGTACATTTCTTCTGTCCATTTCTCCATTCCCCATTTCGTTAATATATAGATATTAACGTTGTACATTGATAAAATATGGAAAATTTTAATAAAACGTCATCTAACATTAGACTAAATGATTGATCACTAATGACTTACCAAGCAGCCGTGTCTACAGAAGAGGTGCTGTGTTTGACGAAATGTTCTCCTTCCACTGGCCGATCTGTGACAATTTAATATCGATTAGAATTTAATTAAAAAGAGAGATATACGGGCAACTTAATACGAGCGCATTGAGTTGAGTATTTTGACAACCTTCTTCGAGCAAAAGTGTCACTCAGTCACTGCCCACTTTTATTATTACCTACTCAATCAGTCAGATGCAAAAAGGTTTTATTCTGAATTTAGCTATCCACTGCTTATTTATTGCCACACGGATTTTTTTGTTTCGTGCACGGCGCGGCGCTGTGCGTTGAAAATGCTTGCATTTTTAAAGTTATAAAAGACAACACTTTCCTGTACTTATAAATCAATTCATCGTAAATTTGTGTACCATTAATATTAACGGATTATAGAGCTTTATTATTAGTGGTCGAATTCATACACATGTTAGCACAAATTTACTTACTACCTTTTTTGTGAGACTATACGTTACGTAGGTATCTGATCACAGTACCTACAGCTAGACGTAACTAAATTCATAAAATTAATCGAATGTTTATTGCAATGTAATTGGGTGACCTACCAAACATCGGGGTGGTTTAAAAAGTCGTCAACCACGTTCGTTGGTCAGACTTTATACAAACAAATCGTTTATTTGTCCCGGCCCAATAAAAGGTTTCGTGTTACGGCACAGTTAGATTTCGATGCTTATCTAAACGGTAGCCGCCTAAACTCGGGTGTGAACCTTCGCCTTTTGCCCTCTCGATAAGGACGGATTCTCCCGTTGGAAAAACACTTTTCTGCGCCAGATGTTACGTTACATTTTTATTTGACTTGTTTCAAGATTGTCAGAGTAAGATTCCAAGCTCCAGTGGAGTTCTTTCCAGCGGCATTTTGTTACGGAAATACTGGAAGTAATTTTTATGGTTGTCGGATTTAGTTTCGCTTTCGTATGATTTACGCTAGGGTGGAGGTGAGCTTTAATTACGCTACGCTTGCTGTGAATATAATCTTTAGAGTGAAATACTTGCTGTTATTACCTCGTAATTTGTAAATAACACATTTATAACGTTATTTAAAGTTTCATGGCAGCGTTTAAGTACCCTTAGTTGCAGGCACAAGAAAGTGTAATCCCTGGGCTAGATCCTGTGGCGGTAAAGCTAGGATGGCCTAGTAACGAGAACGTTGAAATTTACAATCGAAGATCGTTCAAGTCCAAATCCCGCCTGCACCTTTAGGTATTTTCTCCGAATAAATGTACCTATTGTACTTGATCATTGACTATGACATAAAAGAAAGCATCGTGAGTAAATCGGACTTTTCTAATCGACAACTTTATGGCTAAGACTTTGTAAGAGTGGACTCCGAGTTCCAATATAAAATTAGTTGTTTAACTTCTTTCCAAAAACAGCAAACAAGTTTAGAGAATGGATACAAAACTTTCCGATTGCACTAACAACTCACAAACTTGCAATGAAAGAATTGATGTAGTTGGCCACAACTAAAGCGCCTACAAACAAAACTAAAATATCATATGGTGAAGATCTGTTTGTGCCAAACTGTTGTCAAAACAACCAAAACAAATCTTGAATTACCAATTAGGGGTATTTCATATTATTAATACCTATATTATAATATACTAGCTGTACCATGCCACGCTTCGCTGTGGAACATTGTGATGCAAAAATTAGATAAAAACAATCCTTGACCCGGATTATACATCGTTCAAAAATTTCAGCTCGATCGGTGCAGAAATTTTAAAATGTTTGAAGCATTCACAAACCAACATAACATTTTTATATATAGAGATAAGTTACGGCTGGTCTAGTCGGGAGAACGGCGCCTGCCGATCCGGAGACCCCGGCTTGAAACACCACTGTCTTTTCGAAGTCATGTGCGTAATATCGCTAACTTAAAACGGTGAAGGAAAACATCGTGAGAAAACCGACATGTACCTGGAACCTTTCGAAGTCATGTGTCATCCACCAACCCGCACTGGGCCTGAGTCGTGGATTATGACCTTAACTCTCTCCTTGCGAGAGATGGCCCGAGTCCCAGCAGTGGGATCATTTAGTGGGCTGTTGATGATGAATATATTATTAAATTCTGTATCGCTGTAATATTTATTTATGTATACGTTGATCTTTCTTCCCGTTCATTGCCGGGTGTATATTTGAAGTACTACGGATAGTGGGTAACTTACCAAGCTCCACAGAGACACGGACCCGCTGCAGAGCCATGGTTTTAGTGACGGACAACCACCGCTCGATCAACGGCTCGAACCACCTGCGCAATTGCACTTCGTTAGCACATTGATGACCATAGGACCCGGGGAGCCCCTTTGCATATTAAAATATTTGTAAATACACCAGTCAAGTGCGAGTCTGGCTTACAGTGAAGGTTTTATACAACAACAACTTAATAGCCCAATAGGCTTCGGCCCATGGACACACAATCTCACTTTGAAATAACAACGTAACTAATTTTCTGTACGCATGTTTAACAATCGGTCCCTAGTATGGCGCTTCATCATGGTGTCATGTCATTGGCCAAGCACTTAAGTAGGCAACCGATAGACGTTTTCCCGCCAATTTCGTAAACGAGCGCTCGCCAAAACTAAAGCGGCTACACTTCAAAAATTACTTTTTAATATTTAGGAATTAGGGAATAATATTAATGACAACAAATGAGCTTTGTATTTACGTTCTAACTCTGACCAACTATTCTTTCAAAGTGTCCTATAGCAATATAAATTTCAATAAGTATATCTATTGCGTTGTCGAATTTTATGTCATATCAGCCTTCACTATGGCTACAGAAATATCAGCCTTCAAGGCTACAGGAATTCAACTTTCCCTAGGCCGTTGTTTTTAACCCCGACCAAAAAAAGGGGTGTTATAAGTTTGACGTCGATGTCTGTCTGTCTGTCTGTCTGTCTCTCTCTGTGTGTGTGTCTGTCTGTGGCACCGTAGAGGTCAAACGAATGGGCCGATTTCGATGCGGTTTTTTTTATTTGAAGGTTAATATCCGTGCGGATGTTCTTAGCTATGTTTGGTTAATATCGATTCAAAATGGCCGCCTCTACAAAGTGACGGACAAATGAATTAGTAGAATACTATAAACTATAACAAATTTCAAATCCAAGATGGCCGCCACCACAAAATGCCAAATTGTATTATTTTTTTCACTACTACCTCAATATGGGTATCAAATGAAAGGCCTTGACTAGTAGAACACTTTGTACTATGACAAATTTAAATCCAAGATGGCCGCTACCACAAAATGGCGAAATACATTTCTTCTTTCACAACTCCCTTAATATGGGTATCAAATGAAAGGGCTTGACTAGTAGAACGTTATACAGATGATGCGAGATCCGAGGTAGTCGGGGGTTAATCAAAATTTTTAATTTTGTTCTTGTTATTTCATATTATGTAGGTCGACCGACATTCAAACCGACAACCAACTCGCACTACGCAAGCATTTGGTATTTGTCATTATACACACATACGTTCATTAAATTCAATAGGGTTTCAAAATTATTTAGTATGATGTATAAAATTGAAATTTGCTGTCTTTGGTGTTTTTTTGTCTTTGGTCCAGCCGTTGTCAAGTTTTAGCCCGACTTACGCACAGCAATTCATTTCAATATTTGTGATTATGTGAAAATAGTACCTACCAATTTCGGTTTTAAAGACACTGGTATATCAACTAGGTCCATCTGAATAACATTATTTTATGTCAGTTAGACTGACAGATAAAAGAGCGGAGGCTTTATAGGGTCCTATTGTAATCCTCGCTTTAAAAAGTTGAAAGAGGGGTGTTATAGCTTTGACAGGTCTGTGCATGGTCCTATTTTTAACCCCCGACAAAAAAAGGGGTGTTATAAGTTTGACGTCGATGTCTGTCTGTCTGTCTGTCTGTCTGTCTGTCGGTCTGTCTGTCTGTCTGTCTGTCTGTCTGTCTGTGTGTGTGTCTGTCTGTGGCACCGTAGAGCTCAAACGGATGGGCCGATTTCGATGCGGGTTTTTTTATTTGAAAGTTAATATCCGTGCGGGTGTTCTTAGCTATGTTTGGTTAATATCGATTCAAAATGGCCGCCTCCACAAAATGGCGGACAATATATTTCTTCACAACCTACCTCAATATGGGTATCAAATGAAAGGGCTTGACTAGTAGAGTACTAAACGCTATAACAAATTTAAAATCCAAGATGGCCGCCACCACAAAATGGCGAATTATATAATATTTTTCACTACTACCTCAATATGGGTATCAAATGAAAGGGCTTGATTAGTAGAATACTTTGCACTATGACAAATTTCAAATCCAAGATGGCCGCTACCACAAAATGGCGAATTACATTTCCTTTTTTCACAATTCCCTTAATATGGGTATCAAATGAAAGGGCTTGACTAGTAGAATGTTCTACAGATAACAAATCTAAGGTAGTCAGGGGTTAATCAAAATTTTTAAATTTGTTCATGTTTATTCACATTGACGTAATTGAACACTGTTTTGTTAACGCTTAATAAAAAAAACCGAGATAATTTATCAATAGAGCTGTGTTTAGTACCCCAAATAATACAGAACAAATATGAAAAATAAATCCTCTTGATGTTGGTTGTATTTTTTTTAAATGTATCTATTTTCGAATCAAATTTATTGTACTCTATTAAACTCTAGACCTCTAGACGTAAAATTATCCACAAAAAATATCCACAGATTAACAATTGTTTCGGGCGTGCAATGCTAAAACTATATTTAAACTAATCTGTGACAAGGATAAAATTCCACAATTATTTATCTGTGCGGAACCTTAAAAATGTTCGAGGTTTTAAATGAATCACGCAAGCGTCAATGTTGGTTTGATGAGAAATACCGATAAGTTTGATGAATACGTTACGTCAAATGAACAGATTTATTTTTATAACGCTTTGATCATTTAATTAATTTTATATTTTTATAAAAAACGGAGCTAATTCTGGCTCTTATGGCGTGATTACTTTTTAATTAATACAAATTTCATGAAAAGGCTGCGTCTACTCGTCAGAAAATTAATTGAAAATTAGTACCTAGTTATTTATTTGTTGATTTGGACAATAGTGAATATTTATTCTTCATTTATGCGTTGAAACAAAGCTCTCAGTCAACAAAATTTGCTGGAATTACTGATTTACTTCAATTATATGGCAAAAGTCAAAATTTTAAATTGAGCATTTTGTCACAGCAAATTAACAAGAGTACTAGTATATAAATTTCAATGGTCCATTTAATTCAGTATTGAATGAAACAAAATGTAAGGGTATTGTCACATAACTATTATCATACATATTATTTTTAATCTATTCTAATATTATATGAATAAAATGAATGAAGAGTTTGTTTGTTTGTTTGTTTGAACGTTAGTAGTTTAAACGTTACGTTACGTTAACGTACGTTTGAACGTTAGTAGTTAGTAGATCCTAGGATCTCGGGAATTACTGGTCCGAATTTCCGAATTGAAAGATTTTTCTATCAATAGGAGTGGAGCATGAATGAAAAATGTAACAAAATCGGGATAAAATATTCCTTTTTGAGAGCTTTCGTACCGTGCGTTGACGTGACAGTATGTGTCTAAGATTGCGTCATTATATGTAAACTTTGCTAATCATTTTTTTTCTAAATCTGAGTTGGCATGACCAATTTTCGACAGGTGGCGTAGCAGGTAGCAGGAAGCTTAAGAGGTTTTTTATTTCAACGCGATATTCTCAGGAATTATATACACTAGGATTTTTCCACACAGATTTCAATTTTTTTTTTGAGTGGGATGTACCTTTGTCAACAAAACTAAAATACAATGAGAACTACACTACACTACAAACCTACCTAACTACTTACACTAAGCACACCTGATTTATCCATAGACTACTGTAAGTCTACAGATAATCAAGATGGCCAAGCCCACTACCAATCGGAAGCGTACCCAGCATGCTGGCGGCATTACCACGCTGAATGGCAATGCAAAAAAATTTAGTTGTTTAGGCGCCGAGCTATACGCGCGCGCTACCGACTGGGAGCGTGTGTTCCGCGCCCAAAAACGTGCCGTACGTGCCATCATTGGCGTATCGCAATGTACATCCGTAAGACCATACTTCAAAGAGCTTGGAATACTTACGTTACCTGCTATCTTGATATACCAAGTGGCTGTCTATGTCAGAAATAATCTAGAATCGTACAACACGCGAGGAGAGAGACATTCTCGTAACATACGCAACGCCGACAAGTTGGATGTTATACCACACTCTCTCACGAGGTCACAGAAGTTGACTCACATTATGGGACCGGAAGTTTATAACACTCTTCCGAATATAGTTATATCGGCCCCAAGTTTTGGCAGCTTCAAAAACAGATTATAGTGCTGGCTTATCGTTCAAGCTTTTTATAGTTACAGCGAATTTTTAGAGAGTGATGGCAAACTTCCCATAAAAATGTAAATAAATAAATTTTACATGGGTCAGTACACTTGTATTAAAACCATATTATACTCGTATAATGCTTGACAATTTTCTGTACAATAATTGTTATAATACAGCAAAGTAGTCATTTCAAACTTTGAAAATGTATACAATTTGTATGCTCTTTCTTTTGTTTTTGTTTTTTAATAATTGACGTGTAAATTGTACATTTATGAATAAAGTACTTTGACTTTGACATCATTCCACTACGCACACTATTTTGTCCTACCGTCAATTATATTGGTAGAGAAAGCAACTAAGAGTTAGAAATTTTATTGATATGAATACTTTTATACTTTGAGCTATATTATTAAAGTTTTCGTAAATATCTCAAACTTAATACATAACAATATGCACATTCGGAAAAAACTCTTTAAAAATGTTTTTAGCGTAGATAAAAGCTACTGAGGAAACTGGTATTCACTAGTTTTACCCGAAAATGTTGATACTATTGCTGTAAGTCAGGATAAAGTTGGATTTTGTCAGAGCTTACCGAATAAAATCCCAATAAAATATCAATTTGTCTACGTCCTTAGCTTTTTCAGGTAAAATAAATTTACAAGATTTATTACACACACTTACATATTTATGGTTTCATCATTAGCCAAAATTGTAAAATCATAAATTATCATTATTACCACTGGCTTTAAAGGCAAAGCAAAACTTTGTGAAGACCACTTTCTATGAAAGATATATTTCGAGAATATTCGTCATCTGTTAATACGCTCTGGGACAGTGTGGTGAATATGGGGATTGCCTCTCTTTTTGGGAGAGAAGGCTCCAAGACCCACCTGGAGGCACAGTGTGGTCTGCTTATTCTGGTCTATGCTTGGAAAGTATAGTGATTAGTGAATTTTGTTTCACTATTTTATATATGCTTCATGTAATGGGAATATTTTCGCTGAATTGAAAATAGTATTTTACTTCACGTACTTCGCACTAGTGCTTTGTGGACCTCTACACTAAGTTTAGTGACAAGTAACAAGTGACCGGGCTGCTGATATATATTTTATTCAAAAAATAAGCATCTCGACACCGCGTGAGAATGATGCCAGCTTTTAAATCAATTTTTACTTAACCAAGGGACTTTTAGAATAGGAATTGTATTTGTAACCAGGTAATGTGTCAGAGAACTAATGTCAACGACCTAGCTCGGCGCATTAGCAAGCAGTTGGGGTAGAAGGGTTCTGGAGTGAAGTTCACGAACTGGAAAACATAGTGTAGGACACCTTGAGACTAAATGAAGTGATGGTTTACGAAAACCAGCTGGCGGTGGTTGGAAACGTAAAACCCACGTGATTGGTACATTACGGGAGAGGCCTGCGTATGTCCTGCAGTGAACTTGTATGAGCTGCTTATGATGATGATAATGAAATAATCACCAAGTATATTGCCTGGATTAACAGATAGCTTACTTTTATCTCGTTAGATTTGATAGCTGTTAAGTCGAAGGTTACACCGCGTGATGCCATTGATAATTTTGTAAATCTCTTGGAAATTGAGATATTTGTGGCCCAAATACATCAAAAGCACATAGGCTGAAATTCGAATTATAGACAGGTGTTAGTATATGATAGCACTTTGATGCAACGTTTCTAAGGGAATAGTCATTTTATAAACTCTATATGTGCTGTTATGTGTCAGGCATGTTGCTTACCATCAGGCACATGTCCTTATCGTCTCGTCACTCTTTATTTAAAAAAAAAAAAAAAAAAAACGACCAGAGTTAGACGGATTGTCCAGTTTGTTTATATAGCAACTAGTAGCATATGTGTTACAGACTCTATCTAATCTGACTTCCAAATTTGAGCCAAATCAGTTGAGCTCTTTCAAAGTGATTGAAAACACACATTCAAACATCTTAACACCCAAATGACGCATTTTTGAACATTATGAGTAATAGAGTGTGATGGGACAGGTGAGACATAAGCACACACGTAATAAACACGCTTGCTCGTAACGTAGCTGTTTGAGCATATTTCAAAAAGCAGTTCTATGATTTTAGTAATATAACACAGATTACACGGTCCATTTCGCAAGTCACGTGTTGAAATGAACACTGTTTTGAAACACACCTAAATTAAACAAAATTACAAAACAAAGCCAGCATACTTTACTCCTAATTAGCCACGCTGGTAATTGACGTCCACGTAACGTTTCACAAACGTTCACTGCTACATAACACTTGTAGAGTTTTTAATGAGCTTTCAAGTTTACGAGCTTTAAGCTCAAGTGAGCGCTTCGACTTTATGCGCACTTATTCAGAGAATATTACTCACTACGAACTTTGGTTACTTGATCTCCAGTGCGTAGTGATCGGCTGATTGCCTATTAAAAGTTTCACTCCTGATAGAAAATATGTTAGCATTTTTTCTGTTATATTTGGACGGTGAAATTCTAGGAAAAGCTGGGAAAATATGGTCTGAGAGTGGATATGAAAAAGCTATCAAATCTTGTGGCGCAGGTCTGTGTGGAATTTTTAGTTGCGATCGCATAGTTGGAAAATTATGGAACTACGAATTCAGGATTTTTCGGTAAAGATTTTTTGCGTACGTTTTGGTGGACCGTGCTACATTTACCTCGAGTTCTTTTTTTGAAAGTGCTGTTACCGCAGAGAAATGTTTTCTTTAGACTATGTATATAAGTATGAAAACTTAAGTGGCCGTTAAATTCTGTATGTCCCGTTTGGCGAGCGTGCGCGTGAGCGAATGTGTGCGAGCGCGTTTGGAGTGTTTGAGTCACGCGCGTGCACTCTCCTTGAAAAACCCCCGGATGCGGCTACAACTGGAATCGGACTGGACCAAGTTACAGAAAGAGCTACCTGCAAATTATATAAATATAGAATATTTGTAAGTATTAGCTATAAGAAGAGACTAGTAACTAGTAACTGCCATATTTTAAACAACTGCTCAGTTTTAAGTCGAAATTTAATTCATATTTTGCGAGTATAGATGTCTTTTTAGGTAATTTAAATTAATCTAGAAATTTTCGACGTTTGTGATATCAAAACATATTTTTTTATAGTATTGAGTGACGGGACGATCATGACGTCTGCGGATAACAGCCTCATGCTGCTATTGGAACATGAAGAGTGGAAATCAATACCATTGCACTGTACTCGTTACTTAGGGATTTAAGGTGATTTATCTCCATGCCTCTTTTGTAATATTCTTGGGAACATGATGATGCCCCTCAAACCAAAACAAAGTAAGACAAGTTTTGCAATATGTTGGTAAGTAAATAGGTACCACGGTTTGACAGTGGGACACAGTCCTAACTGCGTCCTACTTCAAACCGTGATATTGAATAAATAATAGCAGTAATGGTATATATTAAGAACTTACAAGTAGCAATCGAAGAGCACAGGTGAAGGGTCGGGCCCCGCAGCGGGGAAGGGGTGAGGTGCGGGGGTGGCGGCCGCACAGAGTTCACGAACTGCTGATAACACTTCGAACGGCAACGTCTTCGCTGACACCGTACACATCGCTAAACAAAAATTTATCATTTCATAACGTACCTACATAATATACATATTTCAGCAGCTTCCCGTGGTTTTTTACCTGCTCAGTTCCTGTTCCCGTCATTTTACTAAGATAAACAATGACAGGTGTGCTGCCAGCCTATATTCTAACAGTATTCAAAATTTCAGTCCGATCCGATCAGTCGTTGTGCAGTGATTGAGTAACAAACATCCAAATACCCAAACTTTGACATTTATAATATTAATAGGATATCTGAGTTATTATTTTAACCTATCTTGTTCCAACGATAAGCAAACACCTGTCCTCCCTCCGATGGCCGAGAGAGCTATATTGTGAGCCAACCTTGTCTCTATTGTGGACGTTAAGCTCATCTTTCCGAGAGCTAATGTGAGCCAAGCCAATGCCTGTTGTGGACGGTGAGCTCATCATTCCACCTCTTTCTGTGTCGACCTACCTATATCTGAATACTTAAAATATCTTTACTGTTATAAATTAAAAATTTACCTATCCTTTCTACTTTTTGTATAAAATAAAGAATGTCAAGACGAGCAAGACATGTGCCTGATGGTAAGCAACATGCCTGCCACGTAACAGCACAGGGACACGCAGCTATTGGAACATGAAGAGTCCAAATCATTACCTAGCACTGCACTGCGCTCGTCACCCAGAGATCTAAGATGTTATATCTCTAAAGCTCTGTAATTTGTCTGGAAACCTTTCCCTTCAAACTGGAACACAGCAATGTTTGCACATTACCGCTTGGCGGTAGAATAACTGGCAAAGTGTGGTACTTCCCCAGGCGGACTCTGCTAGGAGTCCTACCACTACAGTTAATGTTTTTTTCCTCATTTTGTTTTATTTCTAAGATTTTATCCCTTTTTTGTATACTATTTGGAGTAAAAGATTGTTGTATGTAGGTTGTGTATTGGTATACCATTAAATAAATACACAGATCACTAACATAAATAAATACCATATCAGTTGTTTAATATGATTTATGTCAACATGCAATGTTGTCATTGCCCAATATGACATGACATTTTTTTCACATGACATCAGGTTTTTTTTAAGTAGTAAAGGTTGTTTTAACTTGAACCCGCTATTCTGTAGAACTCACCCTTCTTGGGAAAAGCACATTTTTATCAGTAATAGGTTTTCCCTGACCGCCATTTTGTCTGATGTTAAAGCCGGGTCACACAGGGGCGGGAGCCGCGAGAAAGCGATCGCGATCCGGGACGGGAATTTTTGTAATATTCGAATTTGTATGCAACCTGACACATAGCAAGCGAGAGCGATCCGGCGCGATGAGATTTCCCGCGCGACAAGATCGTGACGACAAACAAGAGATCGCTTCGCCAGGCTTCGCCAGGCCGGGAAGGACGCGCGACAGACGGCCGGCGCGGGCGCGGCTGTATTCTACGGTAGTCAGTAAGTACAAGCTGTCACACAGGACAGAGCGTTCGCGTAGCGATCGTGATCCGATCTCTCGAGTTGTATTTTTTTACAACGTAAGGTCGTGAGCAATTTGATCGCTTTTGGTGTCACACCGGCTGTGTTCTCGCCATCTGCCCGACGCGGGCTGCGGGCAGTAGCTCTGTGTGACATGATACGGACCGCTATCGCTTTGCACTCGATCGCTATCCGATCGCTTTCGCGCGGCTCCCGCCTCTGTGTGGCCCGGCTTTTAAGCGTCGATGCGATATAGGGTAAAATCGCACTATGGCTCACAGGCTAACACGCTACGGGATATTAGAACAATTTAAAAGAGTTTGCAGAGTATTTTTTCCGAAAATACATAAACAAGTATGTATTACTAATGGTTTTTGACGGTGAAGTAAACACATTATGTAGCAACTGACACGTTCAAGGAAAGACACATTTCGAGACAATGATGTATCGGTGAGAGAGATGGATGGGTATCCATCTCTCTTACCTTCATCACCGCGATAGAGTATGACCTTATTTTTTCTCTCCGTTAGTGAAGCTCGCGCCTTCCCAGCGGTAACAAAATAGTTATTTGTTATACAAGAATGCAGAGAGCGTAGCAAGAATCAAAAAAGAGCGCAAGTGAAAAATTTTGCAACCGCGTTCCACTCAATTTTTTTTAAATGATGACCGAGGTTCAAGTCTGAGTTTTTAACATATAAAAAAAAATGTATGATGCATTCTCAGTAAAATACAAATTTATTTAACCTCTAGAGGGTAAAAACGACTTTTGCGCCCTGATATCGAGGAGCAAAATTACTCTTTCCGAGCTGGTGGGATGAAAAAGTAATCTATTAATGCTGCGTAAAACTACCTGTCTGATTTACTTCGTCGTAACTTTCTTCTTCGGCTACACCGCACCATCCCTCCGATACCCACACTTCCACGCATTGTCTTACGTCTTCTGTTAGCTGTTCAAAAAATTGCATGATTTAAAAAAATGGCAGTCACAGGGACTGCCGGTGGACATTTATAAATGTATAAATTAAAATTGTAGTATAATAATAGTACTAACGTTACAATACTTCACCTCTATAGCTGCTATTACGTATGGAGGTGACGCGAAGTCAGAATATTGAACTCATTTAATAAACTACATATTTTCTCCAAAAAAACCCGACATCAATTTAAAATCTAATTCGACCAAATTTCATAAGAATCTATTACGCAAATATATACGCAAATTTTAGTTTTTTGTTCACATTTCAAAAAATGATCACCGAACTAGGTTACATTTTATGGGACCAGATCTGAACTAGGTATGATCTACCAAACAAACAATTGACGGCGTAATCGCATAATAGGTACACATAACAAATAACCTCCTTATTTTGAAGTCGGTTTAAAAGAGTCCAGCGTTGATAACCTCTTATTTCTCCTTCTTTTAATAAGAAGTCGGTTCTTAAAAAGATAATGTCCTTAGTTAAAATAAGCGTCTCACGCTGATAAAATTACGTTTAAGAAAATTCTTTTGAAATTCTGCTCCACCGTCGCGTCGTTCCTACGCTATGCCTCTGCATCGCTACATTAGCATATTGATAGCGCGGAACTATAAGAATTACTCCCTTCTGCTTACTGCTCTATATGGCTAAACAATTATTCACATAAAAAAAACAAGCATACTTTTATAGCATAAAAATGCAGACAATCGGTCAGATATTACATAAATAGCAATTGCTGAGACAACAATATTAGTATTGTATTCTTACATACTTACCATTTTATCAATCTGTGCAAAAACGACGCCAAAATACGGCACATTGTTGGTCCTGAAACATTAAGGCTAACTTCATATCTTCGACTTTTATTGAATCGGAAAAAAGTATCGGAAAATATAAACATGGCGAGCTGAGAAGGGCCCAGGGACTTCACGCTCTTTACTTCTTTTCCTGTCGATGGGTTTCCATACAATGGCTTTCACTAAAAATATGATTTTTCCGCATCCGCTGTGATTCGGGCGAAGTTATCCTTGTGCTGGTACTGAGTTATGTTACAACTTTATTTGATAGGGTTCCGTATGATGGTTTATTTAATTTACTGGAAGAGTTTCCGTTATCTGATTAAACCATCCAACTTTTTTCGGTATGAAATTACGATAATGATAAATCTTTGAGGGTACTAGAAAAGCTGGACATTGATAGATCTTGAATCAATAATAACGGAATAATAAACAGAGAGATATTTAACTTCTATAATACATTTAACCAACCGTAGGTACAATTCTTTTGTAAATTAGATGACAATTTAAAACCATTTGAATTTGAACCAAACCGGTTTGAATCCACTTTCCTCATACGTACAGCTTTATTTAGAGTGGAATGAATTGCCAGCCTCCATGTTCCCCTAGAGATACAATCTAGAACTCTTCAAGTTTAGAGTAAATAGGTGCTTTATAGGTCAACGCGCGTCATTTTCGACTACACCGTCGATTACAATCAGGCGAGTTGGTTGTCATAGGTGGACCTATACGCGAGATAAACAAAACATGCAATATAAGCATTTCTAAAATCAAATCTAGGTAAATTTTGGGAAAATATAGTTTCTTGATGACAAAACTGAACACTAATTTCATAGACAAGCTTATTTCAAGCCGCATCATTGGCTGCCTCATTAGATCATCATTCGATATGTGACTGAATTCTTGCCCAAAGAAACATAAAATAGGCTTCAATGTCCAATAAACCGGTCTTTTATAAGCTTACAAGACACGCTTTTCAATAGAATGACAGATGTAAAATGCCGTAATCTAACAAGAACGAAAATCACCAAATGAGTGCCTACAAGATTTCGCCGAAATCTATTTGAGTATTGAAAGCGCTCACAAATCACAACAAAAACAGCAACGTTTTCTAGGAAAATTCAATTAGTACAGAACTGTAGGTATCAAAAGCTTTCGATTATAAAGCAACAAAACTCAGAAGATGTAAATCCCGAGTAAATTCGTGCCTATTCCTATTTTATATGCTTCAACCCCGTAAAGTCTAATAAAAAAATCGTAAAAGGAACCCAGTGTACAAACTGGAATGGAAATAGGTAACTGTGTGCCTTTTTGTGTGTGTAATAAAATAAACAAATAAATAGGAGATACTTGACGCAACAGTTTGTCTTCGTGGAAACTGACACGCATACGAAACATAAAATGAAAGGAAGTTTGCACGCACGTTTTTCGTAAAACAATCATCATCATTGGCCTCTTTCCATCTTTAACACATGATATCGTAACCATAACATAGAACTGAATCACAATCCAAATGATTATTTAATCACCTCAACGATTCGGCAGTGTGAGCACGAGAAGACTTCTCTTGACTAATAATTGTGACTAATTTTAAGCGACGACTTACATATCCAACAGATATCACACTCAGATAACGTTTCCAAGTGAAATCAAACCTTTTCACTTCAACTTTTTAAATATTATCGTTTATCAAGCCACAAGCAGTGCGATAGAAGAAAGGTAAGGGTGGTATTTGATTGCATGATCAACTGAAAAATCTGCGAAATGTATGCGTTAAAAATCGATAAACTTTGCATCGACGTTCAAGACTTGATGCCAACTCTAATGAGATTTAATAGAGTTTTGGGGTATAGAAAACGTTTACCTTTTATCATTCTAACAGGCACATTTAAAACTCGGCGCATGGGTCGTATGTACACCATTACATGGAGAAAGCTTGATGCCACTACAATAAATTTGGAAACTAATTGTAATCAATCGCGGTGTTCTAAAATAATACTTTGTTTCTTACGAGTGTACTTTGACTTTTGTTACTACTTTGACGTTATAAACGTCAAAAAATTCTAAATCAGTTAAAATACAGCCTTTGGTTAAAATCTCGACCGGAGGGTCTGTCGTTCATCTAAAACGGTTTCGGCTTTGACTCTCATTAACTTGGCATTATTAAAAAAAAACAAAGCTTAGTTAAGAGAAAGAGCCGGTCTTAGCTGACGTAAACTTTGAGTATTTTCTGGAATAGGATGCCTAAATGAATAAATGTTGTATAGCTAATAATGGATACAATCTGGAAAAAGAGCTTATTCTTTGAACTACTTGTTCACCGATGGCGTCGATGGGATTGGTATACTACAGCGTGTGACGTCAAAGATTTCAGAGGTAACTTATCGGATATCCTGAATGAAGAACTGACATTAGTCAACCACTACTCCCTCCCAAGTAAAAAAATCAGACATAAAGGTACATCTATATTGAAACGAAGTTCCTTACGGTAGGAATAGAGGAGAAAAGAATTTTGCTAAAAAAAGTTTGAGAAAAAATGTGTTACTCAAACCATCCCATGACACCGCATCTTTTTTATGTTACAGATTCCCAAGAATTGATTTTGATTCGTATTCCTATATGAATATGAATGTCTTTCTTTGCTCACGTTTCGAATAGAGGATGGTAGTAAGTCAGTCCCTGCTGCAAGTCGATCTGCACCAGCGTGATCAGGTTAACGAGGTCCTCTCCACGCTCCGACTCTGTGTCTTGCGCGCACAATGCCTCGTACCACTCCGCCGTGCCTTTGCGAAGAGCACCTATGATCTCCGTCCTACGAAACAATCACCATAGATAAAGAAATGTGTATGGTTTTACTGCCAAAACCAATTATAACCTGCCGATTGTTCTCTCTTTCTCCCTCCCACCCTTTTTCATTCTTTTTATCTTCTTCTCTTTCTTTTAAACAATCAATTCTTGTATATTTATGTATTTATAGAATTTGAATCTGGGAAACGGCTCAAATGATTTGAATGAAATTTGGTATTAATTTGGGCTTAGGGCGATGATAGATCTAGCCAAGATTCCATTTTTAAGAAACGTCGTTTTGTCCGTGTGTTCATGCATTAAAAACCAAGTAAAGCTCGGTTACCCAAGAACTTCTAGTTAAAGGGTAGATGGTCCCGTGTCACTACAACCCACAACCAATAGCGGTGAAAGGTAAAAGTACCCTTCATTTAGTGTCCAATTTACACCGATCTCTTGACTCGCACTCGGCCAGATTTTAGTACTTTTTTGTTTTATTTTAATGTGTGCCTGTTATGGACACCAAGTTCAAACTTATGCTAGTTTACATTTTATTCTATAGAGCTACTAGAAAAAAGTGCTAAAAACTTGTTTGTTAAGATTTGTACCCCAATGGACGGTATTTTACTTCTCTTTAGGCTTGTCTATCCCAGTGATAATATATTAAAGGCGTGGATATAAACCAATGGACGTGCCCTGAGTACCTACCTTGAAATTAGTAATAAACTGCGTCTCTGGGTGTATCGTAAGTGGTTTACACAGAACCAATCTACTTGACCCCTAGAATCGCTAGCGGCGAGATAAAACATGCTGTGGTTCTATTTTTTTTACAACGAATAGTGAACGTCCGGTTCACCGGCTTTCTACAACCGACTAGAACGGAAAGAGTAAACTCACTCTTCCCGACATTGACTTAATTCCGTACGCCTGAAGTTTTGGTGGGCACAGCTGTTGGTTTATATCGATTATTAAACCCGAAAGTTTCTATATTGAAAACTATGTGTGTATGGGCCCACGTACATCTCACCGATTTGAGTGAGATTAAATAGGTAATAAGTTCATTTTTTGTATTAGCACATAAAACGTTACCCAGGTAAAGTTAGCGGTTGTTAAGTTGCGGGTTACAGCGAAACGCAACAAGTTATGTATGTTGTTGATGTATACGTTGTTACGTAGAATTTATGTTTAGTATGCCACACAAGAGGGTAGACAAGCAACCTCATCTTCATAATGACTAATATTAGACACTAGACGTGCCTGGGTATAATACCTAACCTTTCTTAAGCACTGCGAACCCAAACTGAACAAACATTTGCCGAATTTCATTATGCCCACACGTTTTAAAAATATGCGTAATTTATGTAATACAAATACAGTTTTTCAAATAAATAAAGCTATAGATAAACGAATAAAAACACACCTACGTTTCGACCACTTTTGTTAAAATGCTGTAATTATATTACTATAAATTTTGTATCAAAAGACCCACTCGAATCTTTTAACCGTCATGAAATATTCAGGAGAAAGATGGGTATTATTTGAGATGAAATTCCAACAGATTAAAAGACAATTTATATAAAAGGGGTATTCGCCTCACCTGATTTCTTTGTTGAATGGACAACATCGCCAAAATGCTTTCATTTGCGAAAGCTGGCTCAAACACCGTAGGAGAAATTCCAATCTATAAACAAAAGCATTTTACTAGGGTTATTTTTCTAAATAAAGCGAAATAAATAGAGTATTATGAAATAGTCGAAATATCTGATTTTACGTTTGAAATACGTGGTAACATAGATGCATTACACGGTGTTGAAAGAGATGCCTTGTGCTCCATTATGTCTTTTACATGTTTACTACCGGACTAGCAATAAAACTCCGTAAAAATTTCTATTTTACCCGACTGAAAGATATATGTTTTTCGCGCGTATCTTGTATATTTGTAAATTTCTTTATTCCCATATATCTTCCAAAAAGCTGGATGGATTTCGACAATTAAGATAAAATTAGATTCATCTCAATCCCTCAAGTGTCCTTAGATAGTATATTGTATTACAAAATTGTTTTTTTCTGCTCATTTTTTGCTATTGGATTTTTTAACTAAAGTTATTAATATAGCCTATCTTTGGAAATATCTTAATAGCAAATAGCCAAACAAAATTCAATAGAAAATTATTGGAACACAATTGAAATTACCTAAATTTATTATTTTATTTATTTATTATGAAAAAATGCCTTAATGCTCACTAGCATTAACGCATTTTTTTCATAATAAAGTACATTGCTCTATTGCAAGGTCTGTAATAAATTGAAAGACATTGAAAGTTACGGCTCACACACAAGATTAAGCAAGCATTTAGTTCTTGTATTCTCGTTTGGTATTGTCTATTACAAATTAAACCTTTAATGTCACCATTCCAATACTAAGTACCTATATAGTTTTAGCCCCATTTTTTGGGTCTTTTTGTTTGGCATCTGATCTTAATATTTTTCATTGAAATTTCTAAATAGTTCGAACTATAATGCACCTTAGCTTAATAGCATAAAATTTAAATTTAATCAAACATACTAATACGAAATTTTGAACTCTGCATTTACTCATAGACTCATCTAATTCAAACAGGACATCAGGAGCATCCCATTAGTATTTGTGCCTAATATTGAGATGTCACACTTGAACTCTCTCTCACATCAACGCGAGTATGCGCCATCACTGAAGTCTTCAGCCCGAAGTTTTTGAACTAAGTTATTTTTATACATTTACTGCTGTTTCTCATTGTGTAATACGGAAGCGATACTTTTCTATAATGCACGTATAGAATTGAAGTTGCCTAACTAAAATAATTAACGATAAAAATTTAGACATCAAACGGTTTAAAACATGCATGTTATTTTTTTTAATGATAAAGGACGAACTCTTATAGTCCAGAAATATATAAAATAATAAAAAAATTGATGTCAATTTCTTAACCTTTAGTAACTATTCTAAACGAAAAACAAAACTAAAATTCGAATACGATTCCACTTATTCGAATACATTTTTAAATTTTCCAGTTTTTTTTTTATGGTGCGTGTCACTTAGGGCGAGGTATCTTACTTGACGAGGCTATGTGAGTGCAGTACAGGATACAGATCTCGGTGCAGCCTGAGTTGGTGCAGCGCGCGTTCCACAAACTCTCCGAAGCAGTCCGCCAGCCAGCGCTCTTCGTCCCGCGATGCGCACGCGCCGGAATCCCCACTGCCACCGCCAGAGATCGCTTCACTCGCACACCACGCTTTCTCCAACTCCATTAGAAGCTTATTCATGTATCTGTTATTATAAATTTAAAATACTTATATAAATTTAGAAAAAAAATTACGCTGTGCAGAAAAATGAAAAAAAAATCAAGACCCTTTACAATTTAAAGACTGGAAATTGGAAAAACTTTGCTTTCCTTCAGATTATGTTGACTATTTCAAAAAGCTCCGACTCCCAATTTCTTTTAGTTAACAAGGGGACGAAATCTCATCAAACGTAGGCTTTGTGAAAAGTCGCAGGACTTTGTTGGTTGTTGGCGAAAGTAATAATGCAGTTCAAATTATTCCGAGTCCCTAACTTTTCATCGCAGACAGCCTTGGATCAACAATACAAAAAGTTTACACAAAAAAATCTATGGACAATGTAAACACAAATTATGTACCTACGGTATTGACATGGGATATCTGAAGGAAAATGACTAAAAGTGATTAAAGGTAGATTTTGCTTCCAAAACGAAAACAAAAATATTGCGACGTAACTATCTATCTATGAATTGTCCACCACCATTTATTCATTTGTTTACCTTTGGCGCTAGATAGTGTTATGTGAAAAAAATACGATCAATACTTATTATATTTTAAGTCCCCCTTTATACGGCAAACAAACATACAAGTTACTTGCAAGTTTTTGGCGAATAAAAAATACTAATTTTAAATGTAAAACGGAAAAGGTTTTAGGTACAAACTTGGGATCGAGCGGAGCGTCTCCATTTAGTCGGCAGGCGGCAGCAAAGCGCGCGATAGCAGCCTGTAGTGTACTGAGATCCCCTTGGATAGCGTGTTGGTGTAACAGTGTGTGTGCTGCTCCACACAGTTCGCCCTCGAAAGGAGTGCCTTCGCAAGTTTCGGCGCTGCCGCTACTCGCTGCGTTGCCCGCTGCGCCGCCCGCTCCGCTAGCCGCCGCCGCGGCGCTCTCTACCTCGTGCGCCAGAAGCACGCCGAATAAACGCTCGTGTTGTCGGACCTGTAACAATACTCTTAACTCAATATTTCATCGTGCTTGCGCGGAAGATCAAGTTGCTCGATGTCTTTGGAGGCAAATATGTTTATACAACATTTTTTGATAGACAGGGAAGTTTTAATAAACCAATCATAATAAGTCCTGCCGAAAAAACTTATGTATGTAGGTACGAAGTAAAAAACGGAAACACAAAACAAGAATAAAATGAAATCGCGATGTAAAAACCTGTGGAGTAACGAAAATCAGTTCGCGAAAAAAGCTTCCAATGAAAAATGAATTGGATTTACTGTGTAATCGCGATTTTGCTTCAACGCTCGTTCACTTGATTACGCAGGCCAAAAGATATTCACTCACTGAATACATTGAATACGTTATCGAGATACTATGAATATCTTGAAAGTTATTAGGTTATATTGAGTAGTGACTACACTACTAGCTAACTAGAAGATTCAGTTTACATATATACAAAATACCTACAAAATCAGTTTACACAGAGTCTAATGTCTAATGTTTACGTAAAATCATGCCATTGTTGCATTTAAATTATACATTTTATCTTTATTAAATTTACTATGCGTTAAAATATCTTGTAGGCACGATTTTAAAACATAAGACTATATTAAAATAATATGCGTAGAATCCCACAGAAATGCACTGAACTTTGTGTTAGGATTATAGGGGTGGTTAATTCAAGCCCAACATATTTTGGAGATAAGTAAACCTTTATTAGGCCTTCTATTAATAGAGCGATGTTGTATCACCCACATAATACCAGCTATGGGCTGTTAAGCAAATAAAAGAGGCAATATGATCCAAAATAACACTGGAGGCGATGGAGCGTGCCCGAAGTGAAACCCGGCCTTGTCGATAGCGTTATATCTGACACTACACAAAGGGCCACATAGCGACTAATGGCTCGTTGCAAAAAGCCAATAAAATGTTTTATGTTCGGTGCATGGCCCGCTAGATTAGTAATATTGCCCACTACGTCATAGCTACGGAACAATAATGTCTCCTTTATTATACGCATTAAACCGACGTTATGTGGAGCCCTCAAAAAAGAAAATGACAACGGGTCATTGCGTATTTATTAAAAGGTGAATAACCTTTATACCTAAAATTGGAAACATTACACAGGAATTAACCGTGATATACATATATTATAATTTACTAGCTATGCCTCGCAGTGCACCCGCATGACCCCGTAATTTCCCCGGTATAAAAATAGCCTATAAGTATATTATTCCACAGGCTATTGTTTACAATCAAATATACCAAGTTTCATCCAGATTCCTTCAGCAGTTCTTTTGCGTAAAAGAGTAACAGACATCCAACCATCCATCCATCCTCACAAACTTTCTCATCCTATTACTACGGAGGCGAAACAGCGGGACAACAAACGAAAACCCTTTTTTTATTTTCTCTTCATCATCATCTGCAGCCTGCAGACGTCCACTGCTGGACATAGGCCTGTCCCAATGATTTCCACAATGACCAATCTTGTGCCGCCTCCATCCACCGACTTCCCGCGACCGAGACAATATCATCGGTCCATCGTGTGGGGGGCCGTCCTACGCTGCGTCTGCCGGTACGTGGTCGCCATTCGAGAACCTTTACTCCCCAGCGGTTATCGGTTCTGCGAGCTATATGGCCTGCCCATTGCCACTTCAACTTGCTAATTTTAAGAGCTATGTCGGTGACCTTCGTTCTTCTGCGGATTTCCTCGTTTCGGATTTTGTCACGCAGTGAAATTCCGAGCATAGCTCTCCATTGCCCGTTGCGCAACTTTGAGCTTGCATATCATGCCAATAGTTAGCGACCACGTCTCAGTACCATATGTCATCACTGGCAACACACACTGATTATAGACTTTCGTCTTGAGGGTTTGTGGTATTTCTGACGAGAAGATGTGACGCAATTTCCCAAACGCTGCCCATCCGAGTTGGATTTGTCGGCTGACCTCCTTGTCAAAGTTTGACCTGCCTAATTGGATCATCTGACCCAAATACACATAATGGTCTACAACTTCGATACTGTCGTTTCCAACATGGACCGGTACGGGTGCAACATGGGCATTTGACATGATTTTTGTCTTACCCATGTTCATTTTTAGCCCTACCTGTTGGGAGACAGCATTGAGGTCTCTGAGCATTGAGCCAAGGTCATCTAGCGATTCAGCCATAATGACTATATCGTCGGCAAATCGAAGGTGAGTGATGTATTTGCCATTAATGTTGATACCATATCCGTTCCAGTTTAAAAGCTTAAAGATATCCTCCAATGCAGAGGTGAACAGTTTCGGAGATAACGTCTCCCTGTCTCACCCTTTTGCATTTGGATCGGATTTGTGCTTTGGTCCTGAAGACGGATAGACATGGTGGCTTTGTTGTATAAACACTTCAACACTTCGATATACCTATAGTCGATTTGGCACCGCTGTAACGACCGTAACACTGCCCAGGTCTCGACTGAATCGAAGGCTTTCTCGTAGTCCACAAACGCTAGACAGAGCGGCCGATTATACTCCTCCGTCTTCTGTATAATCTGCCGAAGCGTGTGGATGTGGTCTACGGTACTAAACCCTTTCCGGAACCCGGCTTGTTCGGGAGGTTGAAAGTTGTCAAGCCTACGAGCGAGACGATTTGTTACTACTCGAAAACAGCTTATAGACGTGGCTCAGCAGCGCAATGGGCCTGTAGTTCTTCAGGAGGGTATTGTCACCCTTCTTAAAGAACAGCACCACCACACTTTTTTGCTCCACGCCTCTGGCGTTGTACTCTCAAGGATGACGGAATTAAATAACTTCTGAAGGACTTTAAGTGCTGGTGTTCCACCCGCTTTCAGAAGTTCTGTCGTGATTCCGTCTTCCCCCGGTACCTTGTTGTTCTTAAGCTGTTTGAGAGCCGCTCGTATCTCGTACAGACTTACGTCCGGAATGTCTTCTGTGTAGTGTCGGGTCAGACGGGCTCTAGCATCACTAATGCTAGGAGTAGGGCTCTGCGACGAGGTGTACAGCTCTCCATAGAACTTCTCGAGCTCTCTCAAAATCTCTGGCTTAGATGAGACAATTCCGGCACTATCAGTTTTCAGCTTTGTCAACTGGCTTTGTCCAATTGACAGATCTCTTGCGAATACTTTGGAGCCCTTATTTTTTGTATCGCATTTTTATACAGTTTGTATTAAAACTACGCAAATCGTATCGAATCGATTTGGAGATCTGTCTATTAAGCGAGCCATATTTTGACATGTCCACTGAAGATTGCAGTCTCATGTCATTCCGTTCTGCCATGAGTTTGAGAGTATGCTCAGATAATTTCTGAGTTCTATCTTTGCGGCGTGTCTTCAGAAATTTAGACCCAACCGCATGAATAGTTTCCACCAGCCCATTATTCAGCTCATCCACTGTTTCGCATTCGGCCAGGCATTCAAAGCGATTTCGGAGTTCTAACTGAAAGCTCTCGGGGTTTTGAATTTGGTCCGGGTTCGGACGAAGAGTAGACTTCATCAGACGAGACCTCTCAAGCTTAACGTCGATATTCAATGAGCATCTCACCAATCGGTGATCGCTGCCAGTTTTGACACTATTGATCACTGAGACATCATTGAATATTTGCTTCCTGGTCGCCATAATGAAGTCCATTTCAAACTTGTATCCGCCGGGATGCAGCCATGTCCATTTCCTGGACGCCCGCTTCTTAAAGAAGGAGTTCATCGCAAAGAGTCCCTCCTTCTCCATGAAGTCGGCCAATCGCTGACCCCTACGGTTCCGGTGTCCAAATCCAAATGGCCCCACTCTCAGTTCATCGCCGTTCCTTGTGCCTAACCGCGCGTTGAAGTCTCCCATCACAACCGTGAAGTGTGTTTTCGAGGCACGCATGGCATTTGAAATATCATCATACATGACCTCCACTTCGTCGTCCGAACGGTTCGAGTGTGGGGCGTATACCTGTATCACCTTCAATGAATACCTTTTCGTGATTCTAAGTACAAGGTATACCACCCGGTTCGAAACGCTTTCGATCTTCACGACGTTATTGACGAGAGACTTGTGGACGAGAAACCCGACACCATGTTGGGACTGCTGGTCGCCCTCCCGGTAGTAAAACAAGTTGCCGGAATTGAGAATTATCGTGTCCTCGCCCTCTCTTCGGACTTCTGATAATCCTATAATATCCCATCGCAACTTGCTGACCACCTCTTCCAGCTCCATCAACTTCTCGTCAGTCCTCAATGTGCGTGCGTTGTATGTTGCCAGGTCCAGAGATCGTCGGGGTTGGTAGCCAAATCGCTGCCGGAGATTCTTAGATTTATTTTCTCTTAATTATTTATAAATATTAAAAATTTTGCGAGCGGGCTTAGAATTTTCTCAAAACTATCTAGATGCCATTCCGAATCGAATGACATATCAATCATAGTGTTAAAAGAATTCGAAAAAAGTCTATCTAAAAAGCACTTGTTGATTAGACTATAATACAATGACCCCAAGAAGAAAAGGTACTGCAACAATTCAGAATATTTTCAGATCATTATTAAGATTTTTTCTTGAACACGTTATCTAGAATTCAGAAATAAATTCGATGAGATCAGTCGTGCGAGAGAGCGTACGGATTATTGAGTTTGAATGTTGGTAAAGTGTTCCACGGGTCGTGGGTGGAGGTAATTTATATTTTCATGTACGTTTTTTGTAACCAAATACTTGAATAAACGGTGAAAGAGGATTTTTAGCTTAGCCAGTTCGATTCAGCAGTAGTGGACTTTCTATTTGAAAGCTGATTGTTAATTAATCGTGTAAAGAGAGATGTATGAGTATTTACCTACAATTAATTAAAATTTCCATTTGTTGAAATTTTTAAATTAAAGCGACCATTTATTTAATTACACATAATAGTAAAGTTTCAGCGTTATGGATTGCAATAAAAGCGAACCTTTTTGTGATTTTGTCATCATAATACACATAAAACTGATAATTTATGGATGATTTAACACTTTTAACTGAATATTAAAATCATATTTTGCTCCAATGGCCGAGAAACTAACTGCACGTGGGATCTTTTACTGGTCACATTATCTTACTAATATAATAAAGACGAAAGTTTGTGAGTGTGTATGTTTGTTACTTCTTCCCGTCTAAACGGCTGAAGCGATTTTCGTAAAATTTGTTATGATTTTAGCAAAGTTAGCGGACACCCTGGATTAACACATAGGCTACTTTTTATCCCGAAAAAAAATAACAACGGAAACGGCTAATAAATCGCAGCGGCGACAAAGATTTGTACATCATCGACTTGTTGTCATCACATTGGCTGTTTGGCTGACAGCTGGAAACGTTGCTCTAACATTCATTTTATTATAGAGCACAGGCCCGTGAACAAAATTGATGGGTCATATGATACAGGTTCACTGTGTCCTTCACTGTGGGCCTCATAACGAAGCTCAAAGTCACACAGCGAGCTATGGAGAGAGCTATGCTCGGAGTCTCTTTGCACGACAGAATCCGTAATGAGGATATTCGCAAAAGAACGAAAGTGGCCGACATAGCTCAAATAGTAAGCAAGCTGAAGTGACAATGGGCAAGCCATTTCGCTCACTAGGACCGTTCGTTGTGGAAATCTAGGGGGAGGCCTATGTTCAGCAGTGGACGTCTTGCGGCTGATGATGATGATGATGATATGATACAGCAGGAGACCTATGTAGGATAATAGAAGGGTATAAAATAATAGGATTCAGCACTATTTGAAGCCGGCATTTGAAAGCTGTCCAACTGAGTGCAAATTGAAGAGGGGGGCTCCAACCCTCGCTCTTTCCTTTTTGTCGCATGATCTTTGTACGGCAATGCGAAATAATGGATTAGAATAGGTATTGAAACCATAAAAATTGAACTTTTTTTTTTATTAGTTTTGTCAGAAAAATTCAAGATTTTCCGACGATGTTCAGGGTAAATTTGGTCATTTAATTATGTACGGCATTGGTTTCATACAGTTTCAATACCTGTTCTAATCCATTATTCTGCAATTATACATTTATTAATTATCTACTCTTCAATTTGCTTTCAGTTGGACAGCTGTGAAATACCTAGCAGCATAGTGCTGAATCCTATTATTTTATACCCTTCTATCATCCTACATAGGTCTCCTGCTGTATCATATGACCCATAGATTTTGTTCACGGGCCTGTAGTCTATTAGTGAAATTATGAGTAGGAGTTATTGCATTACATCGAAACAGCCGAGTCCTATGGATATTTGTTAGATTCTATGTGAGATCGATGAGATCTACTCACCGCAGGACTTGTGGTCAATTTTCATTGTCATTCTGGCTGTATTCACAGTCGTCCCTAAAGTAGTTATTGAAATAGGAGCCAGTATCCTCCTCAAATAAACGTTGCGTCAAATGCAGCACCTTAAAATATTTCTTGGGCATTAGCGTCCTAAACCCCCAATTCTATAGAGACAAGTGGAATGTATCTTGCCCTTTGCTTCCAATTGTCATCTTCGTATGGACTGTCTACAGTCTACATGCACCGATAGCCATAGTTGCCACCTTTTATAACATGTACTTGACCTAATAATGATTAGGTAGTATGATTATTATCAAATGAACATTTTCAGTGAAACAAGTTTCCTTTAACCTCCAAGTAGTTTAGTGGTATATATTTTTATAATAAAAAACCGCGTATTACTTTTTCTGTAATGTTAATTAACATTTATGTGGATACCTGTTGCCAGTTGTCGTCATCGTGTCGGCTGGCTTCACGAGCTGACAGCCACAGTCGCAGCCTGATGCGGCCCTGCACTGAGGAGCGCTGGGAGCGAGCCTCCAGTTTGTACCACGCCTCCACACCCGTCGAGGGGATCTCACGCAGCGGTATGTTCACACAACCTACGAACAAATCATTATAGCTGGATTTAAAATGGTTACAAGTTTGGGGGACTCGTCCCTAGTTGTCATTGCGAGAAATTTATAATCAAGGTTTACGTCATTGTATTTAAGGTATCTTTTTCTTGACTTTTAGAACTCGGCGTGCTTAACCTAATCGATTTCAGGGCGATAAGAGTTAAGAAGGTTAGTACCATGAACTTCTTTCGACTTAGTATAAACGTTTTGTGGCTCTTTACCTGGTTATGTCTAAGTATACGACAATATACCACAATAGCTATGTCTAGGTAGACGACAATAAAGATTAGACATAATCACTGTGTTATGTTGTAATATAACTAGGCAAAACCACTGTGATTGTTTTATTCACCGTTTAAATTTTGTCGTAAAGTTAAATATATTTGCCGTATTATACGAGTATGTATATACGACAATATAAGCTAAGCGTACTTAAGAAGTAGTATTCATCAATCTACATAATTATATTCTATACGATGAAAAAGTAAAATTCCAGAGCTGACCACGCGTCAGGTTATTTGCAGCTTTTGTAAACTCGTGAATAATTCCATCCGGGATAAAATCAGAGACCGAGTGACACGACCCGGCGTATAAATTAATATTGAACTGAATGTGCGCCCCCGTCCATCAATCTTAGGTATTATATCCATTTTTTTTCGACACAGCTCTCATTTCATCCCATTGCCGTGAAAGGATTTGAATTGAAAATGTCAGCGTAGTAAAACAGGCTTTAGGGACAGAGATGGATCATTTCAGTAAAAGGGACCCGTGGAAGGTCACTCGTATGATCTACTCAAAAGGAATGTCGAATGAATTATTTTGTGTAAAGGCCCCATCCAGTGATTCCCTTGCTGCAAAAATGTAATTTAAACTCGATTTAGTCACGAAAAAAGAGTTGCGAGTAAATATACTATACATACCGCGATCTGCCGATCTTTTTGTAGAGCTGACTTTGGCGGTTACTGTGTACTTAGAAGTCCAAAATATAGATGATTAAATTATTATGCATCACACGTTAGTACAGTCTATGTACATAGATGAGACTAGCAAGAACTGCTTATACTACAATGTGTGTGCAGACATTTTTTGTAAAAAAACTTATACAAAATAAATTCATAGATCATAAATTAAATACATAGATATAAGTTAATAATTTTACATAAAACACTGTCTAGCTCCAAACTATGCAAAGTGTGTAATTAGGGAGCTATATAAGAGAAACCAGACAAAATTTATTTGGATTCATAGAGGCATACAGAAGAAACATCTGTACTAGGTGGGAATCGAAACTACATCCTACGTTTTTGCGACTAAACCCACCATCGACAGAACCACGAGACCAGTCATGTAGGTATTGTGATTTACTAGACAACATTGAAAAAATACACAAAACTTAATCGCAAAAGCTTAAAAACTACATTTGCTTGTCAATATATAAAAGGAAATATGATGAATTGGTATTTGATAATACTAGTTAAATATCACTACTTAACTCGTATTATATCGGCATGTGACGATGCACAGCATCTATAGTGAGATTGCGCTGTTTTTCTTTCTGGCAACACACAGGAAATACGTCACTATTCTGGTAACTCTAGTCTATGAAAATGGCAAGATACAACCTGATTTCCGGTTCTGGTCACCCGAGCTTGAGCTAAGGCGATCTACCCTCATAGCGTCGTATTCTTTCGTTGAAGCAACAACTCAAGCCGAAACTCTCACCGATTTTGAGAAAATTTCGGTAATTTGAATATTTTAATCCGATAAGGTCAGTTATTTGTCTAGTGAGTCGCGCTGGTGCTATATTAAAATGAAAATAACTGATCAAGTGCAATGAGTGATTGCAAATCTAGTGATCGCGACGGGTATCTAGTGGTACCGATAAGAAATGGATTACCTTCGCCCGCCTTGGAAGTGGGCCTCGAGGTTGAGCGAGTGTCACACACTCCCAAACAACAGACTTCGTCCGAGGACGAGACTGGGCCGTGCAGCTAGCGGCAGGGTTCAGCGTAAAATGAACCACCGCCGCGATGTCACAAGCGGCTGGCTTCACCAGACTACCATGAATGAGCAGAGGTAAAGAAGAGGAAGCAGGTAAGTGAGATGCACAGTGGTTTTAGTAAATTTCTTGATGAAATACGAGTGATTCCGGAGTTTTGCAATTAAGTAATGAACGGATGGTGTCTGCTTTCTCGATGTTCTTGATGATGTGATCTTTTCTGAACGCAGCACGTTACAGCAATTTTTTTACTACAAAATCTGAAATCGTTTATGCTTTTGAACAGACCAGACAACTGCATCAACGGGGACATTCTTTCGAAACTCGATCTAGGTTTTATTTAAAACATCAGTCAAAGAAACATCGAATTTAACTACCGTTTTTGTCAACTTTTATAGGCAAGAGATTGTCTGGATACTAAGTAAAGGCGTTGGCTCCTGCTAACTACAATGTTTTTCTAACACTATTTACCCTTACTTCAAAATTTCACAAAACTAGTGAGGAAGTCGTACATGTCGTTTGTGGAAATAGAGCTGAATGCACTAAAAACCCGACGGGAGCGAATCCTGATGGAAATCACCAACAAAAGCTTCGGGTAGGTTTGCGTAAAATCTCCCTGAGTCACTCGGAATCTTTTCATTTCACAATTTCAGCAATATTTCTGTGTTCTGTGTTAAGTGTCTTTCTGTTTTGACTGTGTTCACAACTGCTAAACTTCACATCAATTTTTTTCATAAATTGTGAGTAGGTAGTGCACACTGTTTGCGGAAACTGTCGGGAGCATATCGGGATAGAAATTACGACAAAAACTCTTTGTAAAGATCTGCGTAAAATTCCTCCGATCCCGTTCTTTATGCATCTCGTCAATGACAGACTTACTTGAAAACAGGTAATATCGACAAGTGGAGATGGCCGTAATTTTGCCGTAAGGAGGTCCGGTCAGGGCCAAAGACCTAAATTTACTGCTTCTCGTAACACATGTGAACAGTTTTCTACTTCAGTTTTCAGTTTTCTAGGTTTTCGACACAGCGCGCCCCATAGATGCTAAGCGTGATTTGTAACTACCCCGCAAAGGACCTGCCTGCGCTCCGGCCAGTGGGTCTCCAACATGACTGCGCTCCGGCCAGTGGGTCTCCAACCTGCCTGCGCTCCGGCCAGTGGGTCTCAACCTGCCTGCGCTCCGGCCAGTGGGTCTCCAACCTGCCTGCGCTCCGGCCAGTGGGTCTCCAAACCGCCTGCGCTCCGGCCAGCGGGTCTCCAAACTGCCTGCGCTCCGGCCAGTGGGTCTCTAACCTGCCTGCGCTCCGGCCAGTGGGTCTCTAACCTGTCTGCGCTCAGGCCAGTAGGCCTCTAACCTGCCTGCGCTCCAGCCAGTGGGGGTCTCCAACCTGCCTGTGCTCCGGCCAGTGGGTCTCCAACCTGCCTGCTCTACGGCCAGTGGGTTTCCAACCTGCTTTCCCTAAGGGCAATGTATCTCTAACTCGTCTGCACTCGACCGGTAAGTCTTCTCCATTTTATGTACACTCCGCTTAGTTGATATCCAGTCAGTGGATTTCTTACCTACGCTATGGTTAGCGCATATTCTAAACCTCTCTGGCTGCTCATCCCGAATTTTGCTACTGGATTACTCTTACTCATGGCAGAGGCCCACCACAAGTTGCTCCAGCTCATACACAAGCACCAGGTTCTGCAAATGACCAGCTTCCCATTCGGACTGTCATGTGCACCAAATAATTTCGCCGCTCTCTCGAACTGGACGGCGCTGTTTCTTCAGAACAGAGGTATGCGGGTATTGTATGGAGTGAGTCTATAAACTACGAAAAGTCGGTCCTGCGACCATCTCAATCCCTGGATACCGAATACCTCGGTCTGATTTGGGACGCGTGCCAAACCGCTCCCTGTCAATAAGATACTACACTACAACAACTACAGACTATCGTACAAATACCGAATTGAGTGCTCCAAAGGGACACATCATCTCTGAAAGAAAGGCCAGATTCTGCCGAGCTTTTAAAACTTCACAACCTTCGAAACGCCCTGAGGTTGGCTGCACTGTCATCACATGCAGCGATTGGCGATATTTCCTAAGCACCAATCTGCTCTACAGCGAGTGCAAATTCCACTAGCAGTAAGAACGGAAGATATAGTGGTGAATTATTGTAGCCGAACAATTGCTTACAACAGATTCTGTATCAATCTCGAATTCAGCACTTTTTGACAACCGAGACCGCAGACAATGGTTGAAGAGCTCAAATGAAAGACTCTGATATACGGCAGGTGAGACCAGACTCCACTGGCGTTGCATAGAGAAAGAAATGTACATAGCAGCAATATCCCTCTTCATACACGAATAGAATGTAAGGTAAGGTAAGGATGTCATGTAATTTTACAGACTCGCAACCGAACGATTCGCTCTACAAGACCTAACCTACCAACTGATGCATCTTCTGCAGAGATTGTATGTAACTCTTAGCCACCTGGAGTGTAACCTACTCGTATCAGGCAGACTAAACTAAGTTGTCGACGAGTTGTCCCGAGGGACGAGTGTATTAGAATGACAATTACGAGTACTAAGGCCAGCTCTAGTTTCATCGTCTCGGAAGTTCAATGTACACCAACCAAGATTGAGAGGGATCGTGTCAACATCACTCGGGCAAAACAGTATTTCACAATGCGCGGGTTTTTCCGCAACCGTATCGGTTCTTCTTTTTCGAGAATACTTTTGAACTCTCCGAGAAATACGCGCCCAAGCGCGGCCGCAGCCTCAAATTTCAGGGGGCCCAATAATAGTTAAGATGTGGAGTACAAAGATTTCATTAATAGCGCCACACAGCTTTGCCTGTGTGATCGCCGTTCCAGTTG
The DNA here is from genome assembly GCA_017562165.1 of Ectropis grisescens. Lineage (NCBI taxonomy): Eukaryota > Metazoa > Arthropoda > Insecta > Lepidoptera > Geometridae > Ectropis > Ectropis grisescens. Next base: position 13,683,766 of record CM029777.1, on the reverse strand, counting down.
TTTTTCCGCGGTAAAAGTGGCCTGTGTATTATTCGTTATTTTGTTTGTGATTTTGCAATTTAAAGCTTTTGATGGGGTCCGTAACCCTGTAACCCCTCTATTCGGACCGTACCTGCACGCACCGCCGCTGGGTTCTCACAGACTAATCGGGCCGAACCTTTATTGGTCTGCCCTATTTTAGGTCCTAGTAGACGTGGATACGGACTTGCCTCTTCCACATATACTTATAGTACGGAATGTGGCGATGGACTAACATAGTAGAGTTGAGGTCTGGCGTGGAAAGCAATCTACTTAAGAGCGAATTACTTAGCTAAGATCGAATAAGCGAGACTCTACTCGTAAAACTTATAAACCAGCTTGGGATCATTGTACACAGTAGTGTGCAGCCAATAATTTCAATTATAGCCTCGCGGATCTAAACTCGCTGGGAAGGTATCTAGCACATTTGCTTAGCCAATCACAACACTCTGGTCTTGGTGCTCATATGCTAATCATGTTTGATGAGGGAAAGTTTTGAAACCTATTTTCTTAATAGCTAGAGGATATATATACTCTTAGCTACCCTAGCTAGCTTGACAGAAGCCTTATGCTACACAACGTTAGTTTGGGACCCAAATGAGATGTTTACGTAGGGAAACAATGATCTATCGCGTATCATTCTGTTTGAAGTATCACATGCCTAGTTGTATACTCTTGTCAGCATTAGGCACCAGGTCATACACGCGTGAGACCTTATTTGTTATTTGTGCATGACGTTACTCTTTCTAGAATATCTTCAGAACATCTTGTAGGTGAGGCCGTAACATTACACATACACAATCAGGTTGGGAAACTTTTGGAACATCCCAATAAAGATGTTTGTCCTGTTTTGGAATAAGAAAATTTGTCGAATTGCGTCTACGCACAGCTGATGGCAATAATTCCCTTTTTGTGTTAATTTACTGGTAAACGGATAATGCCAATTTATTAAGACGCCAATTTGAAGGCTTTGCTTAAAAATTTTAGTTCAAAGGTGGCGTCTCCTATTTCATCTGAGTGAATACCTAATCATTTGATTTCAGAAATGTCTGGTTTCTACTATATACATGATTTTCAATTATTCATAGCTATAATGCAAAGTTTATTTACTGTTTGTAAAATGATTTATCATATTTATCCAACTAATTTATTTTTTACTCTTTTCTACACATAGCGTCGTCGTGGTCACCAGGAGCTAATAAACACATCTCTCACTATAGATGCTGTGCATCGTCACATGCCGATATTATAATAGTCAAGTTTTACATTAAATAAAACTTGTATTATTGAGCAGAGACGATGCACAGCATCCCTTTCAGGCCTCCTGGCGAGTGAGAGACTTCTATGAGGGTAGATCGCCTTAGCTCAAGCTCGGGTGACCAGAACCGGAAATCAGGTTGTATCTTGCCATTTTCATAGACTAGAGTTACCAGAATAGTGACGTATTTCCTGTGTGTTGCCAGAAAGAAAAACAGCGCAATCTCACTATAGATGCTGTGCATCGTCTCTGCTCAATAATACAAGTTTTATTTAATGTAAAACTTGACTATTATCAAATATCAATTAGAAAACCAGAGATTGCGACTGCATTTACGACATAAGGCGCAAACATTGATCTAAGCTTAAAGTGTAGATAAAAGTAAATAGGTATGCGTTATCACGCATTACCGCTTTTCTAGGACAAACAATACTATACGCCCGCCCTATGGTGTTTACGTCATAGCTGGAATAATTACCTACGGCAACAGATATAACGTTATCACCATAGCAGATTTTATTACGGAACTAACTCCACTCGTAATTACTGCGTAAAAATGCGGTTATGTGGTGCAAAAGTATAGTAAACTAAACTATAATTACTTTTAGTAAGTTTTGCTTTTGACTAAACTGCCTCACCGAAATAATTCGTTTTTTTTCTCTTTTGAAGATGTTGTTTTAGATTACTATAGGTACTGAAAGATTGGGACGAGCCTTATTAAAACATTATTTTTGAATTTTGTTTTTTTTTTTTAATGAATGGCTAATTTTGTTTTTAAAATCCAATTTGATACGCATACATCAATGTTATCAGTTTGTCATTTTTCACCTATCTGACACTCATAGCTGTCATTCTAAAAACGCCTTGTTTACTTGACATGAACATTTGCCATTTTGAAAAGTGGATATATCTTTTTCAACTGCCCTAATTTACAAAGTCGTTCCCTCTATGAGTTGAGTATTAACAATATAATTTGTCTCTCAGTTGCTAACAAAATGTTTGTGTATGTCTCAGCTGTGTGATGTCTATTTGTTTTAGGATAATCAACAATAGGATTTCAGAATTAACCGGCCAAATTCTCGACAAATTTTAACGTTGCCATCTATGAAGCTGCCACGAAACGGACATTGGCAGCACGCGCCATTAATTAAGAATTCAATTGAATTGAATTTGCCATTTTAGTGTGTAGTAGTGTCATAAATAAAACTTCTTATTGGGTAGCAACACCAAACGGCCAGTTAATTTGCTTCGTATCACTGTCACTCTCAATATTTGGTTTCACGCTCCTGTGCCGTACCCAATGTCGGCGTTTTACATTTAATTTGTGGTGAAATGCGTAATCATATTACCTATTTGTTCCGGACGCTCGTGAAAATCCAGAGACAACTTTAATTAAAACAGTTAAATGGTGATACGGCGCGGAGGTGTGGCCTATTTATCAAGTCAACAAAGGTAACCATGATTGTAGGTACTTACTCGTAATGTATTTCGGGAATACAATCACTTTCATGAAACTTTAGGTGACATACGGATACTATCACCTCCGTTAAAGCTGTAAAAATGCTAGCAAATGTATGAAAAAGTATGTTTGCAAGTGAAACAAATGTCCAGTACGCGTCAAAGATTCCTTTTGCATCTAACAAAAAAGCATCAGCTGTTTTGTTAGATGCGAATGCGAAGCTTTGGAATTACTGAACTGATTTTGATGAAACTAAGCTAGAAATAGGTACTTACTCCTGACTATTTCGGATTTAAAAAATCTAAATTGTTTCATTCGTTCAGGAGCTACGATGCACACACGCACACATACACACAAACACAAACACTTCAATATTATAACATCTCGTCCTTTTTGCGGATTGTTTACGTTCGGTTCGCCAGGTCACTGCTATAATTTGCACAAAATGGAGTATTATGCAAAAATTCTAACAACCGTATTTTATTTATATTTACATACGGCGTGCGTGACGAAAACACCTCTATCAACCGCTCGACATTATGGGACACCGACTCGTTTTAACCGACTTCAAAAAAGGAGAAAGTTCTGAATTCGGTGGTATGTTTTTTGTGTGTATGTTACGCGATAGCTCCGCTAATTGTGAATCAATTTTGATGGTTAGTTTTTTGTGTGTTAGACCATAGTTCAGAAGTAGTTCCTTATAAATTTTAACGAGATCGGTGTTGTGGTTTGTATACGAACAAAAAACAACTAAAATTTACTTTCATTACCTCGATGAATTAGTGATTGCTTCCTATTGAATTTGGTGGAATACCTGACTTTAATTTTAAATTGAAGTCACTATTTGTTTTTTCGGAGAACATTAATTATATTAGACTGAGATTTAATTTTGACTGTAGCAACTTTGACTACTTATAGGTTGTTACGCAATAAAGCACTAGACAAATTGTTAAGAATTTACAGTTTATTTTTAATAGTAATAGTCTAATAATCAAATACTTTCGAAAGAATTGCTTTCGCTTTTTAATCACCATATTTGTTCACAAGACAAAGCGCTCTGTCAACAAATGGACACGTCCATCGATATAGTTACCTCTCGTCTGCCTTCACTTACCCGTGCTATTTCAAACAGTGCTCCATCACAGTCAGAGAAGTAGGAAAGCGATAAACGGCGAAAACGAAGACAAAAGACATACGAATGTACTGACGAAACATCAGACCCAAAGGTTAACTCAATCAAGAATGTTCAAGCTATACATACTACATTGCTTTATACTACAGCTTTGTAATCAGCGTGATATTAGCTAGACATACACGTACGTATTAGTTATATTCGAGCCTACTAATCTAGCATCAAATGTTATTTGCTTGAAATTAACAGTGCTTCTATGCTTAGCGGATGTAGATTAAAGTTAAACCTTTGAAGCGCAATCCATCAAATCACGTAATCTTATCTTCTTAATATATATAAATCTCGTGTCACAATGTTTGTCCTCAATGGACTCCTAAACCACTTAACCGATTATAATAAAATTCGCACACCATGTGCAGTTCGATCCAACTTGAGAGATATGATAGTTTAAATCATAATATATATAAATCTCCTGTCACGATGTTTGTCCGCGATGGACTCCTAAACTACTTAGCCGATTTTAATCAAATTTGGACACCGTGTGTAAATTGATCCAACTTAAAAGATAGGATAGTTTTTATTTCGATTAATGGGCTTTATGTGACAATATCCGAGCGAAGCCGGAACGGGCCGCTAGTATAATGTAAGGAACAATGTTTGTATGAGTATCATTTTAAAAGGAAATTATAACCTACCTAAAAATAGGGATAGGTTCTCACGTTCTCACAACAATATAGCGTTCTTTCGCAACAGTTACTTATATTGTTGTGACACTGGAACTAAATAGTCAAATTATAAGCATACTAGCTGAACCCGCTACTTCGTTCGCGTAAGCAGATGATACTGACTTATACATTAATTAGAACTATCGTACGACAAATATTTGGATAAGTATTAGTCATTGAAAAACCTTTGAGTTTGAGTGAATTTGTTTTTCCACACAAAAATTATTTAATTTTATCATCTTTATTTTTCTTTTTTTAAACAAAATCAAACATACTTAGTAAGGTTTCGTAGTATCGAACATAGCCGCAAGTGTTAAGTTTGTAGGATTTTTATAGGATACATTATGAAAAGTCTAAAGCTAATGTGCATGATCTGATACCTACTTACCTATTCCTTTTTATCCGCAAGCTGTTTTCTAGCTGTTACCCGCAACTTTGCCGGCGTAAAATTTTGAACGAAGCCTGTGTGGAATCAAAATAATTAAAATTTTGAGTTTTAATGATATTCAAGCAAGTTGAACCCGTAAATCTAAGCCAAGTCCTAGTGAAATGTTAATGTATGAATTTAATTGTAGGTAACACAGAAAAAAATCAAGAACGAAAGAATCCAAATTTGGCATCATAATCCTTTTAGCAGCAAAAACTTATTAGTACAATTTAGAATACCAGTAACGCCACCTAGTGATGAAAAAAATACATACCACAATAGCAAAACATCGATTTAAATGGCCTTTAGTGCTTTTAGATTTAAACTGGCATTAGCGCCGTCTAATGAGAATATTATGTTGCTTGTTATTTTGATTGTGAACGCAAATCACCTATATTATCTACGCCATAACGGGTGCACATATTTTTCATTTTTGGCTTTTACCTTACCATCACATCAAGTTCCTGACGAAAATATATGCTTAAATTAATATGGAGTTAAATGAAAATGTAGACTTATTAGCCCATGTGAAATTTTAGACTCTAAACTATATGTGTTTCGTATGTCAACCCATATCGTTGTGCCGTTTTGACGTGATAGTTAATATTTGTTTCCTTAGGGCCCATGCTTCTTTTCAGGTTGATAGGTAATAATGTTTATAATGTATCTACAGGACTTAATCACGATTTAATTATGTGTTCAAATCGCGAAAGTTTAACAACAATGATAGGTAATAAATACATAAATGTGGTATTTCAGACTATGAGTTGTTTCTGAGTTCAAACTACGTGTGTTTCGAATTCCATCCAAATATGTTCAGCCGTTCCAACGTGTCCTGTAAATATTATGTATGTCACTGTTTGGATGTTTGTTACGTAATACATAGAGTACTTATACATAGGCAATGTTTAGCCTATGTGTTCTTCCAGACTGTAATCTAATTCTATTTCAAATTTCAACCCGATCACTTGATACGTTCCGCCATGATTAAATCGGCAATAGAAATACATCATCTGCGAAAATTTCAACTGTCTAGCTATCACCGTTCTTGAGATACAGCCTGGTGACAGACGGATGGACGGACGGACGGATAGCGAAGTCTGAGTAATAGGGTCCCGTTTTTACCCATTGTGTACGGAACCCTAACAACGGTCTGCTTCGGTGACCGAAGCTTGTTGAACACTACCTTTAAATTTTAAACAGTATTTGGATTGAAATAATACGTTTTCTAATAAGTTCGGCTGGTCTAGTAAGTTACAGCTGACCTAGTCGGGAGAACGGCGACTGTCGATCCGGAGACCCAGGGTTCAAAATCACGCGCACCACTATCTTTTCAGAGTCATGTTCGTAATGCCGGTAATTAAAACGGTGAAGGAAAACACCGTGAAGAAACCGAAATCTACCTATAATCTAAGTTCTAAGTCATATGTTATCCACCAACCGACACTGGGCCAGCGTGGTGGATTATAGCTTTGTCTCTCTCCTTGCGAGAGAAGGCCCCGACGCCCAGCAGTGGGAACATTTAATGGGTTGTTTATGCTGCTACTTATTATGCTGATATGTTTTCTCCAAAATACAAAAATCTACTTCAATGACAGGTAATTTAATTCTGTCATTCGACTAAATTTTATAAGAAGGTATAACTATGTCGTACAGATAAATCTTAGCTAGCCTATCGGTTTTTTATCGGATACACTTCGGAGAGTGTGCGATTTGCATGATCTGATACCACCTTGCCCTTTTTTTATCGGAATGCTCGTAGCTGGAAAAAGCGACATCGTTTCATGGTTGATGTTCCAAAGACACGAACGAAGAGATTTTACTCTAATTTTGTGATAAGAACATCTAGGCTGTGGAATACGTTGCCCGAGTGGGTTTTCCCCGATGATTACAATCTTTGTGTCTTCAAATCGAGAGTGAATCGGTTATTTCTAGGTAAACACGCTCCATCGTAGACTGCATTGTCGCTTAACATCAGGCGAGATGGCGGTCAAGTGTAAACTTATAAAAGTTAAAAAAAAAAAACTAAGCTGATTTTAGTTTTTTGTTGATATTTAAAAACTACTTCCCTGTTTTCGATATCTAAGATCACCTCTGAAGTATTTTCTACCAAACAAAAAGGAATTATCAAAATCAACTAACAATTAGCGGAGTTATCGCGTAAAATAAAAAACATGCAACCCGATTGAGAACATCCTCCTTGTTTGATGTCGATTATAACCGAATGATGTTTGTTTTTCCACAAAAAAATATATTTTTGACAATTATTTTGTCGTCCAAAACGACGCGAAGCGATCACGTGGGCACTTTCTAGAATCTAGAATCTAGATATTCTGTGGATCGTCTGTGATACACAGAATACTTAGTAGTTAGTATGTACTAAACGCGCCGCGCGTGTCGTTATTATTTAATGTTTATGTAATTTTCGAACCAACAGACCGATATTGTTCAAATTTTGACGGGACAATATAAATAATGTGTTCTCTCTAACAAAAAAAGAATTAATGAAATTAAACAACGCAAACATGAGTTACAACCAAATACACATTCTGACTTTCAACCCCTCCCGCAAGAAAACCGATCAGAATTTGGGGATCAAAAGTAGCCTACAGCAATGTCCTTAGTATAAACTAAAATCATGCCAAGTTTCAGCTGAATTGAATCAGTAGTTTCGGCGTGATGCGTGATCCCTATACAGAAAGACAGACAGACAGACAGACAGACAGACAGACAGACAGACATGAAAGAAAAAAAATGCAGTTTCGCAATCAGTATCGACTATGGAGTGCCCCAAAAAAATTTTTTTCAAAATATCTTCAATGTACAGAATTCGACCCGTTACAGTTTTATTATAAGTACTAGCTGAACCCGCTACTTCGTTCGCGTAAGCAGATGTTACTGACTTATACATTAATTGGAAGTATCGTATGTCAAATATTTGGATAAGTAGTCATTGAAAAACCTTTGAGTTTGAGTGAATTTGTTTTTCCACACAAAAATTTATTTAATTTTATCATCTTTAATTTTCTTTTTTTAAACAAAATCAAACATACTTAGTAAGGTTTCGTAGTATCGAACATAGCCGCAAGTGTTAAATTTGTAGGATTTTTATAGGATACATTATGAAAAGTCTGAAGCTAATGTGCATGATCTGATACCTACTTACCTATTTCTTTTTATCCGCAAGCTGTTTTCTAGCTGTTACCCGCTACTTAACCGGCGTAAAATTTTGAACGAAGCCTGTGTGGAATCAAAATAATTAAAATTTTGAGTTTTAATGATATTCAAGCAAGTTGAACACGTAAATCTAAGCCAAGTCCTAGTGAAATGTTAATGTATGAATTTAATTGTAGGAATATGTATGAATTTAATAACACAGAAATAAATCAAGAACGAAAGAATCCAAATTTGGCATCATAATCCTTTTAGCAGCAAAAACTTATTAGTACAATTTAGAATACCAGTAACGCCACCTAGTGATGAAAGAAAAAATACATACCACAATAGCAAAACATCGATTTAAATGGCCTTTAGTGCTTTTAGATTTAAACTGGCATTAGCGCCGTCTAATGAGAATATTATGTTGCTTGTTATTTTGATTGTGAACGCAAAATCACCTATATTATCTACGCCAAAACGGGTGCATATATTTTTCATTTTGGCTTTTACCTTGCCATCACATCAAGTTCCTTACGAAAATATATGCTTATATTAATATGGAGTTAAATGAAATGTAGACTTATTAGCCCATGTGAAATTTTAGACTAAACTATCTGTGTTTCGTATGTCAACCCATATCGTTGTGCCGTTTTGACGTGATAGTTAATATTTGTTTCCTTAGGGCCCATGCTTCTATTCAGGTTGATAGGTAATAAATACATAAATGTGGTATTTCAGACTATAAGTTATCTCTGTTTCAATTTTCTACCAAATTTGCTTAGTCTTTCCTACGTCACAGTAACCTATAAGTAACCGACTTGCTATTTCTGAGTTCAAACTACGTGTGTTTCGAATTCCATCCAAATATGTTCAGCCGTTCCAACGTTTTCCTATAAATATTATGAATGTCACTGTTCGGATGTTTGTTACGTAATACATAGAGTACTTATACATAGGCAATGTTTAGCCTATGTGTTCTTCAAGACTGTAATCTAATTCTATTTCAAATTTCAACCCGATCACTTGATAAGTTCCGCCATGATTAAAGCGGCAATAGAAATACATCACCGTTCTTGAGATACCGCCTGGTGACAGACGGACAGATGGACGGACGGACAGCGAAGTCTCAGTAATAGGGTCCCGTTTTTACCCTTTGTGTACGGAACCCTAACAACGGTCTGCTTCGGTCACCGAAGCTTGTTGAACACTACCTTTAAATTTTAAACAGTATTTGGATTGAAATAATACGTTTTCTAATAAGTTACGGCTGGTCTAGTAAGTTACAGCTAACCTAGTCGGGAGAACGGCGACTGTCGATCCCGAGACCCAGGGTTCAAAACCACGCGCACCACTATCTTTTCAGAGTCATGTTCGTAATGCCGGTAATTAAAACGGTGAAGGAAAACACCGTGAAGAAATCGAAATCTACCTATAATCTAAGTTCTAAGTCATATGTCATCCACCAACCGACACTGGGCCAGCGTGGTGGATTATAGCCTTGTCTCTCTCCTTGCGAAAGAAGGCCCCGACGCCCAGCAGTGGGAACATTTAATGGGTTGTTTATGCTGCTACTTGTTATGCTGATATGTTTTCTCCAAAGTACAAAAATCTACTTCAATGACAGGTAATTTAATTCTGTCATTCGACTAAATTTTATTAGAAGGTATAACTATGTCGTACAGATAAATCTAAGCTGTTTTTAGTTTTTTGTTGATATTTGAAAAACTACATACTGATATTTCGATATCTAAGATCACCTCTGAAGTATTTTCTACCAAACAAAAAAGGAATTATCAAAATCAACTAACAATTAGCGGAGTTATCGCGTAAAATAAAACCAAATAAAAAAAATGCAACCCGATTGAGAACATTCTCCTTGTTTGAAGTCGATTATAACCGAATGATGTTTGTTTTTCCACACAAAAATATATTTTTGACAATTATTTTGTCATCCATGACGACGCGACGCGATCACGTGGGCACTTTCTAGAATCTAGATATTCTGTGGATCGTCTGTGATATACACAATACTTAGAAGTTAGTATGTACGGAACGCGCCGCGCGTGTGGTTATTATTTAATGTTTGTGTAATTTCCAAACCAACAGACCGATATTGTTCAAATTTTGACGGGACAATATAAAAAATGTGTTCTTTCTAACAAAAAAATAGTTAATGAAATTAAACAACGCAAACATGAGTTACAACTAAATACACATTTTGACTTTCACCCCCTCCCGCAAGAAAACCGATCAGAATTTGGGGATCAAAAGTAGCCTACAGCAATGTCCTTAGTATAAACTAAAATCATGCCTAGTTTCAGCTGAATTGAATCAGTAGTTTCGGCGTGATGCGTGATCCCTATACAGAAAGACAGACAGACAGACAGACAGACAGACAGACAGACAGACATGAAAGAAAAAAAATGCAGTTTCGCCATCAGTATCGAATATCGAGTGCCCCAAAAAAAAAATTTTCAAAATATCTTCAATGTACAGAATTCGACCCGTTACAGTTTTATTATAAGTATAGACTAGCTGAACCCGCTACTTCGTTCGCGTAAGCAGATGATACTGACTTATACATTAATTGGAACTATCGTACGTCGAATATTTGGATAGTATTAGTCGTTGAAAAACCTTTGAGTTTGAGTGAATTTGTTTTTCCACACAAAAATTATTTAATTTTATCATCTTTATCTTTCTTTTTTTAAACAAAATCAAACATACTTAGTAAGGTTTCGTAGTATCGAACATAGCCGCAAGTGTTAAGTTTGTAGGATTTTTATAGGATACATTATGAAAAGTCTGAAGCTAATGTGCATGATCTGATACCTACTTACCTATTTCTTTTTATCCGCAAGCTGTTTTCTAGCTGTTACCCGCAACTTTGCCGGCGCAAAATTTTGAACGAAGCCTGTGTGGAATCAAAATAATTAAAATTTTGAGTTTTAATGATATTCAAGCAAGTTGAACCCGTAAATCTAAGCCAAGTCCTAGTGAAATGTTAATGTATGAATTTAATTGTAGGTAACACAGAAAAAATCAAGAACGAAAGAATCCAAATTTGGCATCATAATCCTTTTAGCAGCAAAACTTATTAGTACAATTTAGAATACCAGTAACGCCACCTAGTGATGAAAAAAAAAAATACATACCACAATAGCAAAACATCGATTTAAATGGCCTTTAGTGCTTTTAGATTTAAACTGGCATTAGCGCCGTCTAATGAGAATATTATGTTGCTTGTTATTTTGATTGTGAACGCAAATCACCTATATTATCTACGCCATAACGGGTGCACATATTTTTTCATTTTGGCTTTTACCTTACCATCACATCAAGTTCCTGACGAAAATATATGCTTAAATTAATATGAAGTTAAATGAAAATGTAGACTTATTAGCCCATGTGAAATTTTAGACTCTAAACTATATGTGTTTCGTATGTCAACCCATATCGTTGTGCCGTTTTGACGTGATAGTTAATATTTGTTTCCTTCTTCTCAGTTTGCTTCATGCTTCTTTTCAGGTTGATAGGTAATAAATACATAAATGTGGTATTTCAGACTATGAGTTATTTCTGTTTCAATTTTCTACCAAATTTGCTTAGTCTTTCCTACGTCACAGTAACCTATAAGTAACCGATTTGTTATTTCTGAGTTCAAACTACGTGTGTTTCGAATTCCATCCAAATATGTTCAGCCGTTCCAACGTGTCCTGTAAATATTATGAATGTCACTGTTTGGATGTTTGTTACGTAATACATAGAGTACTTATACATAGGCAATGTTTAGCCTATGTGTTCTTCCAGACTGTAACCTAATTCTATTTCAAATTTCAACCCGATCACTTGATACGTTCCGCCATGATTAAATCGGCAATAGAAATACATCATCTGCGAAAATTTCAACTGTCTAGCTATCACCGTTCTTGAGATACAGCCTGGTGACAGACGGACGGACGGACGGACGGATAGCGAAGTCTCAGTAATAGGGTCCCGTTTTTACCCTTTGTGTACGGAACCCTAACAACGGTCTGCTTCGGTCACCGAAGCTTGTTGAACACTACCTTTAAATTTTAAACAGTATTTGGATTGAAATAATACGTTTTCTAATAAGTTACGGCTGGTCTAGTAAGTTACAGCTGACCTAGTCGAGAGAACGGCGACTGTCGATCCGGAGACCCAGGGTTCAAAATCACGCGCACCACTATCTTTTCAGAGTCATGTTCGTAATGCCGGTAATTAAAACGGTGAAGGAAACACCGTGAAGAAACCGAAATCTACCTATAATCTAAGTTCTAAGTCATATGTTATCCACCAACCGACACTGGGCCAGCGTGGTGGATTATAGCCTTCTCTCTCTCCTTGCGAGAGAAGGCCCCGACGCCCAGCAGTGGGAACATTTAATGGGCTGTTTATGCTGCTACTTATTATGCTGATATGTTTTCTCCAAAATACAAAAATCTACTTCAATGACAGGTAATTTAATTCTGTCATTCGACTAAATTTTATAAGAAGGTATAACTATGTCGTACAGATAAATCTTAGCTAGCCTGTCGGTTTTTATCGGATACACTTCGGAGAGTGTGCGACTGATTTGCATGATCTGATACCACCTTGCCCTTTTTTATCGGAATGCTCGTAGCTGGAAAAAGCGACATCGTTTCATGGTTGTTGTTCCAAAGACACGAACGAAGAGATTTTACTCTAATTTTGTGATAAGAACATCTAGGCTGTGGAATACGTTGCCTGAGTGGGTTTTCCCGATGATTACAATCTTTGTGTCTTCAAATCGAGAGTGAATCGGTTATTTCTAGGTAAACACGCTCCATCGTAGACCGCATTGTCGTTTAACATCAGGCGAGATGGCGGTCAAGTGTAAACCTATAAAAGTTAAAAAAATCTAAGCTGATTTTAGTTTTTGTTGATATTTGAAAAACTACTTCCCTGTTTTCGATATCTAAGATCACCTCTGAAGTATTTTCTACCAAACAAAAGGAATTATCAAAATCAACTAACAATTAGCGGAGTTATCGCGTAAAATAAAAAATGCAACCCGATTGAGAACATCCTCCTTGTTTGAAGTCGATTATAACCGAATGATGTTTGTTTTCCACAAAAATATATTTTTGACAATTATTTTGTCGTCCAAAACGACGCGAAGCGATCACGTGGGCACTTTCTAGAATCTAGATATTCTGTGGATCGTCTGTGATACACAGAATACTTAGTAGTTAGTATGTACTGAACGCGCCGCGCGTGTCGTTATTATTTAATGTTTATGTAATTTTCGAACCAACAGACCGATATTGTTCAAATTTTGACGGGACAATATAAATAATGTGTTCTTTCTAACAAAAAATAATTAATGAAATTAAACAACGCAAACATGAGTTACAACCAAATACACATTCTGACTTTCACCCCCTCCTGCAAGAAAACCGATCAGAATTTGGGGATCAAAAGTAGCCTATAGCAATGTCCTTAGTATAAACTAAAATCATGCCAAGTTTCAGCTGAATTGAATCAGTAGTTTCGGCGTGATGCGTGATCCCTATACAGAAAGACAGACAGACAGACAGACAGACAGACAGACAGACAGACAGACATGAAAGAAAAAAATGCAGTTTCGCAATCAGTATCGACTATGGAGTGCACCAAAAAAAAATTTTTCAAAATATCTTCAATGTACAGAATTCGACCCGTTACAGTTTTATTATAAGTATAGATAGATAATATCGTCTACCGTTAAAGAGTTAGTAAGTTTGTTGATTCAATGGACAACGTCTCTATATTGCTTTCAATCAATAAATAATTAGCAGAAACGTTACATTAAACTTCTTTAAAGAATCAATGGATAGATAAATGCCTAAGTATGGTAGAAACAGAAACCAAAGACAATTCCCCATTTGACTGATCGTACACTTCCCCCTCCGTAGGTAGCGTTTTATAAGCATAATTGCACATCTAACCTACCGTTAATGTCTTTCTTTGCATCCTGCTCTGTCCTCAGAAGTTTGCATAACTCTATCTCGTTTTGTCCAATCATTGGTGGAAAGTAGTGCCACGTGACATGGATATTCGGCTTATCACAGACGATTTTTTACCTCGTCCTGCGCCCCCGCTGGTGACTTATGAATATAAGCAGATTCGTTTCATGCCCGATCAACAGGGTGCTTAATCTATGTTAAAAACGCATGGGCTACCTTCCCAACATGTTGTAATAGCTACTCGTACTGCAACAGATTATGACACAATACTCTTTAATAATTTTCATTGATCGTGAAGAATGCTACTCCCAAATTAAAAGTAGCTTGTATTATAAAACAACTATGGTGAGCTTAATATCCAATTGCTGAAAATAGATGCCTATGTATTATTCCCGTACTAGAAGTTGGAGATTTTGATGTTGCAAGTGGCAACTAACAACTGACACCCATAAAACAGGGCCATGTCCACACATTTTCATCGGTACAAACACAACAATCGTAAAAATACCTATAAAATCCTGAATTACACCAGTTTGATATGTTGAATGAGAAACAGAGACAAACTGTTTTTAAGCTTTCGCGATTTGAACACATAATGTTTATAATGTACAGGACTTAATCACGATTTAATTCATTGTTTAAATACCTCGACGTTTCGGCAGCGTTACAACCGCCGTGGTCACGAGAAGACTGAAGAAATTGCGGGTCGTCTCATTGCGAAATGAGGGGATCTAGATCTACCCTCATTTGGTCTTCGAAAATCGCAGGGTTACTACCACCACGACACACAACACTAACCGTATCACCAGGCTTCTCCGAACTCACTCCGCGATGCGTACATTTATTTATGACTGGATTCCACGACGCCGATAACCGAAAACCATCCTCCCGGTTGAAATTACGATGTTTTTAATTTCTAAGGCTTCCCGAACTATTCTTGCGTAGTAATGACGTTCGGTGGAGAGAATCTTCGGGTCGTGGAGCTCGATCCAATGACCAGTTCCCGCATCAATCAAATGCTCAGCAATCGCAGATTTCTGTGTCTGGCGATTTTTTACAGCGGTGATGTGTTCTTTAATCCTTTCAGCAATTGTACGCTTAGTTTGACCAATATAAGAACTACCACAGCTGCAGTCGACCTTATACACACCTGGAGTCTGAAATGGAATGACGTCTTTCGGCGTCCTAATATGCCTCGTCATCTTTGATAAGGGAGTATACACAGTTTTAATAGAATATTCTTTTAATAATGCCCCCACCTTATCCGTGATGCCTTTGACGTAAGGCATAAAAGCCGGCTGCCTCTCGACATTCATCACTTTCCTTTTCTGCCCTTTTCTGTGTTCCACTAACTTCGTCACATTATAACCATTACTTTTAAGTACCTCCTGAACGTATCTTTTTTCCGCTTCTAAATGTTTAGGGTCACAGAGGGCGTCCGCTCTATCCAAAAGAGATCTGGACACCGACTGTAGTTGACGAGGGTGATGATGTGACGTCGCGTGCAAATACCGGTCAGTGTGCGTGGGTTTTCTATAGACAGAGTGAGACAACGAACCATCAGATTTAACTGTCACTCTGACGTCCAAGAACGGCAGAGATCTATCCACCTCCAATTCAAATGTGAACCTAATGTTGACATGTATCGAGTTGAGATGCTCCAAGAAACGGTTTACTGCTTCCCTATCTCCTTTAAATGCAGAAAACGTCGTCCACGTATCTAACCCACATTCTTACCGCTGCTGATTGAAAGTCAACTAATTTTCGAATGCTCCATCCAGATGTTGGCTAACACTGGTGCCACAGGACTCCCCATAGCTACGCCATCTATCTGTAGGTAATGCTGCTCACGGTAAAGAAAATAGTTTCCGTCTAAGCAATTTCTCAACAACACAATCAGGTTTTCCGGTAAGTGGTGCTCCCTTAACAGCTCTCTAACGACTTCGAGACACTCTTTACTGGAACTTTGGTGAAAAGAGATTCCACATCGAAACTCACCATGATCTCATCCGGTTCCAGTCTGATGTTTTTAACAATTTGCACAAAGTGTCGGGAATCTTTCACAAAAGACTGAGTTCTACCCACCAAAGGTTGTAATACGGAAGCAACGTACTTTGCCAGATAGTAAGTGGGAGAGTCTATCTGACTCACAATAGGTCGTAGAGGTACATTATTTTTATGTACTTTTGGTAGACCGTATAATTTCGGCGATTGGACAACCCTAGGCCTGTGCAAATTTTCGAACATTTCATCTGTAAAAAGTTCCTTATAATCTTTAATGATGGTCCGTATACGACGTGTTACCCGTGCCGTAGGGTTATATGAAACCGGTTTATACACACCTACATCGCTCAACAAACTTCTCAATTTTGTATCGTAATCTGAAGAATTCATTACCACAGTGGCGTTACCCTTATCAGCCCGAAGCACCAAAACTTCTTCATTTGCACGAATCTTTTTTAGCGCTAAGCGTTCCTCCACGGTAATGTTACTTTGAGGCAGTCTCGCCTTTCGTAATACAACGGAAACATCCTGCCTAAGCGTCTCAGCGGCATTGGTTGGTAACTTGTTCCGTAGTATTACCTCCTCTACCTTACAGATTACTTTTTCGTACGGAACCTGATTAGGTGTTAATGCAAAATTCATACCCTTAGCCAACACACTTTTCGTCGCAGAATCAAGCTCAGTATTTGACAAATTAATCACAGAGGTGGCCTGAGTAGAAGGTAGTTGTGGATGACTGTACTCACGACGAGATATTAACTGGTCTAACTTCTTTTCATGTCCCGCACTACACAAATCATACGTACGAGAAGCCTGCTGATAGGTAATCCGATCACACAAATCGAAATCATCCCGCGAAAACACTGCACTAAGTTCGGTATGCACATCGTATAATTCACGGTTCACTCTGTCAAGGTCGTAATAACAATTTCGAATCAATTGTTTTAGTAGACGGACACTCGCACTTTTCAGAATTCTACCGGAACGCGCAATATCACTACGCGGTTTTAAACGCACACACGTAGGTATTAAGTCCCAATCACGGCATTTTGTTAAAAATACTAGTGATGTATTCACACGCGCCCTTTTCTTCCGGAGAATTTCTAGGTGACGAACTTTGTTTGCAAATTCCGGCCCGTACCGGTTGGCAAATATTGTTTTTAAGCTTTCGCGATTTGAACACATAATGTTTATAATGTACAGGACTTAATCACGATTTAATTCATTGTTTAAATACCTCGAAACGTCGAGGTATTTAAACAATGAATTAAATCGTGATTAAGTCCTGTACATTATAAACATTAGAGACAAACTGCACCCTAAATTCAAAAAGAGTGGTCAAGTGCGAGTCGGCTATCCATAGATAGCCCACACGTATGGTTTTGATCAAAAATTTTTTTTTAGTTTCAGTTCTAGGTATCAGTAGGGACACCTCTAATTTTTTTTTTTTTTTTTTCTGTTTTTTGTATCAAAATCTTAATGCGGTTCACAGATTACAACTACTTACCAAGTTTCAATAGTATAATTCTTATAGTTTCGGAGAAAAGTTGCTGTGACAAACGGACGGACAAACAGACAGGCAGACATGACGTATCTATAAGGGTCCCGTATTTTGCCATGTGGCTACGGAACCCTAAAAAAGATCCGTATAACATACATATGTCATAAAAAGTTACCTGCACTAGGTATCGAAATTTTCTAACGTAACTGCTATTAAAAGTAAAAGTAATTACTGTAATGTTTGTCTGTTCTGTTCTAGCTTACATAAATGCACTATCCGGTAGAACGATTCAACTAAACGCAGTTTTCAAAAAATATTATTAGCGGGACGTATCAGAAATACAAACTAGGTATCTATATACCTGACTCTCTATCAGTCTCTGTGATTTACTGCATTGACGCTTGGGAGGAGACGTAAAACTAATTTAGTTACTTTAGAGAAAGCTCAACGGGCTATCTTAAAGGTCAACAACTTCTTGCCATTCAGATATACGAGCACGGAGTCGTATAGGGATATGGGCGTACTGGCAGTGAGGCAGATATTCATACTTCCTGCTACATCTTTATTAAAACAACATATACATGCTGAACAGAAACTCGACCCTACAAATTCAAAACGTAGCAAAGATAAAGCATTCGTAGTCCCTTGGTGTATAACTTCAGGCATTGATTTTTTCCCTTTCTTAGCCCCTAAATGTATGTACAATATATAAACTATCACAAACCGAGGAACTATCCACACTAAATGTGCTCTTAAAAAACTGTAGGTAATACATTCCTAATGTTAGCGTACAAACCTGAGAACCTATTGTCAGTTTTAGTCGTCGTTACGCGACGTCAATAGTTACAATAAATAGCAGCATTTTTCTACTACAGCCAAAAACCGCTATCGGAGCGCGCAATATCTAGCTATTCTTACTAAACCAGCTACAGACGAGTAACTCGATCTCGCGTCGTAGCAACGTGATGCCGCATACAAACAGTTATCGTTTAAAACCTATGGAGATTGGAGAATAAGTAAAACCGACCTAAAAACTATTTATTTAAATAAATAGTTTCAGAAGCCACTATTAGCAGCAATAGCAATAGTTTCGTGATTACCAGAACGCGTAACGACCCATAGCTAGTCAGTTTTAAAATTAAGGTAGGTAATGCGTCATATACATACACGCACATAGAGAAGCAGACATACATAGACTCCTCGTAACCACGGCGGTTGTAACGCTGCCAAAACGTCGAGGTAATGCAATAATAGTGTTGATAGTGAATAATAGTGATTAAGTCCTGTTTAGCGTTTAAACCAATGCAATGTGCAAATATTCCTTGTTCTGGTGTGAAGGGAAAATGTTCACCAGAAATTGTACGACAAAAGATCTTTTTTTTTAATAAGAAGTGTTGAGACGAGCAGGACATGTGCCTGATGATAAGCAACATGCCTGCCACATAACAGCACAGTGGCACGCAGCTATTGGAACATGAAGAGTCCAAATCATTACCTAGCACTGCACTACACTCATCACCCAGAGATCTAAGATGTTATATCTCTGAGCCCTGTAATTTCTCTGGAAACATTGCCCTTCAAACCGGAACACAGTAATGTTTTCGCATTACTGTTTGGCGGTAGAATAACTGGCAAAGGTGTGGTACTTCCCCAGGCGGTTAGGAGTCCTACCACTACAAAATCTGTTAGTAATTGAACGCTTCATGTTCACATACCTTTGTGGCACTGTGGTTGTAATGGGCAGGCGTGTAGCTTACCATCATGCACATGATTTTCCCGACCAGTCTCACTTTTTATATAAAAAAAAATAATGTTGCCTTTATATGAATACGTACCAAGTTGATATTAATTAAAGGAAAGCATAGTCTGCGTAGCCCTTGGAATGTTGACTGACGTATGCGATAGGGAGGGCTACAAATAGCCAACATTTGCAATTACCGCTCCAATCTGCGTCTGTTGCGAACGAAGCCTAGCAATTGTTAGGAACGCTTCACGGGTAATGAAAGCCACTATACCTATAAACTTATGATTCCTTTACACGGCTTCTAATAGGTTTAGATTTCAACTGATCACCTTACAAGTTTATAAATATACTTACGCGGGTAAACTATTTTATTACAATTGTATTAAATAAAAATGCTAAAACCCGTATCGAATAATCTTATACCTTTAAACGACCAATTCTTGTAGGTATATAGGTATACTAGCTGAACCCGCTACTTCGTTCGCGTAAGCAGATGTTACTGACTTATACATTAATTGGAAGTATCGTACGTCAAATATTTGGATAAGTAGTCATTGAAAAACCTTTGAGTTTAGTGAATTTGTTTTTCCACACAAAAAAATATTTAATTTTATCATCTTTATTTTTCTTTTTTTAAACAAAATCAAACATACTTAGTAAGGTTTCGTAGTATCGAACATAACCGCAAGTGTTAAGTTTGTAGGATTTTTATAGGATACATTATGAAAAGTCTGAAGCTAATTGTGCATGATCTGATACCTATTTACCTATTTCTTTTTATCCGCAAGCTGTTTTCTAGCTATTGCCCGCGACTTCGCCGGCGTAAAATTTTGAACGAAGCCTGTGTGGAATCAAAATAATAAAAATTTTGAGTTTTAATGGTATTCAAGCATGTTGAACCCGTAAATCTAAGCCAAGTCCTAGTGAAATGTTAATGTATGAATTTAATTGTAAGTAACACAGAAAAAATCAAGAACGAAAGAATCCAAATTTGGCATCATAATCCTTTTAGCAGCAAAAACTTATTAGTACAATTTAGAATACCAGTAACGCCACCTAGTGATGAAAGAAAAAATACATACCACAATAGCAAAACATCGATTTAAATGGCCTTTAGTGCTTTTAGATTTAAACTGGCATTAGCGCCGTCTAATGAGAATATTATGTTGCTTGTTATTTTGATTGTGAACGCAAATCACCTATGTTATCTACGCCAAAACGGGTGCATATATTTTCATTTTGGCTTTTACCTTACCATCACATCAAGTTCCTGACGAAAATATATGCTTAGATTAACTTTGGAGTTAAATGAAAATGTAGACTTGTTAGCCCATGTGAAATTTTAGACTCTAAACTACATGTGTTTCATATGTCAACCCATATCGTTGTGCCGTTTTGACGTGATACAATTTGTTTCCTTAGGGCCCATGCTTCTTTTCAGGTTGATAGGTAATAAATACATAAATGTGGTATTTCAGAATATGAGTTATTTTTGTTTCAATTTTCTACCAAATTTGCTTAATCTTTCCTACGTCACAGTAACCTATAAGTAACCGATTTGCTATTTCTGAGTTCAAACTACGTGTGTTTTGAATTCCATCCAAATATGTTCAGCCGTTCCAACGTTGTCCTGTAAATATTATGAATGTCACTGTTTGGATGTTTGTTACGTAATACATAGAGTACTTATACATAGGCAATGTTTAGCCTATGTGTTCTTCCAGACTGTAATCTAATTCTATTTCAAATTTCAACCCGATCACTTGATACGTTCCCCATGATTAAAGCGGCAATAGAAATACATCATCTGCGAAAATTTCAACTGTCTAGCTATCACCGTTCTTGAGATACAGCCTGGTGACAGACGGACGGACGGACGGACAGTGAAGTCTCAGTAATAAGGTCCCGTTTTTACCCTTTGTGTACGGAACCTTAACAACGGTCTGCTTCGGTCACCGAAGCGTGTTGAACACTACCTTTAAATTTTAAACAGTATTTGGATTGAAATAATACGTTTTCTAATAAGTTACGGATGGTCTAGTAAGTTACAGCTGACCTAGTCGGGAGAACGGCGACTGTCGATCCGGAGACCCAGGGTTCAAAACCACGCGCACCACTATCTTTTCAGAGTCATGTTTGTAATGCCGGTAATTAAAACGGTAAAGGAAAACACCGTGAAGAAACCGAAATCTACCTATAATCTAAGTTCTAAGTCATATGTCATCCACCAACCGACACTTGGCCAGCGTGGTGGCTTATAGCCTTGTCTCTCTCCTTGCGAGAGAAGGCCCCGACGCCCAGCAATGGGAACATTTAATGGGTTGTTTATGCTGCTACTTATTATGCTGATATGTTTTCTCAAAATACAAAAATCTACTTCAGTGACAGGTAATTTAAAACTACCTCCTGTTTTCGATATCTAAGATCACCTCTGAAGTATTTTCTACCAAACAAAAAGGAATTATCAAAATCAACTAACAATTAGCGGAGTTATTGCGTAAAATAAAACCAAATAAAAAAACATGCAACCCGATTGAGAACATCCTCCTTGTTTGAAGTCGATTATAACCGTATGATGTTTGTTTTTCCACACAAAAATATATTTTTGACAATTATTTCGTCATCCAAGACGACGCGACGCGATCACGTGGGCACTTTCTAGAATCTAGAATCTAGATATTCTGTGGATCGTCTGTGATACACAGAATACTTAGAAGTTAGTATGTACCGAACGCGCCGCGCGTGTTGTTATTATTTAATGTTGGTGTAATTTCCGAACCAACAGACCGATATTGTTCAAATTTTTACGGGACAATATAAATAATGTGTTCTTTCTAACAAAAAAAGAATTAATGAAATTAAACATCGCAAACATGAGTTACAACCAAATACACATTCTGACTTTTACCCCATCCCGCAAGAAAACCGATCAGAATTTGGGAATCAAAAGTAGCCTACAGCAATGTCCTTAGTATAAACTAAAATCATGCCAAGTTTTAGCTGAATTGAATCAGTAGTTTCGGCGTGATGTGTGATCCCTATACAGAAAGACAGACAGACAGACAGACAGACAGACAGACAGACAGACAGACATGAAAGAAAAAAAATGCAGTTTCGCCATCAGTATCGATTATGGAGTGCCCCAAAAAATATTTTTCAAAATATCTTCAATGTACAGAATTCGACCCGTTACAGTTTTATTATAAGTATAGATATATATATATAGAATCTGAATCTCGGAAACTGCTCGAACGATTTTCATGAAATTGTGTATACAGGGGGTCTTGGAGACGATAAATCGATCTTGCTAGGTTTTATTTTTTAAAAACATCATTTTATGCGCGTTTTTAGACAATGAAAAACTTCTTCAATGTCATTAGAATACGATAACTTATTTCGCCACTTTTCTTTAAGTCTAAATGGCTCAGATGGAATATACTCGCCCTCGGAGTCAACAGGCCCCGGTTCGAATCTTGATGGTTACACACGGGACTTTTCTTTTTGTTCTTTTTTTTGAGAAAATCTTATACTTAGAGCATTTTACGCATTTAATTCGTATCTAAGTAGGTCTAAGTAAGTCATCACTACGTAATTCGTACCTGCCTAAATATCATTTAAAAAAACCGAGCAAAGCAAAAAAATCGGTCAACCAGGTACTAATAGATATTAAAACATAATTTAGAAGTAAGTACTTTATTTAAAAGCTCACTGTTATTTTGTTACTCTTATTTTTCTATCGATCTAGATGGCCGTTGGCCATGCCAAGAAATGTCTTTTCATCACGTGACTGTGATTGGGCAGCGGTTGACATTTGTTGTCTCTATGCAATCTAAAAAAATCCTGGATAATCGTATTAGACAAAAATATTAACATGATAGAATACGACTATCACAGTATCACGTTGTAATCATGTTAGTGATACAAAATAAAACATTTAATTTACCAATACATGTTAATAATCATCCGATAATACAAGGGCTATGATAATCAAATGAACCGAACACTTGTAAAATTTTATTACAAATATAATGAATTACACGACGTTTCCAAGTGTAATACGATCAAAAACAAAAACGATCGAGAGCCTATATGATGGGATATGAAAATTTAAAAATAAAAATGAATTACATAAGTTCATACGTTTCGTAACCTCAGGATGTTTGATTTAAATGAACTATGATTTAGAAACTGTAGTCACAATCCTAATCATACACTCCGTTACATACAAGGGCTCAAACAGCTATAATAATATCGCCTCACAATACCGCTGTATTGTCGCCAGTTTTCCAGAAAGCCCCAGAGTTGAGAGCGAAGTATTTTGACCTTTTATTTTAGTTTTATCTAGAAGTTAGGAGACAATCAACTTTATTTCGTTTCGTTTCGGAAGGAAACCAGGTGTGTTTGAGTTTCGATATCACGATCCTCGAGGGTCGCGTCGCGGGACGCCTTGTCAAGAGCAATACTTTATTATTTTTCTGTTTGGACCCGTGTCATCTCGTAAAAGGTGTAATGGAATTCGGTGACATGTGTACGCGTGAACTGTGAAACCATGAATAATGATTCCTTCTTTTTCTCCTTTTGTGAGTGCTTGGAGATATAAGTTTTGAAATGATACGGTTTTATTTGTTTGGTATGAGTTTATGGGAGCGTGTTACTCAATCCGAAAAAGTACGCGTTTGCGAAACTTTATTATTTAAAAAAGTGGAATACAAGCCATGGATCACTTAAAATGTGATTCTTGTTATTTAGAGATATTCCCAGTATGCTAGCACGCGATCTGGCCGATATTGTTCTATGTCATTATTATTTGACACTATCATTATTTATCACAATCATACATGAGTACGATTGCGATAATTTAAAAGACAATCGACGTCCATCATTTTGTACATTGTAATAGCAAACCCGTGCTCTTAGTGAAGTGATTTACAATCATTCCTAAAAATAATATGAATACGCTTTAACTAGTCTGGCGCTCGTTGTAATAGACTTTGAAATAGAATATGTCACAACCTGTACGAAGATTTTCCAAGAAAGTTAAGGTTCAACATTTCATACGAAGCTTCAGCAAAGTTGGTGTACCTTAGCGTACGCACTGACAGATTTTAATCTACATGCTAACAAAAAATTACGAAAATAGTGCATAGAAGTTTCATGTGACGGCACTTTAGCATAAGCAGCCCACTAAATGTTCCCACAGCTGGGACTCGGAGCCTTTTCTCACAAGGAGAGCGTCAAGGCCACAATCCAGCACGATGGCCTAGTACGGGTTGGTAAATGACGTGTGACCTCGAAAGACGGCACTTTTATTTACAATTTTTACGAAGATAAGACGTCGCAACCTCGCACCCCCTACTCCGGAAATTTCGATCTATATCTTTGTCGATTATTAATAATTTGATAAAACGAAAAATATGTTTATCATATTTTTCCATAATCTACCTGACGGACTAATTAGAATTAGAATCTTTGACCAAGTCATCCAAGTCATCCCAATTGTAATTGCGTATTTCACATGTTCCATTACGAGTTTACCCCACAAGTAATTCACAGTCATTGACTGATATTCAGAGTCGTTACTGATCATCGAGCAATTCGATCTTCCGCGCAAGCACGGAAGGGACTAGCCTTAGCTAACAAATATTGTTCAAATCTTTCTGTCATTTCTTGCGGGAGGGGGAAGTTGCACTCTAGCGCAAAGCCGCACTATTACATACAAAACATACCTGTACAGATCCATTGCCGATCATACTCACACAGCCAAATCACTAACACATAAAAAATAAAGCACCATTCACAAATCTAGCCCCGCCCTCACGCCACAGTATATTATCAAACTCCATGGTCCACGTGGACTTGTACTTTGACAGAGGGGAAACGCTGTGTATGCCTACTCCCTTCCGTGTTGCTCGCTGTTACTGACCCAGGAAGTCGTCTTGGCTGCCCTGGCGCGCGCTCTGGCAGACTTGCTTGAAGAACCGCCCCAGGCCGCGCACGCCACGGACCTCGTTGAGCCGCGACACCGCGTCCAGCACCGAGCTCTCGTCGTCGTGGTCCCAGATGTCAAGGTGTAGCACGTCGGACGATATGTCGTCGATGTCACTGCACATAGAAGTATGTATGTAAAATTTAATACATCCAAGTATTTAAGTATGCTTAGTAGTACACACACTGCTTATTAAAATATTGTTATAAACCATTTCCATCGTAAGATTGCCTAAAAGAGATCGCTTTTAGCTGTAAGGCCGCCGATTGTAACTCTAGTTTTCACATGAACTTTAACTGAAGAAAAAATCAGAAGTTAGGTACATGTTAATAAAAAAACAGTAAATATATAAATATTGGTGGCCAATTTACACACAACACCATTTGACCCCAAACTAAGCAAATTCTGTAATCTAAGATCTAAGAAACGCGTGCCTATAAAAATATATATTAGAAAACAAGTATTTGTTATGTATAAACAAAACCTTTGCTATTCAGCATGCTATGCCACAAATACTGAACAAAGTTTTTACTATTTGTAGTAAAGATTTTATTTTGATTAGGCTTGGCTGGTAAATAATAACTACTGTAATCGAAGAGTTTAATTGCCTTTTTATACTAGGTATCTAATAATAAATAAATATCAGTGTACAATTTACACACAACACCATCTGACCCCTACCTCAGTTAGAGGTATCTAGTTTATTTGTTTTTTTTTTCATAGTTAGTTTTATTCAATGCGTATTGTGTTGACATCGTGTATTTACATCAGAGATTGATTTGGAATGACACCTATTTCCAGAAATTACAGGTACGTGATAAAAAATAATGGAAGAGCCTCTAACGACATTTTAATGAGCGTAAACATCGACCATGTTTAACCTAAAATAAAACATCAAACAACATTGGAAAAGTTTTCCAAATCGAGAATTCGAGAGCAATAACAGAATTTGGTTGTTATGGCTCTTTGCTCTTAATTCCCACATAAACTTCGCAATGGGTTCTGAGGTTTTCCTCGAAATTAATGTTTAGCCCATTGTCCGCAAAACTCTTAAACAATTAAACCGGAATCGACACCAAAGTTGAAGTTTATTAGTTTCAAACAGATAGAACCCTCTGTTAATACCTACACATAACCTTAATTTCTATTCAATCAATACGGAAGTTTGCGAAACAAAGCACTCAATTGTTTGTTTATGGAAAGTTTGTACATACAAACCCCGATCAAAGGTCATTTATAATACTACAAAGATACTAAGGATGTAAGGATTTTATATTAGTTAATAATATGTAAGGATTGCAATTTGAAGGTAGGTAACTATTGTTTGCGACGAGTCTTCACTCGACGGACAATTTAGGCCAGATATGTGGTACCGTGAAAGTACTTACATATCCTAGTTTTCAAGGCACACCAAGTACCTAATCTAGTAGTTGCCAACAGTCGCGTCTCATGCCTAATGTTAGTAGTTTGTTATTATCCTCGTACTCTTTTTCCCTGTCGCTTCGCTTCATCCTTGTACCTGGGGGGGTAAAGTCTTGAGTAATTCTCTGCTTGGCTAAGTACGTGTGCGGGATTCACTCTGTTTGTGCTAATTTATCACACCCACGCCAGTTCACTATTGTGTATCCGAATATCGAATCTATAAGGTTTTTTGAGGTCAACATACAATTCGAATTTCTTGCTTCATACTCCGAAACAGTGAACGAAATACATATTCTCACCTCTGACACGAAACGAGTGCCTCCTAAAATAAAAACATTTGTGGTCGTGGATTACTCACAATTTGAAAGTCTCATTCCACTTCGGTGAGAGCGTGTGCGGTCGCACGGAGGTAGCTCTGATGTACCGCGCTGGGAGACGGCCAAGGCTATCTCGCTGCTGGCGTCCATCTCGGCGCTTGAAGCTCAATCGAAAGCCATGCTTGCGGCCTTCCTCCTCAGAAGACGCTCGAGGCGACGCCGGGAGTGAGGCCGGTTGGATGCCCAACATGCAGTATGGGTCGCTGTACCCTGCACCAATTATGATATACAAGCTTTAGAAATATATTTCAAGGATTTATTTTATGATTCAAATATTATAACTGTCTGTATATTGTAACAAACCTTGTTATCCTAAAATGCGATTTCAGGATTAACATCACAAAGTTTTATTATAAAATTACACTCAACATTCATGTTTCAACAAATAGCAACCGTGTTACTCGTACCTGTTGATAACCAGAGGTATATACTTAATATCAGCTGCATTAGTCTTAATTTTTGTGACGCCCTTTGATGATGCCCATTATTCAGAGAAAATTGCTCCTTCCTTCTTATTAAACCGTTCCCACCTCCCATAAATAAAGATATAAATAAAATATACTATTATTCGCGTATATACTCATCCCTACATGATTTATGATACATTACGTTTCGTGAAATAACAGCTTACGTACCTAAAGGTAAAGTTACATCCATTATTCCACGCCGAGAAATCCCTCGTAATATAAGTATGTACGAATTTAATATGACAGAACATTAAAATTCACCTTTCCCCGTTATTTTATTACGCTGCTCGCTGGAGTACAGACGGTAATACGCTTTGGAAAACATAATTGAATACCGAGCAACTTTCCAAAACATTTGTAAAAGCTGTCGAAACAAAGTTTAGCCCGAATAGAAATGTGATTTCAACTTTGGGTTTGCTGCATTCATTCTGTGTCAGTGCAAAATGTTATTTTCAATCAAGTGTTATTGTACTTAGGTAGTTTGCATCCCTTGCAAAGACCACATAAAAATTTAATGGTTTCGAGAAATTCGATTTACTCTCTCATTGATTTTATAGTACAAAGTGCAGCAAACAAATTTTTGCGCGTTTTTTGTACACAGAACCATAATTGTTTTTTTTTTTGTTAAAAAGGTTCTCCTTTGTCACACGATCCACAGGCTCAAACTAGTCCAAGAGCCTTTTGAGCACTTATTTTGAAGACTAGTTGTGTTTGTGTCGAAATAAAGTTTATTAGAATGAATTTAAAAATCGATATACCTACATGGGGCCACACAATTTACGTATACTACTTATAGAGTTGGCACAAACGCTTTACACCGAAAGCACGGGTAGCATCTTTATTGCCTTGTCGCTCTTGTGGAAGTATCATACTTTTGTCGCGGCACATCACTCTGTTGCTATAGAAAGTATGCACATTGACACAAAGGAACCGTGGAGAAAATCTAACTCTATACGTAGTATATGTAAACTCTTTGCATGGAGCACACTAAAGGTTTTGCTTGCACTTCTAGCTAATGGGATTTCGAATGTTATTTTTTTTTAATGTTTTTAATGCTTTTAACCTTCTTATTTATAAAAAAACAATTGGCGGCAAATCATTTGTCAATTGTTTTTTGTCACCCATCAAAGTTCTATGTTCGCCACGGAAATGGAATTAAGTCGAAAAGATTTTAGAGCGATGATTTTTTATGATTTTAAAAGTTCTCTCTCTCCGCATGACTGTGCCGCTCGTCTTCAAAATGCTTTTGGTAGAGAACCACTTTGTTTGAGCACCGTGAGGTGATGGTTTGCTGAATTTGAGAGAGGTCTAGTTTCTTTACGTGACGAATTTCGTGAAAAGGGCCTTCAATTGCCGTCAACGAAAATAATGTGGCGACTGTTAAGCGGCTAATTGAAAAAAAAAAACAAAAAAATGCCTATGAGATAATTCGAGGACTATTGGGGATTGGTATGAGCCAAATTTGAATTCTAATTTGTTGAAATTTGGTACACATCTGATAATGGTCTGATAATATATTTAATTGGATAACGGGACACTCACGTATATACGGTCGGTCAATCCGACTCGAGTTTGTGTACTCGAAGGTAACGGGTTTAGCTGGAAACAAGGGTGGCGTATGGCGAATACATCGTCGAGAACGGGTCCAGCTTCGGTGGAGAGGTCACCCGCGTACCTGCCATATATCAAAGGAGTGACGGACAAAATTGGAAACTTGTTACGCCGTAGATATTGCATCAAGACAATGTTTCGTCCGCTCAGACAGCTAAGGCAAATGGTACGCTCTCCAAAAGACAAAGACCCTTTGGGTGTTCCGGGAGTGTACATGATTCCTTGCGATTGTGGCATAAGTTACGTAGGGGAAACACGGAGAAATGTGTCCACAAGATTCACGGAACACATACGCGCCATGAAAAATGTTGATGTTAACGGCTCTGCGGTGGCGGAACATGCTCTTAGGTCGGACGCCCAACATTTTATTCGATTCGATAAGGCGGAGGTCCTGGCACGGGAGAAGTTCTTTGTACCCCGTAAGGTCAGGGAGGCCATCGAAATCGGTAAGCGTCCGACCTTTAATAGAGATGGAGGATGGCATGTGCCGCCCACTTGGAAGCCGTGCCTCCATAGTGCTCGGTATGGTGTTCGCGATATGAGTGAAGACACAGTGAGCTCAGTGTGCTGCAATGTTCCCGACTCGCAGCTTACCAGTGATGAAGAGTTCGAGTGTATACCTGCGCAACCCTCTCGCACCCCCTCACCTGCACCCCCGCAACAGCCGTTGAGCTTGCGTGCGCGACGTGCGGCAGCCCGCAGTGCCAAACGGGCAGCCACCGCGCGTGTGCACTCGCCTTGAAAAAGGCCGCCGGACGCGGCCGAAACTCGAGTCGGATTGACCGACCGTATATACGTGAGTGTCCCGTTATCCAATTAAATATGTGTAACAACCACGTTAATTTTAATACTAAAAAGGTCTAATAATACACAGCATAAACGGCCCAGTAAATGTTCTCACTGCTGGGTCTCGTGGCCTTCTCTCGCAATGAGAGATTCAAGGCCATAATCTACCACGCTGGCCCAGTGCGGGTTATTGGATGACACATGATTTCGAAAAATTCTAGGTACCTACCTGTCAGTTTCTTCACGATGTTTTCCTTCACCGTTTTGTTAGCGACATTACGCACATGACTTCCAAAAGAGTGGTGTGTGTTGTTTTGATCCCGGGGTCTCCAGATCGGCAAGCACCATTGTGCCGACTAGAGCAGCCGTAACTTAACACATATGCTCCTTTTTATCATGGGGAAATAACGGGATCGCGAAGTACGCAGTTAAAACCGCAGTGCGCTTCTAATAAATGTATATTTAAGATTTAGGTCTTGTACTTTCAACGCCGTGAAATATTAAAATAGAGAGAGACCCGCGGCGCCGTGTCAGTAAGTTATCTTTTATATGATGTGACAGGGAACGGTATTTGACGCATGATGTAACACAGAAAGCTTTTCACACTGAAACGAGAGCGGGATCGCTTCAAACAAGTAAAACAGCGTCATTTTATAAAATTATGCTTCTAGCTATCTACCTTGTATATAGAGTCCTGGCTACCTACCATTCTTGTCCGTTTCACTATCTTGAAACTTTATATTAGAAAAAATATACTTGTTTTATAAAAAAAAAAAAAGTTTAATTGATCATAATAATGTTTGTTCGTTGTTTCAAGTTTGTTTCACTATCTTGAAAGTTTATATTAGAAAAAATATACTTGTTTTATAAAAAAAAAAAAGTTTAATTGATCATAATAATGTTTGTTCGTTGTTTCAAGTTTGCACTAGACCTAGGGATGCCCGTTACGATACGATATATCGGAATTTCGATATAGCACAATACGTGCTATCGGTATAGCGATATTTGATGCGATATTTTGACCATACGATACGCTTCGATTTATCGCATTCTTATAAAAATATCGCATTACCGTATCGTATGTCGGTGATTAATTTGTATAATTTTAAAGTTCCTATTACATCATCACTAAACGATAATATACAGTGCCATTGAATATAATATTGTTATTAGTAATAAGATAATGATAACGTCGACAAAATTGTATATAATGGAACAAGAACAGCCGGCTTTTGTTTAGACTTGGAGGTAGATTTAAATAAATCTTTTAACCTTGTAGTATCCGTCAAATATTATTAATAAATGTTTAGTTTATGTTCTCCTTTTCATTCCGTTCTTAGCTGGACACACACTTTCCGAAAGCCGTAATAGGTTAAATCGCTTATCAAAATTATTATTTTTGCGTTGTTTAAGTGCTGATCAATGGCAATTGTGATTTTTTTTTTTTGTTGAATAAAACTATTTTAAATACATATAATTATTTGTTTCTTTTAAAAAATAAAATAATGTAGTAAAACTACTAAAAAGATAACCCTTCAGAATCAGAATCAGAATCAGAATCATTTATTGCTAAACTGTGTACATAAGATGGTACTTAACATAATATTAAAGAAACAACAGTTTACCCATTTCGGGGGTGCAATTTAAGTTTTACATATAAATTATTAAAAATTACTATTTTACACACGAAAATGTTCATACCAAATTAACATGCTATAAGATTAAGTTATAGAATTTAGTTTAAAAAATTAAATAAAAGTTAGGTTATTATATTTTCAAAACCCTTTGCACGATATATACTCATTATATCACATATTAATTGAAAGGCATGCGATACAGTTACGATACGATATATCAATACAAAGGAAATCGATAATATCGCGTATCGATACAACCAAGTTCGATACAGTTACGATGCGATATATCGATACAATATACTTTTTTGGGCATCCCTAACTAGACCGCGATCTCGCGTGATGTTAAGCGACGATGTGGTCTACGATGAAATTATCTTTTGAAATAAAGACAACCTCAACTTCAAGTCAATTAATTCTCTTTGTGCGTGTTTTTGGAATTTGGAACATCAACTATGAAACGAAATCGCTTTTTGGAACTACGAGTAATCCGATAAAAAAGGAAAATGATTAATTTACCTATCATATATGATGCAGATTCAAAAAAATCCTACCGATACTATTAACGAGAAACTTGGGCTGTTTGTTGCTCAATCATGTCGGAAAATCTAAAACGTATCGGGCAACGAATAAGATAGCACATAAGCTACTGTAGGAATAGGTTTTATCACGAAAAAATATAGGAACGAGAACAACGTGGGTACCGCCACTGGCTAGTAAAACAATATTTCGTTAAATAAAAATAAATAAAAATCATTGTTAAATAAAAGATATGCAACAAATTGTGAAAACAAATGCTCTTGGTATCGGCTATCTGGCACTAGAACTAGTTAAAAATGTATTAAGGCGGCGGTTTGCCCCGCGACTGCGACACGAGACTGAGACCAGAGATCGCGATAGGCACTTATTTGTAGTTTTGTATGGACGCCAGTTCGCGCCGAGACCGCGACAGGAGACCGAGACACGTCGCGGTCGCAGTCGCGGCGCAAACTGGCCTGGAGCCCATACAATTCCATAATGTCAAGTACCTGTCGCGGTCTCCAGTTGCGGTCTCCTGTCGCGGTCTTAGCGTTCAACCTGCACGTTTACTGTTATGTCGATAGTACAGTAGATACAATAAATTGTTGTAAGCTTACGTGCTATTACAGCCTATATTTTAATTGTGTTCGAAGTTACAACCGCGATATATTCAGCCGATTGAGCAACATCCGAACATCGAAACAGCCAGCATACAGCAAAGCCAGCAAACAAAAAATTTGCATTTAGTCATTTCCTCGCTGAGGTGGAATGAAAAATTACGTGTTGCACTCGAGTGCAAAGATTTTTCACCTTTTGCTCTTTTGATTCCCTTGCTACGCTCAGGATTCTAATTTTGAATCACTCGCTGCGGTCGTGATTCAATTTTAGGATCCTTCGCTTGCTCGGTCATCAAAATTGAGCACGCGGTTAAAAATCAACTTTGCACTCTTGTATAACAAATAACTATAATATTAGTAAGGTTGATATACCTATGGAAGCTACGCTAGTAGGTATACCGTCTGTTAGATTACAGATGGGTACACGTTCTCATCGCACGTGCTGGTCCTATGTAACTCACTTTAGCAACCAAATTAAATTAATGGATAAAACGATTGAATTTGTTCGTTTAAACTTTATTTTCTGGAATGTAGGTTATATGTATTTTTAAGGACTGCTTTTTATGGAATGTTTGATGTTGAAATTAAGTTTTGATAATTTTGTTTTAAAAAATGTCTATAGTTGCTTATTATTTAGAGTGACTTTAGCGTGACCAGACGAGCAAGATATGCACATGACGGTAAGTAACAACATGCCTGTCCATTACAGTACAGTGTCACGCAAGTGATTGAAAATGTAGAATCCAAGGTATAGACAAATTTAGGTACTTTAAAAAATTAAGTACCTATGTAAGTGCCTACTGTGTGAAATAGAAGGGTCAAATCAAAGGGTTTAAGGTGTAAAGTAGCTAATTATTTATGTACAGGTGGGTCAGCTGGGTGTTCCTAAACGGAGCTTAAGTAAGTGCCTCGCTTAATTTATTCGAATTTCAAATGAGAGGCTCATTCAGACGCTATTAAAATGTACTGAGATATTTATTCCACCTAAAACTAATCTCAAAATTGTAAAAAGTTGACATTGTTCATTACAATTGTAATAAGTACATATATTTTAATTTTTGACACTTATTTGTACGATACCTATTATCGTACAATATAAAGTTCAATTTAAACTTTAAAAATTTAGACTCTTTGTATGCTCTTATTTTGTTTTTTTTTATAAAATTGACGTGTAAATTGTACATTTATCAATAAAGAACTTTGACTTTGACTAAATATAGGCCCATCAACGTCTCTCAAACATCAGCAAGTAATTGATTTGAGTATACTTTAATAAATACATAAAACATGTAAGCATTTCTAGTTCATCATGTTAATGACTAATATTTTCGTCCATTTAAGTTTCATGCTAAGTATCAAACAGCATTAAGAGCAGTTTAAATTATTAATACTTACTGAGGGACGAGCGCCGTACACGACGTAGGAACCAAAAAACCAACTAAAGGCGAAAAAGAAATAGCGGTTCCAGATACCCATCGGACTTTGCAAAATCGTAAAGCATCTTAATTTAAACGAAATTTGAGGGTCTTATGTAAATACCAATATTTGATTTGCGGGTGCATACAGCGTTTTTACGCAAAACAGTGGTACCATGAATGGCGGAGGTTCAGGCTAAGTGATGTTCCACACTCAGGCGTATATCTGGCAGTGTATGAGCTGGTTGCTGATGATTTTACTGAGTAGGTAGATTATTTAGCGGTGAAATCTTCTTCATAATCATCTATTATTTCCTTTTCATTTCAATTCAATGAATACACACTTAGTCAACATCCTTTTTACTGCATTGGACGCCCGATGGTACATAGTACCAATCGAATTTTGAACTCTACCAACCAAATATAGTCACACATACGTAGAAGATACACAAAAGCGTATATGAAACACACTCGAAGCATTTCTATAGAATGCTTTCAGGTAGACAACTATTTATATACTCCTCGCAGAGTTGCCTTTGTGCGTTTTACAGATGGTAACAATATTAGTATCTTCAAGTCGATGGCGAATTGATTTCTTCTAAGTCAGTGTCGCGTGCTGTCGCTTCATCGCATACAGTATCGTCGTTTAACATCAAACGAGATTGTGTGTAAACCTATAATACACAAAAAAGAAAAAACTATGGTAAGTGATTACCGAACTATATAGTATTACTTTATAAGTTACCGTTAGCATCCTTCGCTTCAAGTCCATCGGCTTCAATAACAGAGCAGCCGAGCACGACGGTAGGCGGGCGCTCG
This sequence comes from Ectropis grisescens, assembly GCA_017562165.1. NCBI lineage: Eukaryota > Metazoa > Arthropoda > Insecta > Lepidoptera > Geometridae > Ectropis > Ectropis grisescens. Next base: position 13,648,696 of record CM029777.1, on the reverse strand, counting down.
CTGCCGGCCGCGCGCAACGCTCGCGAGTGCATCTCGGGCGAGATACGGAACGCGCGTCTCGCATACTCGATCACCTCGTCCTTGTACGCAGTGAACTGGCCGTCTGGGGCCGGAGCACCAACTGTGTTCTCGATGCAATACAGCACCTACACAACACAATGACTCATTATTTTCTGTAGCCGTACTACGCCTTGCAGAATCGGCGGAGTATCACACCTTTGCTAGTTATAGAGACCGACAAGCTAAAATGTGCAATCACTGTGCTACAAGGAGAAATTACAGAGCATTGTGATAAATCATCTTTTTATCGACGAGCGCAGTGCAGTGCTAGGTAATGTAATAATTTGGATTCTTCATGTGCTAATAGAAGTGTGATACTGTGCTGTTATGGAAAAGCGCATTGTTTACCATCAGGTAATTGTCCTGCTCGGCTCGTCATACTTTACTATGAAAAAGCTGTATGTAATGAAATAAATTTGTTAACTTTTTTAAATCAAGACCGAAACAGTTTCTATGGATCACCCCTAATATATAAACTACTAGCGTTTACCCGCGACTTCGTCCGCGCCACACATTTACTAAAGTAATTGAGGCAGTACCTACTCGTATGTCCACTACCATACAAATTCACGTTTCCTAATCAAAATCGGTCTAAGTCAAAGTTTTATATTTATTAATAAATGTACAATTTACACGACAAATTACAAAAAAACTATGTTCTCAAAAAAATTAATCAAAAACAGACTTTAATTTAAAATCTTATTGGGACGGTCCACCAAATTTTATTAGAGTCTATTAGTAGATATTAGTAGATATATCGACTGATTACATGAACGCAAATTTTAGTTTGTTGTTCATATTTCAAAAACCGCCGCACTGATTTCTATAAAATTTATATGACCACCTCTGAACTATAATCTACCAACCAAAAAAATAACCATCTAAATTGATTCACAATTGGAAATACAACTGGATTGATAACCTCCTCCTTTTTTGAAGTCGGTTAAAAGAGTGTAAAGTGCATACAAAGAGTGCAAAGATCCTTCCATGCACACTTTTACTCCTCATTTCCACTCTTTTCAACTCTTTTTCTGTGATAAAAAGTCGCCTTTGTCCTTTCCTAAGTCTAGTCTATCTGTGCACCAAATTGTAACAAACTCTTTAAGTGGCTTAGGCGTTAGACGGTAACGGACAGAGAGTTACTTTCATTTATATAATTTCATATTAGAATTGAAAACAGGTGTTCCTGATCATTTTATAGGAGGCAGTTGTAAAAGATTACCGAAAAGTACCGTTCACTCCTCCAAAAAACTTATTTTCGGAGTTCTTAATTTGCCTTGATCGAGCGTCCATCATGCATAACATTTGATAAGACACCATGGAAATCTCGTCGACTATCAAAAATTCTGTCTGATACGCCATTTAGTGGCTGCACCCATCTTAAATATTGAGGTTGTATAGTGCATTGTATTCTTCTTGTCAAGCCCTTTTATTTGATACCCATGTTGATGGATTGATAAAATCTAAGTTATCCGCCATTGTGTAGAGGCCGCCATCTTGGATTTTAATTTTATATAGTACATTGTATTCTACTTGTTGAGCACTTTCATTTGATACCCATATTGATGGGATTGATAAAACCTACGTTATCCGCCATTTTGTAGCGGCCGCCATCTTGGTTTCAATTTTTATAGTATATTGTATTCTGCTTGTTGAGCCCTTTCATTTGATACCCATGTTGATGGGATTGATAAAGCCTACGTTATCCGCCATTTTGCAGCGGCCGCCATCTTGGATTTTTTTTTATAGTATATTGTATTCTGCTTGTTGAGCCCTTTCATTTGATACCCATATTGATGGGATGAATAAAACATAAATTATCCGCCATTTTATAGCGGCGGCCATCTTGAATTTATTTAAGTACATTAATTATAAATAAATGATACCGCTAGAAGCGTCTTGAAACGCTCTTGAGAGTAAATGGCTCAAACGGGTAAAAGTAAGGCGGCACTTCATATGCCGAAACATAAACACCGCACTTATGTAACCTGACACCCGTTTTCCCGCCAAATTTGTAAAACGCGAAAAGCGGCCAGTGTATCAAGCGGTTATATAAGTAACCCCGTATAGTTAGAAATTATAAAATTGCTGGAACAAACGTTTATCGACTCCATTTCAAGTGTCTAGATACAAAGTTTCATGGTTTTATCTTCAATAATATTGAACTTCCAGACTTTCACCCCCAATTCCACCCCCGTAGGTACAGTTCGAAACTACAAAACTGCTAAAACATACAATTTATGGTTTCGTGTTAAATATCTAGACGTAAAGTTTCATAGTTCTTCAACAATGATGAAGTTTTCCATATAAACTTTCATCCCTTATTTTAACCCTTTCAACCCTTTTTTCGGAACAAAAAGTAGCCTATGTCCTTTCTCGGGATCTATTCTATCTATGTATCAAATTTCATCAAAATCTGTTGGTTGGTTTAGGCGGTAAAGACGGACAGACAGACAGACAGACAGACAGACAGACAGACAGAGTTACTTTCGCATTTATAATATTAGTATGGATAAATAATATCAAAGAAAAATATTCGTTGAGAAATACACTTTAGGAAAATATCGAAATACATGTTCCAAAGAAAAAGAAAACACTCGTATTTTTCCTCAGAACAACGCAAAAATCGAAGGTAGCGAGAGATAAATATTCTTCTATGAACATTTTGTAGCGGTAGGACTCTAGGCAGAGTCCGCCTGGAGATGTACCACACCTTTGCCAGTTAATCTACCGCCAAGCAGTAATGTGCAAATATTACTATGTTCCGGATTGAAGAGCAATGTTTCCAGAGACATTACAGGCCATAGAGATATAATATCTTAGGTCTCTGAGGGACGAGCGCAGTGCAGTGGTAGGTAATGATTTGGACTCTTCATGTTCCAATTGCTGCGTGTCACTTTGCTGTTATGGGGAAGCCTTGCTGCTTACCATCAGGCACGTGTCCTACTCCATGATATCTAAAAAAAATGTATGTAAAATGAATCGTATCACCAATGATTTTTAGTAAATGTCCCAAAAACATTAATTAACGACGATTAACAGATAAAACGATGTTTTTTTATCTTTTATAGGTTTACACATTTACACTTGACCGCCATCTCGCCTGATGTTAAGCGACGATGCGGTCTACGATGGAGCGTGCTTACCTAGAAGAAATCGATTCACTCTTGATTTGAAGACACCAAGAAATCACTTATCCGTTTGTAACGGAAACACCCACAGCACGCCGTTATTCCGTCAAAATTTTCAAACCTACCCGATACCCGCCATGTTGGTAGCGTCGCGTGATACGATTGCAACACACGAATATAATTGAGAGGGCACTAGTTTTAGGTAATTTTGTTTCTGAATAAATGTACTTATCATTGCTCTGCTGTATTTGTTCCCGATTAAATCATATTTGACCCGACACAGAGAGTTTACTGTTGCATCCCATTTCACGTTCAAACGTAAGCTTGGCTATTATTGCCAGTAGCACGTTCAAAATGTTATCAAATGTACGAAATAGCTATATCAGCTCTGGTTAGGTGTTAGCTCTGTTCAATCTTACGGAAAATAAGCGCACCCTGATACACGTGCGAGCATATTTTGTAAAGTATTTTTGCTCCAGTTATTTCTTGGCGCACCTTTCCAAATGGACCAGAACACAGGGAATAGTAGACGTGGAGGAATGTATGTAATAATGTACGGCGGTAAGAAAGCTTGCATGTGCCGCGGCCGTTTCAAGAGAGACTGAATATATTCAATTATGTAGCTTTTCTCCCAGTTGCGAACGCCATATTTCTCTGCGACAGCTTCGCAGTATAGGACCTTGTACTTTCGTGCAACAAAGGAGGTCGTTACATGAATAGAAATTAATTGTTCCGAAAATAGATGCCAACAGACGATTTTGGGAGGGTTTGATATAATCAATAAAAAGGAAGATTATGAAGGTTTGTTATGAACCAACTCGACTTGATCCGATTAACGTCTTTGCTTTTTATGCCGTACCCAAAGGGAACCGGTTACAAAGGCTCCTTCTAACTCCTATAAATAGAAGACATCTCTACAGCAATCGTAGAATCATTATATTGTGGATTCCTTACGCGAAATAATAGTAACTTATACCTTACAGAATATTAATAAATTATATAATACTACCATGGCTCAATAGCCATGGTAGTATTATATAATTGGTTAACTATTTATATGTTAAAAGTGTTGGTAGATGAGATATACACCAATTATACGGTGTTTTCCTACAGTTTGGCATTGCTGACATGCAATAAATTCCTCATTTGTTCCTCCACGTTATTCAGTTACGAAAAAAATAAAATTCTAATGGAATAAAAATATAACCTTGTCATATCTATTATTCGCTACGGTCCGCCGCCCGTTGTACATACGACGTGGAACATACTCGTAATACACAGTACCATAGTATTCAAGGATAACGTATATATACAACGGTGAAAGATTTTTTAAATATGTCCAGTAGTTCCTGAGACTGCCGCATTCAAACAAAACCCCTCTTCAGCTTTATAATATTAGTAGATATAGATGACTTTTCATTTCCATAGAGTTTCAAAATCTGTTTGATTTCTATGAATTAACCGTTTATTAGTAGATGATACAATACCCCGAACCCCTTTACTGAGTTATTAACGTGGATCAATGTCATGTGTTAGGCCCCTGCTTTAATGCGCTACCTAGAGGCCGTAGGCAGTAGAAAGAACCACTACCTACAATATTTGAAGCACCATTGAGACACGATAGGTATTTCCTTCCACCATGTTGATGACTATATTATCGAATTATCTACGTTTTTCTTACTCTGTTTGTGAGACTCTACAGTATTTCACAATTTCACAAACCATAGATTATCATTTCGAAATAGTTTTTCTGGCGCACAATAAAATTGTACGTGGTCTTACAGAATAAAAGGAACTGTACAAAGCTTGGTATAAAACTTTGTATAGGAAGAACTGCGATAATACTTGACGGGCTATTGTGACACAATATTCCCCACCACTACGTTGATATTCGTATTAAAGAATATATTCTCCTTCCTGTGAAACTCTTCTATTTATACAGATGTTTGCAACATCTACACGAGATTTAAAAAAAATCGAATAAAAATTTACAAAATTCACCACAATTTTATTTACATGTGGCAAGTGACCGGAATACTGGTAACTATTGTGCTCAAAAAGGAAAATAGATACCAGTCAAAGAAGTTGGAAAAGAAATACCAGTACTTAAAACCTGGCATCATACCTCTAGAAAACAATATCAGCTCGAAAATCCTGCCAGCATTCCAGTCAAAGAATTTATAGAATAAGTTTTTAATATTGTATCCTAACATTTGATTTATATTTATTTTCGATGAATTTGAATTTTATAGTGAACTTTTCGAATTCATTTTTACATTTTAAAGTTCATTGTGAAAAACACTAAGTTATAGAGCCACGCTGTAACAAACAGAGACGTTAGATTTTTTTTAAAAGTTGTAGAGTGACAAGACGAGTTAGCAAAATGTCTGCCACATAGTACATGAAGAGTCCAAATCATTACTTTACACTGAACTGCGCTCGTCACCCAGACATATAAGATGTTTTATCTCTATGCCCTGTAATTTCACTGTAAACATTGCCTATACCGGAACACAGCAACGTTTGTACATAACCGCTTGGTGGTAGAAAGGTTGGCAAAAGTGTGGTACTTCCCCAGGCGGACTCTGCAAAGAGTCCTATCACTAGTACTGAAGTTACGCTAATATTATCAAGACGAATAATAATTGTTGTGGTGTTGTGTGTTTGTTTGTTCCCGCATATCACTATAATGTCTAAAAGGAATTGAATGAAATTAGATGTGTACTGAGTGTATTTTGTTTGAATATATTACTCGGGCAGAGCCTTCATTAACAAAACTAAAATACAATGAGAACTACACTACGCTACATACCAAACTACTTACACTAAGCACATCTATCACACACACATAGCACATATACCAATGAAGGTCTACAGATAGCCAAGATGTTCATGCCACCTACCAGTCTGAAGGATGCCCAACATGCTGGCGGCATTACCAATTTGTGAGTTTGAGTATATTGCTCCAAATAATACAAAGGTTACCTTTAAAGTGTTTGGTGAAAATAGGTTATCGTGAAAAACTATTTTATCTACTGATCATACTGCGATACAGTAGCTTGTCGTAAATCAAATTCAGTTATTCCATATATTTTGTGGGTCCGCAAGTCATATTTACATAATATGTACGTATCTCTACTTTTTTCATGGTTTCTGTTTTGGGCCTTTTTTAAGAATGACAACTTTTAATACTCTTGCGAATTACGCGTCCACTTTGACTAAGTGCTTTGCCACACTAGACGGAACTTCCGTCGCCGAACTTCCGTTGCGGAACGCCAATACATGTTATTGCATATAAAATACAAATAGCGGGCACACTACGCGGAAGATAGGTCGTTCCGTCGCGGACGATCGGTCGCTCGGAGCGGACCGCTCACTCGCCGCGTCTGTTCGGTCGTCCGCGCACCGATCTTCCGTTAGCGTAAGATCGGCAACGTCGCATTACAGGTATTTGTATGCACCGCGCCACATTCAGCGGATAACTCGCAGTGACGACGCACGCACAGGATGTTTGACACTGAACGATTTATTATCGAAGTGCAGAATAGAGTTTGCCTTTGGGATTCTAGAGAAAAGCCGGATAGAACTGCAAAGAAACGAGCATGGGAAGAGATTGCGAAAATATTCTACGACAATTGGGATAGTGAAATAGAAACAAAACAGCGAGAACTTGGTGAGTTTATCACTTTATTAATTTTCTATACCTAGGTATATCTAATTATAAGTACTCGTATGCATGTAGGTACTAATTGAAACTATCATTCATATAAATCTATTTAACAATGATTATATCAGTCCTACCTAAATGAAGTTGTGTTGCCACTCTAGTTTACCTTCTTCCATAAAATATTTTTTTAAATAAATCTCTCAATTTATGGCATTAGAGGGTCTAGATGTATTACAGTTTGGTAATGTAGGTAGATCAGAAGTTAACAATTCGTCGTTGTAGTTCAAACCGTCTCGTCTCCGTACAAAGTTATGAAGAACACATGTTGTTTTTACTATCTCTGTAGCAAAATCCGGGTTAACAAGTATGGCCGTATGAAGAACTCTCCACTTGTTGCTCAATATGCCGAAAGTACATTCCACATAACGCCTTGCACGAGATAAGCGGTAGTTAAACGTACGTTTTTCTATGTCTAATGTTTTATTGGGGTAGGGTCGCATAACATGTTTATGTAAAGCGAAAGCCTCGTCAGCTACCAGTACAAATGGTAGTGCTGGGCCGGTAGTACCGGGGAGTATTTTATCCTCGGGTAGGTCTAACATGTCATGGTAAAGTTTCTGTCCGAAATTTGAACTTCTAAATACATTACTATCAGCTTCTTTTCCAAAAGATCCAACATCGATAGAAATGAAGCAATAATTAGAATCTGCGGCTGCCATAAGAACAATTGAAAAAACTTTTATAGTTAAAATAGTTAGATCCGCTGTTGTCAGGATTAATTATTCTTATATGTTTACCATCCACAGCTCCTAAACAGTTTGGAAAATTTGCGTATTTATAGAATTCTTCTGCCACTTTTAAAAATGATTCCTTATTTGGCTCAGGCATTTCAAGTGGTTGCAGTACTTTCAAATTACTTCACAAGTTTCTTTTATTATTTGTGCAACAGTCGATCTTCCCAGCAAAAAATCGTGAGATAAACTTTTAAAATTCATTCCGGTAGACAAATACCTGAAACAAAAAAAATGTTCAGCATCATCACGTTTTCCCGCCAGTGGCTCCCCCAACCTAAAATAATTAATATCCCTCAAGACTACATTAAACAATGTTTCGCATCAATTCACATAATTTACTAGTGATGCCAACTCTCACCTTCGGCGTATATACAGAAAAGTGGCACCTTTGCCTTCCAAATTCGAAGTTAAGAGTTCACATCGCTAATACAATATGTAAAACATAGTTAAATGTAGTCTTGAGAGGGTCCACGTAGCGGAGTTTCTATATGTGGTATAGATAAATTATAATAATTACAATTAATCATTTTCTATTGGGGGCGCCACTATCGGAGCTATATCACCCTAAGCTAAGTTATTTTGACATTTTGTTGATACTTATATTATTTAATTTTACAGTGGATGAACTTCAAAAGAAATGGAAGCACTTAAGAGATTATTACGTAAAAGAAAAAAACAAGATAATACAAGAAGTGGAAGTGCTGCACCTAAGAAACGTAAAACTCGTACATTGAATTGCTGCGATTCTTGGATGTGGTGAAAGAGTCTCGGGTCTCATCGGGGAACATAAGCGCTCCGGCAGGTGATAATGACCAAAATGAAAATTCTTTTGATGAAATATCAACTAATACAAACACTCAACCGAGAAATGCAAACGTACAAGAAACTGTAACTGAGAATTTTATTCCACCTCAAATTGAAGAAGTTTCAGGGACCTCCCAAATGAAAAAAAAGACCTAAAATGACAGCCTTTCAACAGAGTTTAATTACAGCAATGAATAAAAGCAACAATCACCTAAAGCAGCCGAAGAAGATGCCGACACGAAATTTTACTTTCTTTACTTCTCAAATTAAGAGCCTAAATGAAAGACAAAATTGTGAGTTCAGAATCGAAGTGATGAATTTGATTTATAAAATCAAATATCGTAACTCATTTAACATGTCTCATAATCAAACGTATTCTTACAACCATCCTGGCTATAGTACATACGAACAATCACCTACAACACATAGTATACCTACAGGAGATGTGTCACCGCCGATGTACCAAGGATATACTACGAATACAAACAGTGCAAGCTCCTATTCAACCATACAGTCACCTGAATCTATTGAAACTCAAATATGTCCAATTCAATCAGCTGAAACTGAAACAGCACACTCAATTGAGGAAATAGAGGAAATATTTCAGAATAGGTCCACTTAATCGAGATAATAGAGGAAATGTTGCAGCAATTTCATTCAATAAAAATTAAAAGTTGATTTTTTTTCAATAAAAGTTAATATACTTAGTAATTAATCAATAATGTGTTTCATTTCATATAGTTCCTTAATATTTATCTTACCTTAATGTAACGGTCAGCCTTTCTTCGGGAGGTATAGCTGTTCTAAGTTTTGTATTTTGCTTGGTAATATAGTCCTTAGTTAAATTCAGCAATACATCAAATGATTGTATGGACATACGATAATATTCGAATGCTTTATCTGGATTAAGTCTTAGTTGCATATACAGGGTATGAAATTGCCCAATTTCTAGTCGAAGAGTATTTAAGGGATGAACCCAATATTTACGCTTTCTTCTTCTCTCTTCTTCTAATGCCTCATAAATAGCTATCACTTCTATTGGATCCATCACGAATTCACGACCACACCGTATAAGCGCAGGCAGCCGACTGATGATCTGCCACTGAATATTCAGTGTGGCTGGTACCGTATAGAACGGATTGACCGCCGCGGAAGTTCGGCGACGGAAGTTCCGTCTAGTGTGGCAAAGCACTAAGACAGACGTCCTCAGTCCTCACTAACCTAATATTATGAGCAATTTTCTTACCACTATTAAATAAAATAAAAAAAATAAATATATGGGTAGACATTTCACACACAACATAACTCCAAACTAAGCAAAGCTTGTATTAGAACCAAACGTTCAATGTATATTTCTAGATAAATTCCGATGTAATAACAATTTCAGAATAATCCCTAGTGTATTTTCAATAGAATTCACATTGGAAATGCAATATGCAAACCGCATGAAAATATGAAACCCAAAGTTTTGTTTCCTGGTCGAGCGAGCTTGTTTGCATTTATTTCGTAAGTTATATGTTTGCTTTGTTTATTTCGTAGCTTCAATTTTACGTCCAAAAATTGTTTTTACTGAGCACTGAGCAAATAAAACGTTATTGACATTTTCAATATGAAACACAAATTCATATTGTAAATACTGCTACAGGATGCTAAATTGTTATTTGATTGGTCGTAGATATCGGAATTTATCTTGGTGAAGTTTTATCTTAATAAACTGAAATCATTCGGGAAAGTTCAGCGGCAACTTATGAATTAAACATTTATTGAAATCGGGCCCCGGAATTCGGAATTTTGCAACACAATTTCATAGGTCTCGTTCTATCGGTGTGTTCTGTTTGTATTCAATGGAACGCATCGAGAACCTCTAACCGCTTTTTGAAATGCCCCGAAGCGACCACTTTAGCCTATGACAGTTTTTGGTCAAAAGAGTGGTATACCTAAAACAAAACAATGCTTAGCCACATGCTAGCAAATACAGATCATCCTACAAACATACCCTGGAAACTTTATAAATGTACAATTTTATTTGTATTAGTCAATTTTTTAATACAATATCACCCCTTTAAGGGTTACTTCCCTTCCCCAGGGTCACTCTGTATAGAGTCCTATCGCTTTATAACTGAACCTATTTGCTTTTTAAAATGTCTTGAAATGATAATTTCAGTCGATGACAGTTTTTGGTCACAACAACGACATACCTGGGTGTGCCCTCCCAAACTTCAGGCGCATGGAATTATGTTGTCGTTGAGAAGAGTGAGCTCACTCTTTCCGTTTTAGTTGGTTGTAAGAAGCGGTGAACGCCGGGCGCTTATACCTAACAGTATTCGTTGTCAACAACCAAAATAAGTAGAACCGCTACATACCTCGCCGCTATCGATTCTAGGGGTTAAATAGATTGGTATTTATAAACCACTCAAGCTACACACAGAGACGCTGTTTGTAAACAATTTTAAGGTGCTCAGGGCACATCTTTGCCTATAACATGTCAACTCTATATAGAATAGAGCCCTCAAACATACCGCTGTAACTTCATAAGTGTAGCTACAAATTAACTTGAAACTTTAGATGATTATAATCAAGAGTCGCAAACGACGTAACTTCATGTTATCACGTAGTTTATGATAGCTCGTGCGCTGAAATATTGTCGTTTATGAACTAGGTAACATATTAGGCAAGGTTCTTTTAGTGCAGTCCACTCGGAAAAAACAACTGCGCTATTGTTGTTAATATAAAAATCTTATGTATAATTGGTTTGTGTATGTACGCTTCAAAAACTCAAAAAGTTCTGCACCGATCGAGCTGAAATTTTACAATGATAGATAATCCGCATCAAGGATTGTTTTTATATAATGTTTGCATCACAATGTGCCACAGCGAAGCGTGGCAGGGTACAGCTAGTTTATTATAAAAAACAACGGACAAAACCACGATTTTGATCTTTTAGTCTAATAATAAGTTGTTGTTGTGTAATTTTATTGTAATTGTTTGTATTGCTACGCCCTGACAGGGTCATGTACCTACTAGATTTAAGTTTTAAGTCAATGTCATGTACATGTTGCAATTAAATAAATGATATGATATAGAGAGGCATTTGTCCAACATTAGGACAACACAGGCAACGTAATAAAAATATGATAAGTTATAAAAAGTGTCCCGTTATATCTCGTTACGCTCAGTGTCCCGTTACGTTAATTGTACGCTTGCGCAGCGTCTGCCTAGGTATATTTTGTTATGACGTTGTCACGTTAAACTATCGTCCGTAAACCAACCGACTCGCTGTTTGAGATATTATATAATTTCAAACAGACACAACTGACTGTGTGAAAAACAATAGCGCAGTTGTTTTTTCCGAGTGGACTGCACAAAAAGAACCTTGCCTAATGTGTTACCTAGGTAACACAACACCTAGGTTCAACAAAGGCAAGGCTGCTAGTCTGATATAAATCTTCGAAGCATGGTCGTCTGGATAAATCTTCTAAGCATGCCCTCTATGCATGCATCTATTCCTATGCATGCATATATACATCATCCTTAGATGGCAAAGCGTTAGGTTCCGAGTACCCCGAACATTAATAGTATTGTGTATACGAATGAGGGGCGTCAAGTATTACGTAAGCAGATTTGTTGCAATTATTGACCCCGCTCCCTTTATGTCATCAAATGTAAGCAAAGCTATTATTAGCGAAAATACGTCCCGTGCTCAAATCTAGATAATGTGTGGGTTTCCATATTTGTAGAGACGATTTTCTTGGCATTCCATGGATTCACCGTGCGGGTGCCGGGTCCATCGTGTGGCAGAGAGAGAAAACCCGAGTAGACCCCGAGACTTGTGACTCGGGCGTAGGTTTAAGGGGCCCCTTTCTAACGTACATCAACACTCTCCTTCACCACTCGTTTTTCTCTCCCTGCCCAACCAAATCTGAAATGAGCCTACTAGTGCAGCTTTAGATACTCGTTCTAGTATAGAACTTACTGCACTTCTGGATAAGCCAAGGTCTTTCAGCAGGTTTTAGAGAGATTTTGCTGGTATACCTCTCGCTCCCACTTCTACAGCGTATAAACTAACTACATAGCCGTTTTTTGTTAATTCGTTTAGGAGGTCGTAATACTTATTTTGTTTCATCGCGTGATCTTAACAATCATTATATTAATCATTAAAATCGGTGGTAAATTAAGTCCTGTACATTAAAAACATTATGTGTTCAAATCGCGAAAGCTTAAAAACAATCTTTGAAAGTTTGTCAGAGGATCATTAAATAAATATTGGTGGACAATTCACACACAGCACCATCTGACCCCAAACTAAGCAAAGCTTGTAATATGGTGGCCAGATAGCTGATATAATACTTTTATAGTTCTAAATACATACTTATTACACATAGAAACACCCAGACACAGTACAAACATTTGAATTCACCACACAAATGTTTGCACTGGTTGGGGATCGAATCCACGACCCTCGGCTTCGCAGGCAGAGAGGCTACCCACTAAGCCACGAGGCCAGTCAATTTAGAGTCATTAGGTCTTTGGATGTTTGGTTCTACGTACGAGCTCCCGCGTTTAGGCATTTCGTATGTGCTTTTAAAGTGATCGTAAATTTGCGCGTTAGTCAAGATAAGCTTTCCCTTTTGCTCCCTGAAAATATTTTTGGAGTATTGAAAAGGGTTTTTATCAAAGTCTACTTCGTGTTTAGCTCTGTTAAAATTATCACGATTTTTACTAATTTGAAGCGATATTCCTTGTATTAATTTAAGCATTGATCTTAGAGCCCTGGACAGTTGGTGACTTAGATGGTTGTCGCCCATGGTTTTAGCTACACGAAGACGTTTTATTAAGGGCGTGTAGGCCGTAATTTTGAATTTTTAAAACAACTTTAAGACCTTTAAAATAGTGTATTAAACTCTAAAAAAAATATATGTATTAGTTAAGGATCTAATCTAGTGCAATTCGTAGTCAATAACACGATTTAATGAATTTTACTTGATAGAAAAAAATCCCAAAGTTACCCTTTTTCAAAAGGTTTTTTCAAGTTTATGACTAAACTAATGATCTTTTTACTAAATTTTTGTACTCAACGAAAGCCACTAAAAGTTATAGATGCTTTCGCAGAGTTTGACTTGATAAAAGTATCAGTTATTCACTATGTTTTAATATCTACCATATATATAGCGCGCCGTTCGGCAGGCCTGATCAGTCGCGTTTCGGCGCTCACGGACGACGGGCCTGTGCTTGATTTTGCAATTTTGACAACCAATAAATTTTAAATATTACGATCATAGTGCCACAGTATAACAATATCAGTAGGTATTACTAGTGAAGCACGCTATGATCTTGATTTTTGATACCATTTTCATTGGATTGCAAAAGACGCTGATACTAATTAGTACGCTGTTTACTTTATGTTGTAGACCAATAGGGGAGTCTCAAAAAACTGACGTCGATAACACATCAGTAAAAAATTCAATGCAGATGCAATGGAAAATAGATTAGTATCGGTAAAATATTCGTTCGTTCGTCAAATCAGAGATCGGGATAAGGAAATAATGAGAGGGAGAAATCCCTGCGTAAATCCCCTAATATAAATGCAAGTTAGGTATATGCCATTTAGGTAAATTCTTTGGTAGTAAGGTACTTAGTACTTAGAAGAAAAGTCCTCACATACGGATTTTACCACTTTGGAAGAGATTCTTGCGCAAACTATTCAGTTTAGAAAAAAAAAATGTTAGGAACTTCAATACAATTTTTGAACACCTATCCATAGATACACGTATGGTTTTGATAGATTTTTAAAATTTCTTTTCCAAGTTTGTGACACCACCAAAATTTGTTGTTTTTTCGTTTTTTGGATGAAACTGTTAATATTGTTCATAGAATACATGTACTTACCAAGTTTTAATAGTATACTTCTTATAGTTTCGGAGAAAAATGACTGTCACATACGGATGAACAGACATAACGTATATTTTAAAATTTGTCTACGAATCCCTAAAACCCAACTTCGTTCATTTAAAACTTATTTAAAATGAAATTTAGACACTCGACCAAATTAGATAAGAAGGCAGTAAAATTACTCGTAGAATTTAACTCTGTACTATATTTCCGATTCGTATTTTTCGGTTTAGAATCATTTCCTGAGCATAAAATTACAAAATAATAACAAATCCAGGTGGAGCTTCAAGCGCCAGCTCGAAAAAAACGTTTTTGGCCGATATTCCGAAAAATTATAAAGCCTATTATTATTGTAGAAAATAAAATTTCCCATCTTTTGTTGCCAGTAAACTTTTTTTCGAACTTACCGATTACGATTTATTATGTCCAATTTAATGATAACAATGTAAAAAATAAGATGTGAATTCCGTTCCCAGTAGCATAAACATGTCTCTTTTACCGGAATGGAAGAAGGGTTATGTTTTTCGCGCGTATCTTTATGTTTGTAAAACTTTTATTTCCACATATCCTCCAAACGGCTGGTTGGATTTTGGTAACTAAGATATTCTAAGACTGGTCTCATTCGCCAAAGTGTCCTTAGACTCCTTAGATAGTAGGTAATATTTTTTACGTGTAGATTTTTTGTAGTCGGTTTTTAAATTAAAGTAATTCTATCATATTGCTCGTTGCTCGAATGAACAGCACCGTTCATCATCATGATTGAAGAGTTGAACGAAGAGTTTGGTCTCCACTTTTGTAATAAGAACAACTAAGCTGTGAAACGCATTGCCAGAGTGGGTTTTTGTCGAAGGTTCGATCCTTGGGGTTACGAGGTACACTGTGTTTGTTTCTATGAGAGAAGCAAGTTCCATCGTAGACCACATCATTTTCATCCACTATTTTCGGCATCATCACAACCGTATCATTAAATGGCCTATAAATCGTAAACGGTAAGTTTTACAAAAAAAAGTTTACAAGCAACAAAAGATGCAAAATTTTATTTTCTACAATTGTTGTCAAAATATATAGTTTCCAAAATATCGGCTAAAACAGTTTTTTTCAATTGGCGTTTGAAACTCTACCTGAATCTGTGAGCATTTTGTAATTTTATGCTCAGTAAGTGATCTTTACCTCATAGAAAAAAACCGTCTATTTTTACTGGCCTTTCATTACGTTTCACCACATTTTTTAAATTTTTTGACGAACTTGTGAATTATTAGGAAACATTTTAAAAAGATGCATGAAATTTTAAAAGCCGTTCTCAACTTATAGTGTGACCAAAAAAGAAAAGGTTGAGTTTTGTATACCTACGAGTATAGATAAATTTAATATTTATTCGTTTATATAGCAACAAAACTCTTATCATAAACAAACAAACGTAAACAAATCTTGAACAAAAAATGAGTTTAAATTACATAGTCCAATATTTTAATGTTATTTTTGCACTGTGGCACCGATTCCGCGGTCGGTGACGGTCGCGAGAACAAGACAGCGTTAAATGCCTACTTTGACAGAATTACCTGGCCTTAACTCTCATTCCTTCCTCCGCAATTTCATTTTGAACATATTTTCCTTGCTATTTTAAGCATAACAAGTTGATGGTGGGTAATGTTCCGAGAAGTATGTATATATGGTAAATAATTAACTATTGTTAACGTAATCACCATATAGAACCACATGTCATCAAAAATAAGCAAAACGCATACCTACTCATCCGGCTCCCGATACTTGAACGACCCCTGAGCTTCATTCACAATCCACGAAAATTCTGTGTGCGGTTTTATTATTATTATTTTTTATATAGAAAGAGTGACGAGATGAGCGGGACATGTGTCTGATGGTAAACAACATGCCTGCCATATAACAGCACAGTGACATGCAGCTGAGGACCATGAAGAGCCCAAATCATAACCTAGCACTGCACTAAGATGCGCCAAAAGAAGTTTTCACTTCAAAACGCTTCAATTCAATTCAATTCTTTTTCTCTTGTAGCTGTAGCTTGCTTGTATCTTACTCTGTGTAGCTGTTGTAGATACCTCGGTGTAGAGATGTTCGTGCTCTTTATGCGACAGCTGCGCGGACACGCTCGGCAGGCCGAGGTCGTGCGGCGACGGCGGCGGGCGCTCCGCCCTCGCCTCGGCGAGCCGCAGCCCCGCCAGCCGCCGGTTCTCCTGCCGCCACGACAGTGCCGTGAAGCTCTCGAAGTACGAGCCGTCTGTTTCTTGAACCCTGCGGGACAACGATAAAAACTGTTAACTGATTCAAACAATAATTTATTGATCTTCGAAGAAATGCGTAATTGTGCTCACCAAATATAGCTCACATATTTAGCACAACCGAATAAGTGCCAGAAATGAAAAAGAAGATGCTGAAGAAGAAGACTTTAAGACTTTTGGTGTGAAATGTCAGTGTATTTATTTATTTAATCAGCCAACTATTTTTTTCATTATATGAACTAAGACTAAAGCAAATTGTTTTAGCCAGACATATTACATGCCTCTCGAACTAGAAGACCCGAATTCACTGATTTTTTAAGTAAATTTACACAATATTTATTTAAATACATTACGTCAAACATAAACTCCAACCAACTCTCCAACAAACAACCAAGTCTCGTTTAATTCAGCTAGTGGACTGATGGACGAGTTGCGAACACGCGCGCGTACTCTCCTTGAAAAAGGTCGCCGGACGCGATCGAAACTTGAGTTGGACAGGACTGACTACGAGTACAACAAACGTCAGTCACCCGTGTATTTATTTAAAATGTGTAAAAACTACGTTAGTATTAACAGTAATATTTCTTGAGAAATTACAGGGCAAAGCGATTAATCATATTTCATCTCTGGGTGACCAGCGCAGTGCAGTGTTGGGCAGTGATCAGTGATTTGGGCTCTTTATGTTCAATCAGCTGCGAGGCACTGTGTTAGTATAGACCGAAATAATATGGTAAAAAAAACGAAAAATCCTGGTTTATCATAGAACTAGCTCAAAAGCCATAGAAACTAACTTACAATTCATCTCAAGTCAAGAGGAACACAGACCTTCCATTTGATATTTTTACAATAACGGTGACGGCGTAAGCAGGACATGTGCCTGCTGGTAAGCCCCACGCCTGCCAACGAAACACCTGCACACTGCCTCGCAGCCATTTGAACACGAAGAGTCAAATGCCCAGCAATACACTGCGCTCGTAAATGCGAAAGTTTGATTGTTTCCAAACAACGCAACGTTTAGATGTTTGAATGTTTGTTGCTTAATAACGTCGCAATGTCTGAACGGATTGGATTAAAATTTAGTACACAAATAGATTATAAATATATATAGTCTAGAATAACATAATAGACTTTGGGTGTTGGTAAATTACCGGGAACGGGCTGCTAATGGTAAATCAGCGGTTCTGTTGTGTGAAAATTTTCGAATTAGTAATAATTCCACGAAACATTGTTTCCAAACTATAAATTTAATTCTTAAAATAATTATAGTAATCTTCAATAAAACCACATCAATAGCTAACGCCCGTCACATTGTTATTAATTTTGCTCACATTTATTCCACTACTAGCATATTCTCGCGGCTTTGTCCCTGCAAAATTTTGAAAAAGAAAAAATCTTATATAACTGGTCTATTATCTAAGTTTTATCCCTCGTGTAACTGTAATCCGATTTGAAGGGCAATGCTTATTAGAAATTACAGGGAAAGAGATGAATCTACGATAAGAAAATATGTGTTGTTACTTACCATCAGGAGCATATTTTACTCATCTCATCACTCTAAATTATCCAAATGATAATACTAGCTAATGATTTGGATTCTTCATGTTCCAATAGCTGTGTGATACTGTGCGGCAGGCGTGTTGCTTGCCATCAGGTGCATGACCCGCTCGTCTCGTCGCTCTATGGTCTGTACTAGTTATAAATGTAGATAATAGAACTATGTATGTATACTATAATGCACGGTGTTATTTCGTGCTGAACCACTAATTTTAGCATTATAAACTTATGTAATCCGTGTAATAATGTACTTACTACGTATTTAATTTCATAAAAATCCGTTCACCTGTCTCAGAGATACGTAGCAACAAACATACACACTCAGAAACCCTCCAACATTCGCCTATATAATATTAGTATGATTAAATTAAAATTAACGCGCTGTTCAAGTGATTCCTTATCCTTGGAAAATACTTCGCAAACTGTTCCTTTGTGCAAAAGATTTCTAGAAGATTCTGTAGACGCGCAAATTATCCGCTTCGCCCGTGCAAAAGGAAATATCCGAGGTAAAGAGGAATCGTAGGTACGTTCTACACTTCACGCGACCTAGGTTTATAATATTATACGAAGATCGTTATAAAATATTATAAACTAGCGACCCGCTCGGCTTCACACGGGTGCAATGCTGATACTAAATATAAGTACCTACTAATAAAATTCCGGTCTGGCGGCAAGACGTTTTGTTTTACGTAGTCACATAAGTCACAGTTTTTTGTGATGGATACTTTTTTGGCGCGACGGACGTGCGCAATGTGTTGATTGATGGAACGAAACGTACTTCACACCAAAGATGGTGACAGCGGTTTGTTTGTCAGTGCCATCAGAATTTAACGAAATTCTCCATAATCCGAATTTTGTGGACGTATGTTGTCGACTCAAAATCAATATTTTTTATGTTTTTTTCATAAGGTTTCGATCAAGTCTACCGTGCCCCTTGACGAAATTATTAATATAGATATTTATTTTCAGAATGTATTTTTGTAGTGATACGAAGATACGATACTACTGGTAAAGTAGGTACCACAACTTTACTAGTTATTATAGCGCCAAAAGTAATGTGTAAAGTGCATTGTTTCAAGATGGTTTGCATGAATGCAAACGTTTGCACTGTGTCTGGGTGTTTCTATTTATAATAAGTATGTATTTAAAACTATATATGTATTATATCAGCTATCTGCCCGCCATACCACAAGCTTTGCTTAGTTTGGGGTCAGATGGTGTTGTGTGTGAAACGTCCACCAATATTTATTTATTTTATTTTATGGTAAAGGACACTTTGCTTACAATCAAATTCTTTCTCGTCCCCCTGTTTTTATGTAAAACGCAGTCTTTATGTCTTGCAATTGGTTCGCATTTTAATGTCTAACTAATAATTAGTAATGTCTCTGGAAATATTTCCCTTCAAACCAGAATACAGTAATGTTTCCACAATTATACTTGGTAGCATGTTCGTAGCAAAATTGTGATACTTGCCGTGCAGACTAAGTAGAAAGATCCGGGCAGACTCGCCATAAGTATAAAAATAAACCATAAGTACTACCATACTACAGAGAGTGTAACGCTAAAGTTGTTTTTGAAAATAGAACAGCATAATTATGTTTTTTCATGAAATATATTTACATATTTACCTACTGTCACGTTATGCCCGCCCCTACAGTGCCCACTGAAACGAAAGACTCAACCCAGCCATGACGAAAGCCGCGTAAAAAGGTATGGGGTAAAAAGGAATCATAACAAGGATAAACTTGTTGTTTGTTTACGTGAAAACAAAATTTCAATTTCATCAAACGTATGTGGTAAAACATCCACATACAAAAATATATTATTAAAAATCAATAAATTATCACCTAGTTGAAGTCGTTACTCTTCTATAACTCGTCACAAATATTTTTTAAATAGATATTAGAAGATTTGAGTGATTCGGGAGAGGCCTACGTCCAGCACGGACCAGGACAGGTTGATGAGTATGAGGTATAAGGTGCAACTATAATTTCATTATCTATATCACAAACTCAGTCAAATTAGACCACAGTTTGACAGTCATCTCTCGTGCAAAAATATCTGTAAGGATCTTGGATTTTATGCTATTTAGTAAAAATATTCTTAAACCGTTATTTAATCAAATTATCTCGAAATACAATAAAGTGAGAGAATCTAAATTCTATCCGTAGTCTAGAAAACTCATCTATGCATGATCGACTCTCAAGGGAAATTTTATTCCGCATCTATACGCACACACGTGCACAAATCCTACAGCCTGCCTAGACAACTGCCCAACCATAGAAAGAGCAAATGACATCAAATATTTAGGTGTTATTATTGATGACACACTGTCCTTTCATCTACACATCAAAAACCTTTGTAAGTTGATTTATGTGTTCAAAATATTCCGGTATATCGTAGATACTAATTTAATAAAGCAAGTGTATAAAGCTCTGAGTCAATCAATAATTACATATTGTCACAGCATGGGGAGGTGCTACTAAGACATTAATGCTTTCTGTAGAAAGAGCACAAAGAGCCATACTGAAGGTCGCAACATTTCGTCCCTTTCTCTTGTCTACGAAACGCCTCCATAAATCCTGCAACATTCTATCAGTAAGACAACTATTTATTTTGAACACGACACTAAAACAGCACAAAAAACTGCAAACTCTCTACTGCACTGATATTACTAACAAGAGACGTAAAGATATCGTATGTAGCTCACTGGCACAGACAAAACATGCCTTCACACGCAGATTTTTCATATTTCTTGGTCCACTACTATACAACCGACTAAATAGATTGCTATCTATTTACGACCAAAACTTTTTTGACTGTAAACAAACTGTATGTGACTATTTGCTAACACTGTCATATTTATGAGGAAGCTGAATATTTGATATTAGTTATAAAATAATTAAGAAATTGCATACCTATCTTTTTAATAAGAGTGTAACTCTCTACTTAGTCTGTGTTAATAAGCAAAGTAGCTCATAAATAATTTGTTTTTTAACCGATTTTATTGTTTAGTTTTATTATCTTCATTAATGTAACTCGCCTGTAACACAGGTTCTACCTAGTTCAGGCTGATAAAATTAATATACCTGTTTATATAGCTGTAAGAAAATATTGTATAGTTAGGATCTATGTTAGTGAAATAAACTTTATTATTATTATCACTTTGAGATTTGCATGATCACAACAACAACCTGAATAATAAAAG
This sequence comes from Ectropis grisescens, assembly GCA_017562165.1. Classification (NCBI taxonomy): domain Eukaryota; kingdom Metazoa; phylum Arthropoda; class Insecta; order Lepidoptera; family Geometridae; genus Ectropis; species Ectropis grisescens. Next base: position 13,627,334 of record CM029777.1, on the reverse strand, counting down.
TGGTCAAATGCGAGTCTGACTTGCCCATGAAGGCTTCCGTAGCAGCAATTAATATAATATAAAAGTTCTTGTAGTTCGTTATTACTTTAATAAGTGTTTTAACAATAGTGGGCATATTTTGTGATTTGTCCAATGCGTTCGACTGTGTAAACCATGAGATTCTTCTCTAGAAGCTATCACACTGCGGTGTGAGAGACAACGCCTTAAATTTGATGAAATTATACCTATGTAATAGAACTCAAAATGTTGATATAAATGTCGACAGATCAAAACCTACGAATGTGTCTGTTGGCTTACCACAGAGATCTATTTTAGGCCCATTTCTCTTCTTGGTTTACGTAAATGCCTTTCTTAGGGCGTCATCATTGTGAGATTTCTTTATTTGCTGATGATACATCCTTATTATTTGGAATTGGTAGGAAAAATTATAACACGACGGAAGTCAACATGTGTCTAAAAATCACATCGTTAATAAGTGGTTTAACATGAACAATTTAAAACTCAACGCCAAAAAATCATTTACAGTTACATTACAGTAAGTCATGCCTATATTTATTTTACATGGTAACGTATATCCTACATTTTTTTTAGTTTGGCATTCTCTTATTTTAGAAGTTACAAGTGGGGGACATTTTACTATCCTACTTTGGAAGAGTCTCTCGCGCAAACTAGTCGGTTTAGAAAAAAAAATGCTAGAAACCTCAATACTATCTATTTTTGAAGACCTATCCACGTATGGTTTTGACGAAAAAAATTTTTGACTTTCAGTTCTAAGTATGGACCCCAAATTTATTGTTGTTTCGTTTCGTTATAGAAGCCAGAAATTAATACATGATGAATCAGATGACATATATGATACAACCGATTAAAAGTTAAAAAATGAAAAAAGAAGAAGAAGACCTTATCAGCTGACTATTATTATCATTGTATAAATTCAGACCAATGTAAACTGCGTTGCCAGACATATTGCATGCCTCTAGAAGAAGAGGCCAGTTTGTATGGGTCAATTATTTAAATGTTTTGTATCATCTTATCTTACCTGCAAACAGCAATAAAGATTTTTGTATTTGTATTTGTAATTGTATTTATTTTTTGCATGAAAATCATAATGCGTTTCACAGAATACATCTACTTACCAAGTTTCAATAGTACAGTTCTTATAGTTTCGGAGAAAAGTGGCTGTGACATACGGACAGACTGATAGACAGACACACATGACGAATCTATAAGGGTCCCGTATTTAGCTATTTGGCTACGGAATCTTAACCAGCAAATGCCTTTTTTACGCTATGTACCTACAAAATTTAGATTGCAAAAATGTTGTATTTATTCACTTTTGTTTTTTTATGGTTTTAAATTTTACGATACTATTAAAATTCAATATTAACAAAATTATGATTTAAATTAATGCCACCCAGTATTCAGCAACTGTAATTCCTCGGAGAAACCGTCTATTAGGTTAGTTTGGTGCAGCTGGCATTGTGGCATAGAATAGAAAAACATTTGCTGTCCTGCCCACAGCATACTACACATGTGTAGTATATGTTGCATTGCTTCTTATACTTACAGTACTGTAACTTATAGTTTACAAATAAGAAGCTGTTGGCCGTTCTACCAAACTCGTTTAGGAAATGAAGCATACCTACAGGATAGTGATGATCGTTTATTAGTCTGTAAATCTCTAAGCATTTTCATATTAATTAGATGAGTGATCCAGATTCATACTAATAAAAAAGCTGTGTGCAAACTTCCAGCTCCATTACGTAAACTTCCAAACATCATTTCCGTTTGATAAATTATTAAATAAGAATCTTGGAAAACTTTTTCGGTACTTATTTTTCATGGAAAATATTAATTCTCGCATTTTACGTTTATGTTCTCACTAGTCGTTATTGTAACATTGCCCTACAGAACCTAGAAACCTTAGAACCTACACAACAGTAGTTTTTCACCTACAAAATAATGTATACATAGTTATTTCTCAATCTAATGTGTATTATCTTCTTAGACCGTGTTAACCGTATGCTTTTAGACAGGCCTCGTGGCTTAGTGGGTATTAACTCTGCCTGCGAAGCCGAGGATCGTGGGTTCGAATCCCACCCAGTGCCAATATTTGTGTGATGAATTCAAATGTTTGCACTGTGTCTGGGTGTTTCTATTTATAATAAGTATGTATTTAAAATTATATATGTATTATCTCAGCTATCTGCCCGCCATACCAAAAGCTTTGCTTAGTTTGGGGTCAGATAGTGTTGTGTGTGAATTGTCCACGAATATATATTATTATTTTACCTGTTTTGTCCGAACAAACGCATTAGAGATGTGTAACATATCTTAATTAATAATTTCTTCAAGGGCTACGGTAGACTTGATCGAAACCTTATATGAATAACAAAACATTAAAAAATATTGATTTTGGGTCGATAACATATATGTCCACAAAATTCAGGTTATAGATAATTCGTAGTAAACTTTCAAATATAGGAATATAGCTACTAAGATAATATTAATTTTTTATTCGTTAGTAGTAAACTTTAAATCTATACTTATAATAAAACTGTAACGGGTCGAATTCTGTACATTGAAGATATTTAAAAAAAATTTTTTTGGGGCACTCTATTTTCGATACTGATGGCGAATCTACATTTTTTTTCTTTCATGTCTGTCTGTCTGTCTGTCTGTCTGTCTGTCTGTCTTTCTGTATAGGGATCACGCATCACGCCGAAACTACTGATTCAATTCAGCTGAAACTTGGCGTGACTTTAGTTTATACTAAGGAGATGGCTGTAGGCTACTTTTGATCCCTAAACTCTGATCGGTTTTCTTGCGGGAGGGGGTGAAAGTCAGAATGTGTATTTGGTTGTAACTCATGTTTGCGTTGTTTGATTTCATTAATTCTTTTTTTGTTAGAAAGACCACATTTTTAATACTGTCCCGTCAAAATTTGAACATTATCGGTTTCGTGGTTCGGAAATTACACAAACATTAAATAATAACGACACCCGCGGCGCGTTCGGTACATACTAACTTCTAAGTATTCTGTGTCTCAGACAATCCACTGAATATCTAGATTCTAGATTCTAGAACGTGCCCACGTGATCGCGTCGCGTCGTCTTGAATGAAAGAATAATTGTCAAAAATATATTTTTGTGTGGAAAAACAAACATCATTCGGTTATAACCGACTTCAAACAGGGAGGATGTTCTCAATCGGGTTGCATGTTTTTTTATTTGGTTTGATTTTACACGATAACTCCGCTAATTGTGAATTGATTTTGATAATTCCTTTCGTTTGGTAGAAAATACTTCAGAGGTACAGATTTCGTATATCGAAAACAGGGAGGTAGTTTTTCAAATATCAACAAAAGACTAAAATCAGCTTAGATTTATCTGTACGACATAGCCATGGCTTTTTATAAAATTTTGTCGAATGACAGAATTAAATTACCTGTCATTGAAGTAGATTTTTGTTCTTTAGGAGAAAACATATTAGCATAATAAATAGCCATTTAATATCCATTAAATGTCCCCACTGCTGGGCGTCAGGGCCTTCTCTCGCAAGGAAAGAGTCAAGGTATAATCCACCACGCTGGCCCAGTGTCGGTTGGTGGATGACATATGATTTAGAACTTAGATTCTAGGTAAATTTCGGTTTCCTCACGATGTTTTCCTTCACCGTTTTAACTACCGGCATTACAAACATGACTCTGAAAAGATAGTGGTGCGCGTGGTTTTGAACCCTGGGTCTCCGGTTCGACAGTCGCCGTTCTCCTGACTAGGTCAGCTGTAACTTACTAGACCAGCGGTAACTTATTAGAAAACGTATTATTTCAATCCAAATACTGTTTGAAATTTAAAGGTAGTGTTTAACTAGCTTCGGTGACCGAAGCAGACCGTTGTTAGGGTTCCGTACCCAAAGGGTAAAAACGGGACCCTATTACTGAGACTTCGCTGTCCGTTCTTCCGTCCGTCTGTTACCAGGATGTATCTCAAGAACGGTGTTAGCTAGACAGTTGAAATTTTCACAGATGATGTATTTCTATTGCCGGTTTAACAAAAAATACTAAAAATAAAATAAATATTTATTTAAGAGGGGCTCCCATCTCATATTTTTTACCGTTTCTTGCTCGATACTAATAACGTACCTGTCAGACGCTTTAACTATTCACATAATATTTAGTTTTATGTTCTCTTTAAATGTAATTAATTAAAATAAATTATGAAGCGGGCTCCCATACAATTAAAGCCGTTTATTTGCTAATGGTTCGGAACCATTCGCGCGCGAGTCCCACTTGCACTTGACCGTTTTTATTTTTTCTAAAATTTTGTAAAATCCTATCCAACCAATATTATACAAATATGCCAATGTTTAAATTTTTGCTGCTCAATTACGTTGGAACGGCTGTATGTATTAAGTTGTATTGAGTTACAATTTGAAACACATTATATCTTGGCTTAGCTTAAGTAGCAATGTTTAGCCTATGTGTTCTTCCAAACTATAATCTAATTGTATTGCAAATTTCAACCCGATCACTAAATACGTTCCGCCATGATTAAGTAACAAACATCCAAACATTGACATTCATAATATTTAAAGGACAACGTAGGAACGGCTGAACACATTCGGAAGGAATTTGAAACACACGTACTTAGTTTGTACTCAAAAATAGCAAATCGGTTACTTATAGGTTACTGTGACGTCAGAAATACTAAGCAAATTTGGTAGAAAAATGAAACAGAGATAGCTTATAGTCTGAAATACCACATACTCTACCTATCCACCACCCGAATAGAAGCATTGGCCCTAAGGAGGTATGTTATCTGTGGCCCTGAGGAAACAAATATTAACGTCAAAACGACACAACGAATTGGTTTGACATACGAAACGCAGATAGTTTAGAGTCTAAAATTTCACATGGGGTAATAAGTCTATATTTTCATTTAACTCCATATTATATTAAATATATGCACCGGTTTTGGCGTAGATAATACAGGTGCTTTGGATGCACAATCAAAATAACAAGCAACGTTACATTCTCATTAGATGGCGCTAATGTCAGTTTAAATCTCAAACACTAAACCCTATTTAAATCAATGTTTTGCTAATGTGGTATGTATTTTTTCTTTCATCACTAGGTGGCGTTACTGGTATTCTAAATTGTACTAATGAGTTTTTTTGCTGCTAAAATGATTTTTATGCCGAATTTGGATTCTTTCGTTCTTTGATTCTTTTTCTGTGTAACAATTAAATTTATACGTTAACATTTTACTTAGATTTTGCTTTGATTTATAGGTTCAACTTGCTTGCGTAACATTAAAACTCAAAAAAATTAATCATTTTGAAGGCTTCATTCAAAATTTTACGCGGGCGAAGTCGCGGGTAACAGCTAGAGAAAGAGAGATAAGTAGGTATAAGATCATGCACAACAGATTCAGACTTTTCATAATGTATCCTATAATAATCCTACAAACTTAACAATTGCGGCTATGTTCGTTACTACGAAACCTACCTATTAAGTATGTTTGATTTTGTTTTTTTAAAAGAAGACTAATAAAGATGATATATATATTTTTTTGTGAAAAAACAAATTCACTCGGGTTTTCAATGGCTACTTATCCAAATTTAGTTAATTTTGACGTACTTTCAACTAATGTATAAGTCCGTAACATCTGCTTACGCGAACGAAGTAGCGGGTTCAGCTAGTATAGGAATATAGCTACTAAGATAATATTAATCTTTTATTCGTCTAATACATCAGTATAGTAATATTTTAAACAACTAGTTTTTGCCCGCGGCTTCTCTCGCATTCGTTAAGTTTTTTTGTATAGTAGATTCCTACTTTAATACGTAGCATAACGGTCGAATGATAACTAGCAAATAGCACTACCTAGCACTGCACCGCACAGTGTTAGGTGCTAGGTAATAATTTGGACTCTTCATGTTCCAATAATTTCGTTTCACTGTGCTGATATGGGCAGGCGCGTTGCTTACCAGCAGGCACATGCCCTGCTCGTCTTGTCACTCTATACTATATTACAAAAACTAGCAAGACTCCCTTTTATGTAAATAAAATGTAAATATAAATATAACTGTGTCGCAGGTTATTCCGCTAGAGTGTTTGGCCGCGTTATCTAGCGCAGCGCAGGTAGCTTGATTGATGGAGTGCGCTCGTTCCGGTCACCCGGCATTTCTACATCACAATCAAACGTGCGTCGTTTTCCCCGGCCATGTTTACTAATATCGTGAACGTGGTAGGAAATTTAAATTGAAGATATCGGAAATTGGAATTGGTAATATGTACTATGTATGGATATACCTAGTGATATACTATCCATTTCAGCATATAATGTACCTAGATGCTATCTGCCTTTAATACTGTTTGCTATCTTACTTTTTTTATTAGGTCATGTGTGCCCTGAGTAACTTGAAATTGGTAATAAACTGTGTCTCTATTCTCTATGTGTGTCGTAAGTAGTTTACACAAAACCAATCTACTTGACCCCTAGAATTGCTAGCGGCGCGATATGCTGTGGTTCTACTTATTTTGGTTGTTGACAACGAATAGTGATAAGTAAAAACGTCCGGCGTTCACCGCTTCCGGCAACCGACTGGAACGGAATGAGTGAGCTCACTCTTCTCAGCAATTACATGATTCCATGCGCCCTGAAGTTTGGGAGGGCACATCTGTCTTTGGGTTCATGTGTCTCTTTGACTCCACTTTCGAATTTCACTCCAGATTCGGTTCTGATTCCGATCTTGATGATCTTTGATTGAATACCCCGATTCCGACTTCAGTGCCGATAAAACCATATAAGTAACATCCATAATCCAAAGCTTGAAAGGTATTATATAGCTTACTTTTCTTGGTCTGCTCTAAATGTACTAGTTCATGTCTTCACTTTCGAATTCGACTCCGGATCCGGTTCCGATTCCGACATCTCAAGATTTCATACCCCGATTTCTACTTCAGTACCGATAAAACCACCCATGTAACGTCTCTAGTCCGCAGCATGAAAGGTATTAAATAGCTGTTATTCATGGGAATCGTGACGTCGGTAGGACGAGGTAAGTGTGACAGTTGTCGGCTAATAAACCGAGCATTGTGATGAACATCGCATTATCGCGCCCGAGGCGACGAAGCCCGGACCATCTAACACCCATAACGCTAAACAATACCGCTCGTGCTCACGTCAAACGGCGCTACTTTACCGTAATATTAATGATCATCTGACACGCAACTTTGACGCCACTATTAGTGACTACAAACCCCGTCTGATATATTAAGCTTTACGTAAATAAAATCACACAAAAGGCATGTAATTTTCACTTAAATACCTAATTATAAAGGTATGGAAAAATAAAAATCCTTCTAATGCTATTTATATTATAAACTAGAAGCCCGCCCCGGCTTCGACCGTGGTACATATATATTTATAGCACTCAGTGGGATCCCGTACATATCCAACGTGAAAGAATGACTGAAATTGGTTCAGTCATTCCTGAGAATATCGCTTTCAAACAAAAAACCTCTTCAGCTACCTGTTACGCCACCTGTCAGGAATTGGTCATACCAACTCAGATTTAGAAACAAATTTGATTAGCAAAGGTTTATATTCAATGACGCCATCTTAGACACATGCTGTCATGTCAAAACACAGTACGAAAACTCTCAAAAAGGAATATTTTCCCCGTTTTTGTTACATTCTTGATTCATGCTCCGCTTCTATTGATAGTAGCTTTATGTTATATAGCCTTCCTCGATAAATGGACAATCCAATAGAAAAATAATCATTCAATTCGGATCAGTACTTCCCGAGATCCTAGCGTTCAAACAAACTCTTCAGCTTTATAATATTAGTATAGATGCGAAAGTTTTAATGTTTGTAGTTTTTATCGACGAGAAATATCGGGAACGGGTAAAATAAAAAACTACACGAGTAAAACTGTGGTATGTTGCTAGTGTTTTACTATCCTAATCCTACTAATACGTAGGTCAAACTGTAAGTTTTGCGTTACTTACAAACAACATGTTATAACCAAAATATGATGTATATTGTTTTTTACTCGCTCCTTTACATTTTAAAAAAAAATTTCATGCGATCGAACAATTTTTTACAAGAACAAAATTAAAAATTTTGACTAACCCCCAACTACCTAAGATTTGTTATCTGTACAACATTCTTTATTTGTTATAGCGTATAGTACTCTACTAGTTAAGCCCTTTCATTTTTAATTTGATACTACCCATATTGAGGTAGGTTGTGAAGAAATATTTTATCCGCCATTATGTGGAGGCGGCCATTTTGAATCGATATTAACCAAACATAGCTAAGAACACCCGCACGGTACACTCCGCGAGGTATAAGCTGAGCTTTGCATTAGTGTGAGTGATCACCAATCAGGCAGGCGCTTGAAATTTTGTCCGCGAGGTATAGGCTGAGCTTTGCATTAGTGTGAGTGATCACCAATCAGGCAGGAGCGCGGCGAGACAGAATGACGCCGCGCCTAAGGCCGGTTGTCACACCTACACTATCCATCTACACTCACACAAATGCAAAGCTCAGCTTATGCCTCGCGGAGTGTAATTAACTTTCAAATAAAAAAACGCGTTGAAATCGGCCCATCCGTTTGAGCTCTACGGTGCCACAGACAGACACACACACAGACTGACAGACAGGCAGACAGACAGACATCGACGTCAAACTTATAACACCCCTTTTTTTTGGTCAGGGGTTAAAAACAGGACTACATACAGATCTGAATGCATGTTTTCTACGTGCTGATTGAAAGCTATCACTGCCTCTTTCGGAGTTGGTAAAAGTGAAACTCTCATCAAATCTTTGATTTTGGGAAAATACATACAGAAATCACAGGATGCTAGGTCGGAGCTATGCGCAGGATGGTTGTACTTTTTCGGAAGCTAAAAATGACTTTGTTTTGTTGGCCGTGTGTGAAGAACGGTTATCATAATGTAGGAGAACGCGGCTTTTGGTCGTCTTTCGCGAACTTTTGCTAACGCGCTGGGTAAACAAATGGTAGAATACCACTCGGCACTAACTCTCCTCTGATCTTCTTGTAGAATGGTCCAGATGGGGCCCAAAGCTGAGAAAAAAACCGCGATAATTGGCTATTCTCAGTTTCAAAACCCTATTCAACTATATAAGTATTATATCAGCTATCTGGCCGCCATATTACAAGCTTTGCTTAGTTTGGCGTCAGATAGTGTTGTGTGTGAATTTTCCACATGTTTATTTATTTATTTATTCACAAGATTGCTGCTTTTTTGGGTTCAAAACACTACTACAAATAAATCCACGTTTTGTCTCCTGTGACAATGTCATAAACAGTATTAGAATGTCCGTGGTCCTTTGGATGTTTAGTTTGACTTTAAACTTATTAATCTATCTTTTTTTTGTAATATGATATATAATATGACATAAAATATGTAATACAACAAGACGTTTGTGCCTGCTGCTTACGAATTGTTTACCTAAAATCGTAATTACAAGTTATTCATCTATAAGTACTATAATATTACAAAGCTGAAGAGTTTGTTTGTTTGAACGCTAGGATCTCGGGAAGTACTGGTCCGGATTAAAAGATTCTTTTTCTATTGGATAGTCCATTTATCGAGGAAGGCTATAGGTTATAGAAAATAACGCTACTATTAATAGAAGCGGAGCATTAATCAAGAATGTAACAAAATCGGGAAAAAACCATTTTGAGAGTTTTCGAACGTTTCGTGCTTTGACATGACACATGACAGCATGTGTCTAAGATTGAGTCATTGAATATCACAGATTACATACCTCTTGAATATAAAACCTTTGCTAATCTATTTTTTTTTCTAAATCTGTGTTGGTACAACTAATTTCCGACAGGTGGCGTAGCAGGTAGCTGAAGAGGTGTTTTGTTTGAAAGCGATATTCTCAGGAATGACTGAACCGATTTCAGTCATTCTTTCACCGTTGTATATGTACGGGATCCTGATGAGTACTATATAATGTACCACGGGCAACGCCGGGGCGGACATCTAGTTTATTATATTAATCAAGGGCCAGTTATTCTATCGCCAAGCAGTAATACGCAAACATTACTGTGTTCCAGCTTGAAGGGCAATGTTTCCAGAGAAATTACAGGTCTTAGAGATTAACATTTTAGATCTCTGGGTGACGAGTGCAGTGCATAGCTGCGTGTCACTGTGCTGATATGTGGCAGGCATGTTGCTTACCATCACGCATATGACCTGTACCTCTCATCACTTTTTATTTAAAAAAACCTATTTGAACTATGCGTTCTTTTTTATTGTTTATTTATTTATTTTGCATTCTTCATTTAGTTTACTACTGCAGTACCTAGTAGTAAGTACAGCAGTGTGATCGTCTTGCCCCTGTTTAAATCTAATTTGAATTGGGGACATTGAGTCATATTTTACTATATCAGGCCTATATGTATAGTTAACACAGAAATTGCATTGTAGTAACCAGTAATTATACAATATTAAATAATATAAATCGAATCCTTAAACAGCCTACGGGCTGTAACAAACTATCCATTATGGAAATATTGATATATGTTGTACCGAATAAGATCTCCATTGTTTACAGCTCTTTGCCCAGCCGGTAAAAATATGCACAAGCTATATGACAATACTTCACTGCTGATATAAAAAAAAACAATGTTTATTTAACTATCTTCGCGAGCGGTTACAAGGAAAAGCAGACACGATAAATATGTTAGTCGTAGTCGTTTCCTGCTCACTACAACTGTTTACCTCCATTCATCAAACTAGACATGCGCTACAGTTACAGAAACATGGTTTTTGTAATAGTCGACAATACAACACGGAATGTCGGTTTATTTGGCATCTTTTATTTCAACTTATTAAAATATTATGACGAAACAACAAGAATGTTTTACAAAAAATAGCAGTTACCCGCGGTTTTACTCACGTAGTTCTTGTTATTTTCCCGCCATAATAGCATAGACTAGTCTATGCTATTAAGCTGTTTCAGGCGGTTCTATGTTCCAAATTTTCACTCAAGACCGTTGAAACGTTCCGGCGTGATTGAGTAATAAACACCGAAACTAAATCTAAACATTACTAACAGCTTCTATGACGTACATGTTTTATGTCGTTGGCGCGAACAACATTTCACTTACCTATCCAACAAGAACAAAATTTAAAATTTTGACTAACCTGCGACTACCTCGGATCTCGGATTATCTGTATAACGTTCTACTAATCAAGCCCTTTCATTTGATAACCATATTAAGGGAGTTGTGAAAAAAGAAATGTATTCCGCCATTTTGTGGTAGCGGCCATCTTGGATTTAAATTTGTCATAGTGCAAAGTATTCTACTAGTCAAGCCCTTTCATTTGATACCCGTATTGAGGTAGTAGTGAACAAAATATTGATTAAATTAATTAAATAAATTAAATATTGATTGAGTGAAATAGATATTGATGTGAAATTGCATTCGCAATGAAGTAATTCGTCAGAGAACTAAAGTGACCGACATAGCTCACCGTATTATTTAGCGTTATTTATTTCTTAGTTTTTGTATATTTTTGTAACTTTGTTTACTTGTGAAGTGCAATAAAGAGTTAATCTATCTATCTATCTATCTATTAGTAAGCTGAAGTGGCAGTGGGCCGGACACATCTGTCGCGGATGTGTCCTTCTGGAGTGGAGACCGCGAATCGGTAAACGTAGTGTAGGACGCCCTGAGACTAGATGGAGTGACGATTTTCGAAAGGCAGCTGGTGGCGATTGGAGACGGAAGACCGAGGATCGGGCTGAGTGGCGTATCTTGGGAGAGGCCTATGTCCAGCAGTGGACAAGTACAGGCTCATGATGATGATGATGAGTGAACAAAATAATATAATTGAGCATTTTGTGGTGGCGGCCATATTGGATTTGAAATGTGTGATAGTGTATAGTATTCTACTAGTCGAGCCCTTTCATTTGATACCCATATTGAGGTAGGTTGTGAAGAAATATTTTGTCCGCCATTTTGTGGAGGCGGCCATCTTGAATCGATATTAACCAAACATACCTATGAACATCCGCACGGATATTATTAACCTTCAAATAAAAATACCGCATCGAAATCGGCCCATCTGTTTGAGCTCTACGGTGCCACAGACAGACACACACAGACAGACAGACATACATCGACGTCAAACTTGCAACACCCCTTTTTTGGTCGGGGATTAAAAAGGATCTAACACACATGTCGCGATCAATTTAATTATTTGCTAATTGTCATTTGCTTTTTATTTAACTTAGATTTAATTTTATGCTTTTATGTTCACTCAAAAAATTAACAACGACGAAAATAAATTTTTTTCGACATAACATTATTTGATTTTATAGAAATTTTGTAGTTTCTGGCAACAAATTGCATTGAGATCAGATTTAGTTTTCTAGTTTTCTGTTGAACATTTTAGCTTTCATATTTCTGTTCGTAGAGTAATTGCTGAATGGATGATGAACAACCGGGCAGCCGGAAGTCGGAACCGGGCAGAATTTGATTGGACTTTTATAGTTCCCAGTACTCTACAGTGGCCCAGGTATGAATACAGCACCGAGAAAGTAAGCATCGCGGTACATTGCCAAAATATCGTGTAACAAATCTGTGTAAAACCTTACCTACCTACCTAGACACCTTTTTTACAGATAAATTCATTAACTTTACACAGCAATTATTTTCTTGTAACATGTATGTATTATACTCGTACATCGATGAGTATCGTGCTTTTAAGCTAGACAAAAAAATACTTTACATCATTGTTTACAGTAAATGTATGCTACTATGTACCCCAACCATTAACATATTGCACTCAGTACTGATACACGTTCGGTAGCCAGAAGTAGAAGTCATCTGAAGTCAACTGCCATAGGGCCATAAAAACTCATCATCATCTATTATACATACATATTTCACACTTTATGATCAAGTAAATATAAAAAAGGTATAAAGCTACGAGTACTGTGGTGTTGTCTTAGGCAAGAAAAATTACATTTGTTACTTATTTATTTATTTATTTAGGTATACAAAACAGTACACAGTTAACAATAAACTTAAATAATATATAACAATTTACAGTTTTGACCTAAACTATGCACCTAACTATGTATACACCACATGAGTAATTAAATGACATCAGGAAAGATACTAATTAAAATTAAGTTAAATCAATATAAGTGACAATATAACCATATAATAAATCTAAATTCAAGTTATTAAGTTTGATTTGAGTTTACGTAATTTGTGAACACAATATTTTTGACATCATTTTTGAATTTATACAGTTTTTGACAGAATATATCAATAGAATTGTGATGCTTGTCTGATATTTCATTGTATTGGCGACACATTCTAACAACTGGGTTGTAGTAGGATGTATTATTTTTGTATACACCTAATGTAAACGTGTTTGCAAACCCGTTGCGTAGTCTCGGCTTAGTATTTAGGTTTATGCTTGACAGAAGAGAAGGTGAGTCTATTTTTGAATGGATAATTTTATACAAATAAACCAAGTCTGAGTTTAATCGTCGAGTTTCTAGTGTTTGTAATTTAAATTTAGTCAATCTATCTTTGTAAGTTTTGAGTTTCCGATTCAGGCCTAGTCTGTGACTCAAAATGTACTGTTAGAAACACATCCATGCGATCTACTGCTTACGGCTGCCTAATCAACGCACACTACGACCACCGCATGACCTCATACGTAATATCGTGGTGGTACCACATAACACACCACAGTACGATGTAACTATTCTGATCATCCATTTATTATTATACTTCACTCACATACTTCAAAACCACCTTGCATAACAACACACACCACCGCATACATACTCACCTCTCCCTCGCACACTGATTATCTCTCACTTATCGTAAATCACAAATACCCTTAGATTAAGAAATTTGTAAAGTCTTTGCAAATACCCTTTAACCATTTTTTAATTATCTGGCATGCATTGTTATTACGTCCTTTTATTCAAAACTTTGTTTGTTTACTAAATACCCTCAGCACAAGAAGGAGCCTGGATTCCCACGTCACAGGTGACCCTAGTGTGGGATCCAGTGATCACCGACTTATTTTTTACTTTATTTGTTTTATTGATCTACCCTACATGTTTAATTAATTAAGTTGGTATTGTAAGTAACTTAAGCTTTTGTGCTAATAAACATTTTCATTTTCATCTTAGTCTGCTACTGGCCATAGGCTTCTCCCATGGCTCGCACTCAGCTCTATCTTCAGCTTTACGTCTCCTTCCACTGACTAAATCATATTTATATGAAGCCTAGCCTAAGTCTGCCCCGGCTTCGCCCGTGGTAATTATACAGCAGGAATCACGTACTTATCTACTTATCCAATGGTGAAAATCCGTGGTATTATCATTGTTAGTACATCTAAATGGCATTGTCCTAACTTAAAATCTAGATTAGGCGGTTAAAGTTTGAAATGTCTCCTACAAACCAGCGAAATAGCGATGCGAAGCTATTCCGTAAAACTTCCACGTTGAGTCACATTCAGCTGAACTCGCGTAGTTCAAGTTGAAAGTTTCGAGACTGATTCGGTGTTCTTGAAGTTGCTCACCTGTGTGAGACAACGGCAGGGGTGAACGCTTGTCAGAATCGCTTTATGGAACAAAGTAGGTTTCCAGTCGCAACTTCACTTGCTCAATTTAATATCGCCCTACTAGCGGTCTGCCACGACATCGTTCGGGTTGAAAATAGTTGTTCAGTCCGTAATAAGTACAATAAATAATCAGAAATTCTATTGTACATATAAGATATTTGGATGTTTAGATGTTTGTTGCTCAACTACGTCGTTATGTATGAACGGATCAGGTGGACATTTGGAACACAGTTACACAGTTAGATTATAGTCTGGAAGTACACATAGGTTTTTTATCCCGGGAAAATAAAAGAACGGGAAGTACCTGCGCGAGTAAAACCGCGGGGTACTGCTAGTAATATATTAGGTTAAAATTTACAAAATAAAATAATACATATATAAGTTTACAAAACAAACACACCGACATCGACAAATGAAGTACATGCCAGAAGTCACAATTTACAAACAGGCATATAGTATAAGTATGTATAATCCATACCATGTAGGTAAAGTTTTATTAAATTATGTAATGTTTTATGAGATTTATATTTAAATTAAGATTCAAAATAGGCGTTCTCTCTTTGTTATATTAGTATTAAGGTACGACTGAATTATGTACATAATGAATTATGTGAAATGAATTATGTAGATAACTTCCTCGCGAAAATAAAAAATAATTATTATCGTACCTGTCCATAGTTTTACTGTTTATGGATGACAATTATACAGACAACAATTATGTTTATATCATATGGATTCCTTTTAATTGTACAAAGTTATAGAGAAGAAATAATGAAACCTAAAAAATCACTTGGAACATTTATTTAACATCAAATTTAACGCATACTTAACGTTCAATCACGTTAAAGGGCATTGAAACACCGCAGAGATTCTGATTTTTGATACGAAACAGCGTTAATTACGAAATCAATCATGCATTTTTACAGATGGCAGCAAAAATCTGTCAAAATAGAGATATACCTACCCCATTTACGTTTTTACGTCATAAGGTATGAAGCGTATTGCTGCTGCTTTTCCACTGGTAATTGGATTGACTGTACTATTAAAACTGATTTAGGTACAATTTTGCGTCTTTGACTTAGCTTAAACAATAAGAGAAATTTTGACTCACGGAAATGGGTTTCGAAAATTAAAAGAGCAGTTCTAGAAGACCGATTGTAGCTGAATGTAGTGAATTGGTTTAACCTAGGTTTCAATGGAAATGACAAATCTATTAGGTATCGTTAAAAAAGGCTGTAGCTCTTACTTACTACCTCTGAGTTAGACACGAGGCTAGTCAAATAAATAACAATTATACTAATTATTATTATTCCTAAGTAGGATGCTCTGAGACTAGATGGAGTGACAATATGCGAAAGACAGATGGTGGCGGTAGGAAATGTAAGAACGAGGATCGGACTGAGTGGCTCATTATGGCAGACGCCTATCCAGCAGTGGACGAATACAGGCTGAACATAATTAATTATTCATGATTGCTGAGTAACTTTTGAGATTTTAGTGTTGATCGAGTTAAGTTTAAGAAGCCGGGCCAAGCCCCTACTTTTGTTAAACTAACGACTATAACCTCGACGTTCCATTCAAATGTGCAAAATTTTTATTGTAAGCTCCACCTTATGGCATACCAATCGCTTATGAAGATTTGTGCTTCAGAGATGATGACGACGGTTTGCTGGCCCGAAGAGGCGTTTAAAGATACTAACTTTTCTTTGTTGAAGTTCATCGGAAAATCCTTCGACGGCTGAAAATTTAATAGTTTGCAGGTCCGTGGTAGAAATGATCGAGAGAACGGGAGTAGATTATAGGCATGACCTTTTAGCGGTATTCACGACGGTATATTCACTTTTAAAAATTTAAAGGTTAGGTGCTTCAAACTTCAACTTTGCAACATTTAATCTGTAGTTAACAAGATAGCTATGATTAAATCCTTTATTGGATTTTATGACGGGTTAGTTGATGACCTCTACCTTCGTACCTACAGAAAGTTTGCACGCAACGCGAGCGAGCCCTGTCTATCCTGTACTCTATATTTATACGTGGCTACGTAGTTATCTTATCGACTCGTGTAAGGTCGCGTTTGGGAATTTCCTCAGTTTCAGTCGAACGGATATTAAATAAGCGTTCAACGTTTACATCAATTTTAGACCTACCTATTGTTTACTTATGCTTTTAGATTACAAAAAGGTTTTGATCTAAGGGTATAAAATTAACTTAGCATAAGCAGCCTAAAATTCAGTTATAGCAGTCTTTAATATTCCCAACACCGAATTCGCAACTCGGGTACTTATCTCACAATGATAGATCCGCCAAGCTGGTCAAGTGTTGGTTATTGGATGAAGCATGACATGAAATCAAAAGATGTTTGTCTTGTCTTTTCTCATGATATTTGACTCACGAGGTAGGGCGGGCTTGAAATCCTTGACTTCACGATTATAAACAACCAAACGTACTAGAACGAAGGACCCGAGTTTATGTTTTACTGGCGGGACCTACGACCTTAGTAGCTATTAAACATCCGATTTCACAATAAATCAATGAACATCCCTTTTCATAACCTTGAACATCCGATTTCACAATCTTGAACATCCGATTTCACAATCTTGAACATCCCATTGCACAATCTTGAATATCCGATTTCACAATCTTGAGGTCGTAGGTTATAGGTTTTCTATAGGTATAGGTCGTAAGAATCCCGCCTGCAACTCTGAGAATTTTTCGGTGAAGGAATTCATCTTAAAAGTACTAGGCTTCTAGACTTCAATATGACAGGCTTAAAAATAATATTTAATCAGCAATAAAATACCGAAACAATCAAATATCTAGAGCCTATTTTGTTGTGAAAATGAAAACGAATGTCTCAAGAGACCATGTGAGACATTTCTCTCAGGACCCAAGCATTTTTATAAAACTAGTTACGATCCATCACTTTCCTCACACCTCATCACATTCCGTTTCAGTGAAGTTCAAATACAATCAAAAAGAAATATTTTACAAAATTTCTTACACAAGACTACCCCAAAAATAGCATAGTTATGAAAAGGAATATATTGCTTTTTTAACTTGCTGATGTTTTATAAATATTTATTCAAAATTGAGCATACGTAATTGTAAGTTACGGCTGGTCTAGTCGGGAGAACAGCGCCTGCCGATCCGGAGACCCCGGGTTCAAACCCCACACGCACCACTGTATTTTCGAAGTCATGTGTAAAGCCGTCAAACACTTAATGTTAAAAACACCGTACCTAATCGGTCGGCAAGTTATGGATTGGCTTTACTACCTTATTAGTAATGAACTAATGGCTCACTACTACGGTACATTCTATTTAGTGATTTTGAACCGAAAAGGAGGAGGTTATCAATTCGACCCCTATGTTTTTTTGAAATGAAAACTTCTTGAGGCGCGTTGAGACAAAATTTTCGTGGGCTGTGAAATGAAATGAACCGTCACGCTCGGGTATGATAATAATTTCCGGCTGAACTCGGGATACAGTGAACAAGCGCGTCAGAGCGAGAAAGATAATATAGCCCCTGTGAACCTGTGTTTATTATATTTATATCTTTTTAAACTGACATTAACTTCTAGGTAGGTACTTACTTACCACACTAATGTCATTAATTGAACTTGTCACATAATATTAAATTTGCATTTCACATCCATTGCAAAAACGTTTTTGTTGTAATATATTCGTATTATTGTTTTATCACAGCACTTACACTACGTAAAAACACAAAATGATACCAATTTTCATCACAGCACTTACACATACACTTTAAACACAACATATATATGCATTTTTAGCGAAATACCTATAAAATAAATAAATAGCAAACACTAAAAAAATTTATAGTCAAACCCTATTTACGAACCGCGTAATTTTTTTTTTAATTTTATTCTTGGCCATAGATACTAATCATTTCGCCACATGTTATTCTCGTGTTGCTGTGCTTACTAGGTATATACTAATTTTCAATTTCTAAATAATTATTTTTAAAAGCATTTTTAATTATTAAAATAATTTTGTGGTCTTTAAATATAAGTATTTCTTATTTTAGTTTTCACTTCTGCCGTTTTAAGCGCACATGTATTTATGTATGTTTCCTGATTTCTCGAGAACCCCGGCACGGATTTTAAAATGTATTTTTGTGTACCTATTCGAATGGGTATGCTTCCCGAACGATCCCATATAAATCTTATCGAAATCGGTCAAGTGGTTTTTGAAATATGCATCATAAGCTAAATTTTGCGTACAATTTTCTGGGTGACGTAGTAGTAGATTTCACAACAGTTATGAAACTCGGTCCTGTCAATACGAAATTGTGTAAATGGATTATTAATAACAAGAACAAAATTAAAAATTTTGATTAACCCCCGACTACCTCGGATTTGTTATCTGTACAACATTCTACTAGTCAAGCCCTTTCATTTGATACCCATATAAAGGGAGTTGTGAAAAAAAAAATAATGTATTTCACCATTTTTTTGTAGCGGCCATCTTGGATTTGAAATTTGTCATAGTGCAAAGTATTCTACTAGTCAAGCCCTTTCATTTGATACCCATATAGTGGTAGAAGTGAAAAAAATAATATAATTCGCCATTTTGTGGTGGCGGCCATCTTGGATTTGAAATTTGTTATTATGTATTGTATTTTACTGGTCAAGCCCTTTCATTTGATACCCATATTGAGGTAGGTTATGGAGAAATATTTTGTCCGCCATTTTGTGGAGGCGGCCATCTTGAATCGATATTAACCAAACATAGCTAAGAACATCTGCACGGATATCAACCTTCGAATAAAAAAACCGCATTGAAATCGGTCCATCCGTTTGAGCTCTACGGTGCCACAGACAGACACACACACACACACACAGACAGACAGACAGACAGACATCGACGTCAAACTTATAACACCTCTTTTTTTGGTCGGGGGTTAAAAACTTGTTTTACACTAAAAAGGGTAAAACATATTATATTCGTACATAAAATTTAACCGACTTCAAAACCACAAATAGGCACTTAAAAGCGAAAAATAAACTAAAATCATTTTTATAAGCGACTTCAAATAGACGAGTGAGTAGCGCTTATAATAATGATTTTAGTTTATTTTTCGCTTTTGAGTTAGGCACTCGAAAGCGAAAAATAAATTTGTGGTTTTGAAGTCGGTTTAATTTATTGTACGAAAATCGTTTATAAACGTTATTATTGAGTCAATAAGCAACTTATTGAGTAAATTATTAGTAAAATGAGTTTGAGTGGCAGTGGAGCGCAAAATCCTTCACTGCCTCTTGGGGCTGGGCTGGGCGCATATGAGAACGGGCAACAGGTTTGTCAACGACCCACTTGACTGACGCAGCGAATTAGTTGGCAGTAAATCTGCCTGAGATGCCGTGGGTTCGATTCCTACCCATGGTGAATATTTGTGTGAAGAATAAACAATAAGCTGTTGCGTGTTGCTTACTATTATGTATATCCATTTTATCAAATACTAGCAACACTCCACGGTTTCACCCGCCTAGCTCCCGATTCTGTTATTTTATCGAGATAAAAATAGTATATGTGTAATTCTAGACCAGTATTTATCTATCTACCAAATTCCATCCACATCCCATCAGTACCTAGTTTTTGCGTGAACGAGTAACAAACATAAATCCATATATTCTTACAAACTTTTGCATTTATAATATCAATGATACTTCAATGATACTTTTATTCGTCTCGTCAGGTCTCTCCGTGCTACAAGAAACCCAACTTATTGCTACTGTGTAGGTACGGTACATACCTTTCCTTACAATCCTGTATTAACTGTGCTCTTTCCTGTTTTTATTATTATTGTGTTTTACTTTACTTTACCTATCTATTTTTTTTACTTATTTGCGCGCCCCATTTTCTGATTTGTCCACATATTGTTTTTCATTCTCAGCTTGCCTGTAAGAGATCGCTTGCAGCGATACGGCCCACTGTCGCACTACTTTAAAATTTATTGTTTATTTTTGCTGTATATTGTGTTTTTGGTGTGTCAATAAAGAGTATCTATCTATTTATTACCCAGTTAGCGGTGCAGGCCCACCGGTGGGGTGAGGCGGGCCTCTTGCAGTTGATTTTAAAACCGAAATTCTAATAGATCGAGTCTATGTAATTAACGAGTTAAACAAAATCCCGTATAGCTATTAATCTCGCCAGTTTACAATCACGGGATGATGGAGCACGCGGAAAGGTCGCCCGTGAGTGGTATTGAGTTTCCATTATTGTAATTACCAATCGATGGCCGTGTGCGTCAGCTTTTACCTCCCTAATGACTGTCCGTACGTGTAACCGCTCATTACTTCACATTTAGATGTCGAATGTTAATAAATAAATTTCTAGGTAGGTAATATTGATCAGACGCATGTAACAAAATGAAAAGTAAAGTCATGTAACAACATATATTATGTTGTTACATGACTTTAGTTTTTTTTAAACTTGTATAGATTTACACTAGACCGCCATATCACCTGATGTTGAGCGACGCCGACGATGCGGTCTACGACGGAACGTGGTAACCTAGAAGAAACCGATTCACTCTCGATTTGAAGACACCAAGACTATATCCATCAGGGAAAACCCACTCAGGCAACTCATTCCACAGCCTAGACGTTCTTATCACAAAAGTAGAATCAAACCATTAAACCTCTTTGTCCGTGTCTTTGGAATAACAACCATGAAACGGTGCCGCTTCTTCGAGCTACGAGAAGTCCGATAGTAAAAAGGGCAAGGTGGTGCTAGATCATGTAGATCAGTTGCATGCGTCCGAAGTGTATTCGATAAAAAACCGATAAACTAGCAATTTTGCAGCGATGTTCAAGACTTTGAAGTATTTTTCGCACTAGAGTGTCATTGCCTATGAGCCTTTTAACCCGTACTGTGTGAGCTTTTAGTGGTCTACGTAAACTTTGGTACAGTTTTCATAACCAACCCACTTTATGTACTGTTGGGACACTGGGTCTTCTCTCACAAGGATATATCAAGACCGTAATAACACGCTGGCCAAGTGCGGGTTGGCTGGCCTATTGGCTTAGTTGGTAGTAAGTCTGCCTGTGAAGTTGTAGGCTATGGGTTCGATTTGTGCGGTGAATACAAATATTTGTTCTGTGGCTGTTATTATATATTTACTTTTAGGTATATAAGTATTATCACCGACTAAGTAGAGTGTGAGTATTAAATCAGCTATCTGGAACTCTTTAAAAAATCCATTTTCAAATCCAAAAATATATCTATTAATTTTTATTCGCAAGAAACTTTTTTCTTGAGAAAATTCCATACAATCTACTCGTGAGATACGACGCCCTAATTCTAAGATAGAGAACTGTAGGTAATAACGACGAAATCTATATACCGATTACTATTTCATGAGCACAAAATAGACCTTGAATATGGAGAAGACCACTGAGTGGAAAATACGATGAGTACCTACCTACCCACAAGCGATTCAATGCTGCGCAATCATTACCCGTTTGAAGGATACCAAGAAACTTATCCTATAAATATGTGAAAGGTTACCGCCTAAGTAACATTTTCACAGTCCATCAAACATATTTTTGCTTGAATTTCCATCCAAGGCCTAAAACTACGAATTAATATACGTTTCAGAGCCTACAAACTTCGTACAAACAACAAACACTAATATTGAGGTCACTCAAACAATGAGACCATAACAAAGCAAATACGTACTCGTGTACCTACTTTATTTATTCGGACTTAATTCCAGCTTTTATCTTATCGAGAGAAGCCCTTCAAACTCTTCTCAAAGCACTTAGAAAATAATCAATTTAAAACGTCAACTGCCAGCTTTGTGCAGAAAATGCGTGCTCTGCGAACGCTGTGGGGAAACCGAGGACGTACTAAATGGATAAACTTTATCAAGAGCACTGCAAATTGAATTTCCTTTGTGTAGTAGGCCAGGATACAGAGCTCATCCCAAGGCTCAATTGGAGTAACCGCATGACTGAACTATCTCACACTTTAACCTAACCTGAGAAGTAGGACAGTAAACCACGACCCTATTACGGACAGTGGTAGGTAATTGACGTCATCGCTCACACATTTCTTAGAAATTAACGTTGTTCTTCGAAATGCGTTCACTTAACCGAGCCATTCCCTTGATAATAAAATAAGCAAGTAAGAACAATGCCGTAACTTTATTCCAGGAGAGTCATAAACTCACCTCCCTGGCGGAGCCAGCAAAAAATTGATTACATCTGAAGTGGCAGAACAAATAAGAGGTAATTGGCACCCGCAGCTTTAATCAAATTTTCCATTCGACCAAATGGGACTCCCGCTGACAAATCGATTCGACTCCGTATCTTCGAGTGTCTCGCATTTCTCTCGCTTTGTTTATTGACACCACTAACAAAATTAAAGGTAACTGGCGATTGTCTAGTAAAGTGACTATTGCACCTGAGACTAAATTTATCTTCAGTGGGCTATTTCCAAGTTTTCCATTAGGGTGAGTCAAAGGACGGTTCCATTCGTGCGGCGCTAATCTCTGTGTATGACAGTGATAGGAAATTTCCTGCCGCATCCAACGGTACGTCCATTGGGAAGGTACGAGTAGAAGCATCGAGAAAGACCGGTTAATGGATTTTGCGAATGCTTGCTCCGATGATCGTTAGATCTGTTTTAAAGCTCGGAAAATTGGAATTTCGCAGGCGTTGTACCGGCTATAATGCTCGGGCTTACATTTGTTTAAAACGACAGTTTAGTAAGTTTCAATTCCTGAAAAGCTAAATGACTTTCAGCTTACATGCATATTGTAGGTGATGTACACAAGTAACTAACCTTCCCATAGCCATTTTGTATTGCCTTCTCGTCCATCACCCATCCATTTATCAGTTATGTTATCTACGCAGGTGCTAATTTGACTAAACAATAGTGCAAGAACAAGTAATGTAAAATAAATAAAGAAATATAGTTAGACATTCGACACACAACACCATCAAGCCCCGACCTAAGCAAAAATTTTATTATATGAACCAGATAACTATGACAATACTTACTAATGGTAAATACATGCTTATGCTAACAAAATATAGAAACACCCAGACAGTAGGTACTGTGTTATAACTTTTCTGAACAAAAGAAAACTCAGTACCGCAAAATGTGATGCTTCTTTCAGTGCCTGATGGGGCACAATATTTATGTTGAAATTGACCACCTTAAATTAGCCAATTAGCTTATCTTTTTACTAGATTTAGTACGACCGCGTTTACAAATCTATTCACGAACTCTACCCTCGAACCTTGAAGTCTTTGTCGAGATGACAATGTCGGATCTTCCTAATGGAACCTTATTGATGTATTTCATCGCACACCTTTTAAGGAAGGATCAGCTTTCAGGAAGCTACTCACGAGGTGTGGTGTGGAAGGTGAAACATAAAATATCTATTCGCGTTATAACCTCCGGTACTTTCTCTTTGTCTCGCGCTCGTAAAATATTCTAAAAAAGGTTAATAAAATACTCGAGAGAATTACGAAATCATGTAGCGATTCAATATATCACTTTTTATAGAATTAAGTACCTACGTCGGTATTAAAAGTTACAACGTTACGTCAAAGAGCTTTTTAGGTTTTATATATTTTCTCCGTTTATTTATGGTTCATAAATTATATTGAGGACGATTATATTGAGCGGTACAAAACATTTAAGGATACATTAATTATTTCTAAAGAACCAATATTATAAAATATATTTAAATTTCTGTATAAGTACGAATAAGATATGCCATATCTGGTACATACAGGCTTGCCTGGTAAAAATCACTTTTAACGATAAGGCTGCAATTATTTTCTGTAATTATCTGATTATGGGGTGTCACATCGTCGTGGTCAAGTCACAAAAATTTACGTTAAGTACATGCATGGTTTTTAATTGGTGGTCAATCTAGGTACTGGATTTAGCACCAGGGGGGTCATGACACCCATGACCCTCTCCCCCTGGATCCGCGCTTGCCATAACAGCTTACATCTTGCTTACCATCACAACTTTCAAAAAATATATATTAAGTAGACAAAGACAAACAACGTCACGCGTAATTTAAGTACTTACATATTTATGTATATATTAAGATAAATAAGTGTTTAATAGTTACCCCGAGTTGACAGAATTATCAACTTCTGGCCAAGACAGGCGTCGCTTGCAGAAGGCCATAGTCGGCGGTTTCTCCGGCACGGTTTGGGCGCGTGGCACACGCAGCGAGCCGCCGCGGCGCGGCGCCGGCGCAGGCGCCAGGCAGTCCAGCGTGCGGCGCCGCGCAGACAGCGCTGATGCACCTTCCGTCGGTAGCACGCGTGGAAACCCCGCTGCGAACGTAAATTCAAGTTAAATTCTATAAAAATAGGCAACTGCTCTCCTTGTTCTCTGCAGTCGAAAACTGCAAGGCGACGAGACCACAACCTTGAATCATCGTAGCTGGGACTCGGGGTGACGACTCTGACATAACCCGATCGTTTTCTTCAGGCGGCATGTAACCGTAAACTCATCAACCCACAAACACCCAAAAAACACGTTATTTTTATACGTTCTCTAATAATTATTTTTGAATATATACTTACGTACCTACCTACAATGAGAAAAGAAAATTACGCTATAAGCAAATTAAAAAAAAAAACAAGAAAAAGGAGATTCCGATTCAGATTTAAAACAAAATTGAACAAAAAGTTACTTACATGATAAATTCGGCCTAGGTTTATTGATGTTTTGAATTCGTAAACTTAGTGCACATGATGTTTTAAATTCAAATTAGCTTTACTTAAAATTAAAATTAAAGTTTTATGCGTCTTTAGATTAAGATAAGTACCTACCTAATTTTGCAAGCGGTGAATCTGTTCAAGTACAAGTGAACTCAAAAGCTTAAAAAGTAAAGAATCACCTCTCTTACATAAATCTGACTCAACGCGAGTTCGGAAGTATTTAAAAGATCATTACCCCACAAGTTTTTATAAGACTTCACTCTAGCGGGTATCGGAGTACTCGCTGCTAACTTTATACAGCCATTATCGAGGTACACCACGATACTCTGACCTAGCGTTTAGTTAGCGTTACACTCACAATGAATGAAGAGAGCAATGTTTTTATGTTCAGAATCGATATATCTATTTGACTGGCCTCGTGGCTTAGTGGGTAGTAACTCTGCCTACGAAGCCGAGGGTCGTGGGTTCGATTCCCACCCATTGCAAATATTTGTGTGAAAAATTCAAGTATTTGTACTGTGTCTGGGTGTGTCTATGTATTGCTTAGTTTGGGGTCAGATGGTGTTGTGTGTGAATTGTCCACCAATATAATAAATAAATATTTATTTGAATTTGAAGTGAGTTATATATTATATATATAGCTACTTAAATTAGTTTGAGCTTAGTATTGTCTCTTAAAGTTCGTTTGGTGTCACAAACGTCGAAAAATTGTATCTCGATTTGTCTTTACACTGAAATTTGGCGAATTTTTGACTCGCCTAAAGCTATCCACTATCGGAATACGCGGAACATATCTGAAAGATAAATTAGTATGTTTGGATTCACCATACGCATACCACGATGTAGATCCAACACCTCTATTGCTAAAATAAGATCAGATGATTTATGACCTCATTACGTACATACTAACCAAATTTTAAGTAATCTTTAACTTTCATAATATATAATGTTTATAATGTACATGACTTAATCACGATTTAATTCATTGTTTAAATACCTCGACGTTCGTTTTCTATACATTATAAACATTATGTGTTCAAATCGCGAATGTTTAAAAACAATATTTCATAATATAGTGTTTAAAATCATTAAAATATGGTAGGACTCTTTGCAGCGATCGCCTGGGGAAGTTTCACACCTTTGCCAGTTATTCTGCTGCCAAGTAGAACAGTGCATTCCGAAAAGAACATATTTAAGAACAACAATTACAGGATATAGAGGTAAATGATCTTATATAATATCTGGGTCACGAGTGCAGTGCATTGCTAAGTAATGATTTGTACTAACATGCCCCAATAACTGCGTGACATTGTCCTGTTAAGGGTAGGCAAGTAGGCATGTTGTTTATCCCCAGGCAAAAGTACAATTCGTCCCGAAAACTTAAAAAAAAATTATGTGGTTACCTCTCATACTCGCGGTAGAAGGCGGCGGTTTCTGCGCCTGCGCCTCCTCAGAGCGGTGGCGCGCGGGCGGCGCGCGGCGCGGAGACAGCGCTAGTCCCGCCACGCTGTCGGCCACCCCCGCCACATACTGACCGATCGACGAGAAGAAACTCATCTCGAACCGCACTTACACTCGCGACCGACAACGTCACTCGACACCCATCTCCCCAGCTATCGTTAAAAACCACTCGGATACGAATATTTACATGTTCATTTAAATCTGTAAATTTAGTTTCAGTGTGCACTTGAACGGGTACCTGGAAAGAAAAAAAACGTCGGTTATGTAAGTGTAATTTTTTTTGTTAATTACAAAAATATTGAAATACCAAATTAGTTCACTTATCCACTTAAAATTGGTATAAATTGAAGAAAAAAAACAATTTAGAAATAAACGTGCCATCCACGTGCTACAAAGCTGATAGCATTGCACGTCTGGTCGCTAGACTACGAGTATATTTCTCTTGCAATACACGTCGATTTTATGTCAATGCTGAAACGGATGGACCGATTTCAATGCGGTTTTTGATTTGAAAGTTAATTTTCGTGCGGTGTTTCTTAGCTATGTTTAGTTAAATCCATTCCAGATGGCCGCCTCCACAAAATGGTGGAAAAAATATTTTTACAACCTCCTTCAATAGGGGATCAAATGAAAGGGCACAAGTAACGTCACTAATTTCTTATCTGTGGTATTATTACGAATCAGGAGAAATACGTTTTTTTTAATAACTATTGTCACAACACATCAACGTAACCAAATTTCGTATTAGATTCATTGATAAAAATGATTAGATTGATAGAAAACACCTCAGAGTACCGCTAATCATTAATATTATATTAATTAAACAATGTTATTAAAACTTTAGTGTTGCACTGTTTAGTGAATTGTTAGATCATCTTTTCCCCTATAGCTAATTTACCCCAATTTGACAAAACTTACTGCTATGATATGATTAAAAATAGGCGAACACGGGTACTGCGGGTACAGGTGAAATTAAGCAAAAGCTTGTAAAAGCCTTCCAAATAGACGGACTATTAAAAAAATTAAAGACGGGGCACGGAATGGCCGCAATATTTTCTTATAATAAGTCCCGAGCAATAAACCGTTTTATGCCGGCAGTGAATTTCTCTCAAAAGGAATCCTTTTGTTGCCGCGTACGTTAGAGCAAGCCATTAGACCGCATAACGTCTATTCGTTATTAATTTTAAAATATCTAAAGATAAAGACTGCTGTTTATATTAGGGTTTCTTCGTACTCTTTTATGTGAAGCTTTGAAAATTAACTTGGTGCGACTACACCAGCTAATAAAACAGTTAAAAGAAAAACTTATCTTAATTAAGTTCTAGAGAACTATGCTATCAAACCTCCAAGGAATCTATTATAAACTAGACAGTGTTAGTTTACAGTCTAACTTTCTTATTCTGAAGGTTTATTAAAAAAAAGATCACGGACCCCAGAGTCTGAGGAGTGGCTAATTTTTAAGTAAAAAATAAATTATTTATTTTCTTCGGAAAAATCGCCCACTTCAATTTAAATTTATATTCAGACGCTCGATAAAATTTTATAAGAAGCACAATCACTATGTCATCGAGTACTCGTATACGAAAGTAAATTTTAGTTTTTTGTTCATATTTCAAAAACTACCTGACTGCTTTCAATAAAATTTGACGACCTCTGAACTCTGGTCTACTAAACAAAACAAAACATCAAAATTGATTCACAATTGGCGGAGCTATCGCGTAACATACATACAAAAAAAACACTCAACTGAATTTAGAACCTCCTTTTTTTTAAGTCGGTTAATTAAATTTGCTGCTCCAATTGCTGCGTATCACTGTGCTATTATATTCTGTTATATAAAAAAAATTGTCAGCCATAGGAACTGCCGATAGAAGTGAAAACTTATAACTCAGAATTTGATAGCTTACTTTTGAAAATACGCGGGTGAAACAGGAGGTCGTCGGCTATGAGTATGGCCGTCTAGAAATGCGTCAACCAATCAATGGCCAATGGGAAATACTGAGTTTACCCGAAGATTTATTACAATTCCCGAGCGTGACGCTAGAATTCAATTCAAAGCCCATGAAAAATATGTCTGTGGCGCGCCAAAAGAAGTTTTCACTTTGAAAAAACGCATAACATGAACCATCCATACATACTCACTTCGGCGTTTAAAAAATTAGCAAGATACCGATGCAAAAACTTCATGTGCTACTGTCTGGCCCCGCAGGTCTGCTTTGTAAATTTTAGCAACGATACTAAAATTAACTGCTCAATCTGCCGAATAGGCTGTACTTTGACCCGGCTTCCCTTTACGACTACAATTTGAATATTAAGTTATTGCGTTTTTATTACTCGAAAGTTATGCCATATTTTATCTACCTATCTAACCTTTCCTGATTTACCGGCTGAATAAAAATATTGTTTAGATATGATAGATAAACGAATAAATGCAATGGAATTCACCATGGAGGTAAACAAACACCCTTCAATTAATTAATTAATATACTTGAAATATAAATGGTAATTTCTTTAATTTTAAGTCAGGTGTGAAAAAAAAATATAACTATATAAAAAATCAATGAGGTTATCCCACATATTTGCGTAATGCAAGTATAGTGTCTCCTAAAAGCAGAAATCACATTTTGTACAACTGTATCCTTACTAATGTCTGTGAAAAGAGCACTTTATGTTTTCATACATTGACAATTTCTATTATGCAATTATAATATTACGAATAAGTCAAACTACTCTGATCGCAAATCAAATAACAAAAAACTGGAAAGCTGTAGCCTATATCACTCAGGAATAAAGTAAATCCAACTGCGGAAGAAGTTTTGAAATCAGAAAATTCAAACAAACAGCTTTTTAGCTTTATAATATTAGTATAGATGTACCTACAAATAAAAGCTAAACAAACGTTTCATTATAATACTTTATATCCCGCAAACTGTCTAAAGTAAACGAAGCGAACCGCTCCCCAACCAATTATGTTCCCAGGTGTTGTTCCCGATCCCTTAATAAGTATTGGAAATAGACGACCCATCTATCACAGCTCGCTGGTGTGTAGAATGAAGAGCTGATTATACACTGTGCCAACCTGCTAACTGCCGAGGGGAAATTCTGGAGTGGACAACTCAAGCTGACTAACATATATTACTGAGAAACCTTATGCATAAGCAGCTCACTAAATGTTCCCAATCAAAGAACTCGGGGCCTTTTCTCGCAAGGAAAATCAAGGCCACAATTCACCACACTGAATGCGAGTTGGCAGATGACGCATGACTTAGAACGATTCTTGGAACATGCCGTGTGAATACGATGTTTTCCTTCACCACTAAAGCCAGTGATGATAAACGTCTTAATTTTCGCTTGGAATTTTAATTTCAGCTTGATCCGACGTGGTTGAGCAACAAACATCCAAACATCTAAAAATCCAAACTTTAACATTTATTTTATAAAATTACCAGCTGCACCCCACGGTTTCACAAGCGTACTGAGTTCCTGTTACTGTTATTTTCCAGTGATAAAATTAGACTGTGTTATTTCATACTCTAATCTGAGTTCGAAATTTCTATCCAATCCGTGATTGAGCAACAAATATCCAAACTTTCGAATATTAATAAATAGGATAATATTAATATCCTCATACATCCGTAACCAACACCTCGTCCACACTACAAAGGCCACTGTTCAGGTGTTCAGGGCACCGCGCCACTCAGCGCGTCGCGGCATCAATTACTCGCCCAAATTTATTATCACTCGCGGAACTCCAAGGCCAAAGTTCAGGAAAAATAAACCTGAGATTTCCTCAGCGCAAGATTTATTAACTGAAAATGATAAACGTAAATTCCAGGACCTCTGTTGAAACGAGAAAACTTCTCTTCTAGGGAATTACTTCTTTCTGTATCATTATTTGGTCAAACAAAGTAATATAAATTATAAACTTGAATAAATATGTTAAGTACTAATTTTAAGAATGTCAAAATTTGTTGCTTAATAAGTTTGTAGCAATGTGTGTAATGCAGCTGTAGCTGGACGGATCGGGTTGAAATATTGAACACAACAGATTATAGTCTGGAATATCACATAAGCTACTTTTTATCACGGAAAAAATGCGGAAACAGCATCTATAAGGATATAACGCAGAACGCTACAAGTCTTAATCGCAACACAATCCTCGTAATCCACTTGATCTTCTCGACGAAGACATCTAAGTACCTAACTAAAAACTTGCATCATATAAAAAATATTTCTGCGTTTAAGTTATTTTTTACTGGAAAATAACGGAATTAAAATAGAGACAGGTAGAGTAGATAATGTGCTGAATAGTAAACAACCCCACAAAACGGCTCAGTACCACGTAATTTTTTCATAGGTAGGCGTCACATGGTACCAAACAAAAGCACGACAGGCATAATAGGTAATCTTATAATATGTAATGCCTAAATGACATTATAATTTATTGGTAGCAATGTGTGTAGGGCGATTTCAATAGCTACTCATGTAGTCATGAATCTACTAAGGATCTTAATTCTACAATTATAATTCTAAATCTTAATGTACAGTTTATATCAAAATGTCGAGAAACCGAAATTATTTTTCTCTATTCAGTGCCAAAGACAGCAATGAATAGCAATGAATGAGAAGAGTAAAAATGAAAAAGTATTGATTAGACATGAAAAGACATTTAAAAGGGCTGAATAAAGTATATCTGGTAAAATTGTAAGTTATATCACCCTATGCTTAACTTAACTTCATCCCGTGGCTAGGCTGCTTTGATTAATTATAGGTAAGAAAGTATCCGTTAAAAAGTATTCAGTGAGGTTAATAAAGTGAATCTGATTTTACTGTAATGTTATATATGTGTAAGTATGTCCGCCACTTCCTTTAAGAAAAAATGGTCTCTCTGGAGCTCTGCATTTTTTCGGAATGAAGAAGCCTATGTGTTATTTCAGACCAAAATCTATTTGAATTTCAAATTTCGACTTGATCCCTTCATTTCTAACAACGTGATTGGGCAACAAAACATCCGAAACTTCCTAAGTTTCACATTTATAATACTAGTGGTATATCATTGGAAACTTTTCACGGTCCGAGTGAATTACCACACCGGCGCTCACCATCAAACTAATTGATAGTCCAACATAGACGTACATATGTATGTTTGTAAAAAACCCGGAAACATAATTTAATGTCACAAATACAAACAAGCATCAGATTTATTTATCATAATTTTTCGCTCTCTATTGATTCTAATTTTTAGGACATTTTAACACTATATAGGTGTAAGACTGTTTTTTTTAATAAATTAACTTAAAGTTAAGGCATCAAAGCAAATTAAATGATCAATTTTAACATTTACATGACTTTCATTATTGAACCCAGAGACACTAATGAAATTATTTAAAATATAGCAAACTTAACTTGTTTTGAAAATGTATCCAACGTGACTTAATTAAGTTATTAAAATTCATTCGGAGGCTCCTATAAAAAGAAATAATTTGGCGAATGGGCGTGCCTGTGAAAAGGTATCCCTGCCAAGGGGTTAATGGACATTTAGGGAGTGCCCAGATGGCCGCGGACAACCGCGACATTTTTTGATTTAGGTAAATAGTTTTACTTAGTACGTATACTTATACCGGTACAATCAACGTTACACATTTGTAGTAGTAGAACTCTAACGTGCAGTTTCTGTAGAAGTACCTAAATCGGTTTTTTCTTGCTGCGAGAATAACTAGAAAACGAATTGTACTTAACTAGCACTATATCGCAATTTCGTCCTAATTAAACACCAACATACTCGTAGCTTTAAATGTAAACTCACAAAATAATAAACTTGGCCGTTTTGAGAACTATATCTTTCAAAATGTTAAATGTTAAATTTCAAAACATTTATTGACAATTTTACTGATTCTGAAAAACATCTTATACGAAAAATAAACTCGAAAAATGTTTATTTTTCCCTTTACAATAGGGTTTTTTCCAAAAAAGTTAACTTAAGAAATTTCCTAATTTCTGGATTATTTGGAGGACAACTCAAGTGTAATCCGAAATAGAGTTTCAACGATTAAAACTAGGTGACTTTGCTATTTTTAATTATATAAAAATTGATCAGGCACAAAAACCAATTGACAGTGTTAATGATATTGATAACTATATACAGTCGGCAGAGTGTACAGGTACAAAAAAACAGTAGTATTAAATACCTTATCCACATTTATAATCTATTACAAAACAAAATGCATACCTACGTAACATCGCAACCAATATAAAACCTGGAGTTGGCAAATCAGTTAAAATCTTTAGCAATCTCTTATCGTTTTGAATTTAATAGACCCTACTAGTACTAGAGATTACCACTTCTTTTTATTATATATTTAGTCAGAGAAAAGAAACTACAAAAGCCTGGTATATCTCTATCAGCAGTTCAAAAGTCTTTGATCCGTCCTATCATTTCGTCTGTAATCAGTTTGCTCTATAACTAGCCGAGTTTGTTCTCCATAGTTTTATTACCCTCTTCATTGCCATCAGAGTGAAGTCAGACTCGGGATAATTCTGCGAAAATATTCAATTATAACCTTTCGAAGGAACTTTCTCCCTCAATTAATTTTTTGCCGCGATTTTTGTGAAGTTCGTAAAACAATTACGTTTTCATGGAAACCGGCGTGGAACTGGCATTATTCAATTATCTCAGTGAAAGTATCCGGAATTCCGTTAGCACACGTGTAATTTTGTTACGTAGGATGTTATATGCTACCTACCTCCTACAGGAACTATTCAAATTTTTGGGAACAGCGTGTAGCCTGGGCGATAAAAGGCCATAAGGCGCCTTCGTAATTTATATTATGCATACTTTTGTAACCCCAGATTCTACTTCGTTCGAGTTTAATGAAAATATTACTACGGGTAGTCTATGCCGTAGTTAACCAGATTTCTTTTTTTCGAAAACCCCATACACTTGATCTTCTTTTTTTACTAAAGCCTTTTTGTTATTGTCTTATTTCTGGTGTAATACATTTTAATAGAACATAAAACACTTTTTTATGTTCTTTAAAATTTATTAGAATTGTCTAATTTAAATTTAAAAACGAAATAGTGAAATGTTTTTTTTTTTTCAAAATTAACAAATACCTGTGCAAAATTACATTAAAGAAATTACATATTTTTTTCATCGTGGTAGGATCGAAAGATTATTTTTGCTCTTCGATATCGGAGTGCAAAAGTCGTTTTTACCCTCTAGAGAGTATAGTATATTTGAATTTCAAACGTCACGTCGTATGCACTAAGTCTGTGAATTCAAAACATCATCAAACCTATTTACTTCAACCTCCTTGGTACCAAAACTATCATAAACTTTTTTTAATTTGTTAAAAACTCAGACTTGGAACCTCTTTGGTATGCTTTTTTAATTTGTGCACAATTCTCTTTTCACGATATTTTCATGTCATATTGTTATTGTTAAAACCTTGGTTAAAATAATAATATGTAACTTGATAACATGTTACATATTAAAAATTATCTGGCCAAGTTTAACGAGGGAAAGACGCAGGCGTGTCTGTTCTCCGCAAAAAGGAGTCCATTTCAACATACTCCTACTTTTCGAGGTGTATCCGTACCGGTTACTGATCATCTTGAGCTTTTGGGCGTTACCTTGACTTCTACGCTCAACTTTGGCTCGTACATCGAGTCCAAGGCAAAATTTGCTGCAAAAAAACTAGGTGTCCTCTCAAAGGTGCGAAAGTACTTCAAATCTGAACAATTTGCTTTTGTTATACAAAGCACAGATTCGCTCTTGTATGGAGTACTGTTCGCACCTTTGGGATGGATCGGCTAAGTATCAGCTTGAGGCTCTAGAATCGATCGAGAGGCGTGCCAAAAGGCTCATAGGCAAAGACACTCTAGTGCGAAAAAGACTTCAAAGTCTTGAACATCGCCGCAAAATTGCTAGCTTATCGGTTTTTTATCGGATACACTTCGGAGAGTGTGCAACTGATCTGCATGATCTTATACCACCTTGCCCTTTTTACTATCGTACTTCTCGTAACTCGAAGAAGCGGCACCGTTTCATGGTGGATATTCCAAAGACACGGACAAAGAGCTGTGGAATGAGTTGCCTGAGTAGGTTTTTCCCGATAGTTATAATCTTGGTGTCTTCAAATCGAGAGTGAATCGGTTGCTTCTAGGTAAACACGCTCCATCGTAGACCGCATCGTCGCTTAACATCAGGCGAGATGGCGGTCAAGTGTAAACCTATTAAAGTTAAAAAAAAAAATGTGAAAACCCTAAAATAAGTGATTCTTGCGACAAAAACATTATTTAATTTATTTGGCGCCAACAGAATTGAGTGAAACTGTTAATAATGCGCAAAGCATTTAGTCATTTCATCACTGAAGTGGGATGAAAAGTTACGTGTTGCACTCGGGGTGCAAACATTTTTCACCTAGTGCTTTATTAATTCCCTCGCTACGCTCTCTTTAAAGTTTTATAATCCTTTGCTTGCTCGGTCATCAAAATTGAGCACGCAGTTAAAAAGCAACTTTGCACTATTGTACAACAAATAACTATTGTTGTAGTAGGACTCTTCGCCGCCTTAGTCCGTCTGGTCTAGGGTAGTATCATACCCTTACTAGTTATTCTACCGTCAAGCAGTAATGTCAAAACATCA
The DNA here is from genome assembly GCA_017562165.1 of Ectropis grisescens. NCBI lineage: Eukaryota > Metazoa > Arthropoda > Insecta > Lepidoptera > Geometridae > Ectropis > Ectropis grisescens. The sequence continues at coordinate 13,591,853 of CM029777.1, read as the reverse complement.
CTGCGTTCTGGTTTGAAGGACAATATTTTCAAGTGAAATTACGGGGCATGGAGATAATAAAATATATTAAGTATATCTCTGGGTGACGAACGCAGTGCAGTGCTAAGAAATTATTTGGACTCTTCGAATTCCAAAAGCTGCGTGTCGCTGTGCTGTTATGGTCAGATTTGTTGTTTGCCATCAGGTACGTGACCTGCTTGCCTGGTTACTCTTTATTATATATTAAGTTATTGTTTTTTTATTGTGTATATGTTTGTAATTTTCTAGTGTGCATAATAAAGAGTTTCTGTCTGTCTGTCTGTATTATAAAAAATAAGTCTCCCGTGCAAAGGTGCATTAAAAATCGCTTTACTAATAATGGAGTCATAACGTAAAGGCACAAACAAAAACATTTAAATCAATCCTATTGTTAATCTCTTCCTTTTTTGTAAATTATCATAATTTTTACAACGCTATTTTTAATTCCACCTCTTTTAAAGTTAACGTATTTTCTGTGCGACCCATATAAGCAGGTAAAACAACAAACTTTATCTACTCGCAAAGTCGACTTAAATTTTTGTTACCAATGTAAAGATAAATCTCACGTAATTATTACGGAATGATCCCGAACAACGGGAGTATTCGCAGAAACAAAAGCTCGCTTTGGTTTGAGTTGGAGAAACTCAAATTGAACGATTTTAGTACTCTGTTGCCACTCCCTAACGTTATCACAGAACTCATTATCCCGTAATAAAATGAAATTTACCGAGATATAGTTGGATTCATTAATTTTGGAATAAAAAAAAAAAGCAATTTATTGTCAGGTTCTACCGCCATGTTGTATTGTGCACGCATTACTTTGTTCCGACGTGAAAAGTATTGATTCTAGAGAAACACAAGGCAAGGAGATAAATAATCTTAAATCTCTGGATGACGAACGGGTAGAGATGTGGACTCTTAATTTTAAACCAACTTGACACTGTATTACTCTTATTACGCGTTCTATTTACCATCAGACTAATATCGGACGTAGGTATGCGTCGTCCCTTTTTTCTTCAAAAATGTAGATACATATATTTATTTATACTTGACATTGGCGAAATTGTGAGGCTAAACCACAATAAAAGCCATAAACCAAGAGTTGAAGTTGACTAATATCACGTTCATTCCAATCCTCAATATTAGAAAATAAGCTCGATAAAGAACATTATTTGACGTACATATACCTATCTAACTAAATTAATTTAGTGCCTCGATGTTTTACACGCTATGCGAAACAATATATTATGACAATCACATCAAGTAGGTACCGGTCGTCGACTCCATGTTACCTAGAGCACTATATAGATTTATAATTCAAATATAATCCGATTATCCTTCATGCTATTCACAATTACTCAGAACCGTATACTAAGTCGAAGCAGGTAAGTGCATAGTAGTCACCATTATAAACAATGATGACTACTATGTAACTGTAATGTAGTATGTAAGGACAAAGTTTATACTCGTAGTATTATTTTCATTTAATAACGTCTATTTAAATTAATAGTGTTACATATTAACGTAAAAACAAAAAACTTGAGGTGTCAAGGGACACCCGGATGGAACGAAGTTCCTTTCGATTAATTAGTGAAGGAATTATTATTGTTATTATTTTTTATTATTTACAAAAAACCGGTATCACATCGGTATAAGATGTGATTTATAATACATATATGTATAAAATATATAATACAAGTTAAGTAAAAGTGTACCAGGGCCATTGTTGTTACATGTTAAAGAAACATACTAAAATCATTAATATTTAATTTTAATGTCTGCAATAGAAAATAGTGTGCCACGGGCTTTATATCGCAGCTCATTATTGTCAGTTATAAACCGGTCCAAGTCGGCCGGTAACAGCAGTGAATAGTAAAACTACCCTACATTATAGAAATAAATAAAAAATAAACAGTCTGATTTTTCAAGTGCTTTTGTGTACATAGTTGTGAAGTTATTTCGATGTTTTTGTAGTTGATATGTAATAAGTGTTTGTTTGTGTGTTTTTTCATTTTTATATTTGTCTGCACGCTGCGTTTTGAAGCAACGTATAATATGTATATGAGTGTGTAATCTCAGTAAGTGAATTTTTGTAAATTCTTTTGAGATTAATAAATATTCTTAAACCAGAAACCTGTATACACTCAACAAAAATAATCGTCACGACACCACACTGTTCAATGCGAAATAGAAATGAAAATATCTGGCTTGCTTTCTATAAGAGAGAGAGAGACAGACAGAGAAACATGCGACGCCGCACAGCTTACAATAGCAAAAAGTGTCGTGACAACTTTTCGTAAGAATCTTTTCCGTCTAGCCCCCTTTCACAACGCGCGATAAGGAACTTCGTTCCAATAATAACATTAGCACACTCGTATTATAGCAGTTTCTTTGTTATGCTGGTTGCCTGGAAGAAATTTCTCTCAGCATAAAGCTGTCACTTGTAGTGATAATTCATATGTCATTTTTTGTTTACGTTTTTAATTTTTTATGTAAAATTGCTTCGTAGCTGGCAAAATATGAAAAAAACATATCGTGGTTAATGCTCCAAAGAGAAGACTCTAATTCAATAATCCTACTAATATTATAAATCTCAATGTATGGATGTTTGGATGTTTGTTGCTCAATCACGCCCAAACGGCTCAATGGATCGAGCTGAAATTTAGTACACAAATAGCTTATAGACTGGAATAACATTTAGGCTATATTTTATCCCGCAATCATGCACGGTTCCTTGGGGATCAAGTATAAATGTAACGTCGGAACGCTTAACTAGATTTTGTTGCAATTTGAAACACAGATACAAACATTAAAACAAAACAGGCTATTTATTATCCCGAAAACATACACAGTTCCTAAGGGAACAAGTAAGTATACATGTAATATCGGAACGCCTTATTAGATTTTGTTGCAATTTGGAACACAAATAGTTCTCTGAAATCCTATCCTACTAATATAATATTATATTTATCTCAATGTATGAATGTTTGTTGCTCAATCACGCCCAACGGATCGAGCTGAAATTTATAATACACAGATAGCTTATAGTCTGGAATAACACATAGGCTACATTTTATCTCGATATCATCCACAGTTCCTTAGGGATCAAGTATAAACATCGGTACGCCAAACTAGAGTTTGTTGAAATGTACATTACGTTTGCGTTACGCTTGCGTTACGTTTGCGTTACGCTTGCGTTACGCTTGCGTTACGCTTGCGTTACGCTTGCGTTACGCTTGCGTTACGCTTGCGTTACGTTTGCGTTACGTTTACGTTGCGTTTACGTTTCGTTTATGCTACGGAACAGATCAGAACAGAACTCAACACAACACCACACAACCCAAGACAACATAAAATAACTACGATAAACACGAAAGTTTTTAAGGTACTTATTTAGTAATATATCAGCCGGTTTTGGCGGCATAAGGTATATACTCTGAATCGGCCTACAGCTTACTAAAACTCTACCGACGTTATTAATTTTAAAGCAGTGAATTTACACACAAAACAAATCAAAATTCTACGCGGACAAAGTCGCGGGTAACAGCTAGTATTTTATAAAACTGAGAACGTCCTAGCTGTAGAAAACGTTGCTTGAGTGGGTTTTAATAAGCTCGATGGATATTCATATTTTATAATATTGGTGTCTTCAGCTCGAAAGTGAATCGGTCCTTTCTAGATAAGCGCGCTCAAGTGTAAACCTATTTTCGATAAAAGAAAAATTATTAGACCAAATCGCGAAAAAGTTATCAACCGTTACGCATTACGTCCAGTTCAAAGAACAACTTTGTACAGAGTATATCATTTTTTCGCAATTACAGGCTTGGTATTTTTCTGTGTTTTATTACTTTTAGTAATCTAAAGCTACTCGTATGTCCAAAATTTACATAAGGGCTTTTTTTAAATTACTAATGGGCCGTCGTCGACTTCGTTTCTTATGTTAAGCGATCATATGGACTATGACATTTACATAAAATAAATCGATTGACTCTCAAATTGTGATTTAAAATTTATTAATAGTAAAAAGTTTATTATTTTCATACATCACACCGTAACTTTGACCTAATTGAGGTTTAGTGCGTGCAACAAAGTGGTTTGCCAATATAACAAGACAACATTGTCCTCATATTCGCAAGGGATAAAAGATATCGAGCAAACATGATTACGACATGCCAATACTTTTCTAATCATGGATCGCGCTAGCCCAGTGACTGTCGGAAAACCGCTGCTAAGAATACCAAGCCATAACGAAGATTCTGATAAGTTCTTTTGGGATATAGCAGATCATGTTTCCGGGTAATATGATTCGTGTTTATGTTGTATTCGTTTACGAAGATTACGAGTATTATTGTTCTTGTTTTATTCATAAGCTTCGATTTAATTCTAATTACGAATTGGGAAGCCTGTACTTGTTTTGAAGAACCGAATACATAGATTTTCTACTATATTTTTATAAAATATTTAAAAGTAACGATATTATGCTAAAAATTTAACTGTATAAAATAGTAATAGTAGATGAATGAAGAATGAAGAAATTCACCCCCGGCAACAAACACAAATTTTGGTCCAGCGTATCTCTGTTGCGATAGATGTAGGAAAGTTACGCGACGACGCGGGATATATTATTTGGATACCTGTTCCGAATCGATTGATAATAAAAGTCCTTTTTTAATGAAAAGTTAATTGAGCTGTACGACGTTCTCGCTCCTTTACGCTCAATAAAAATCAAACATCTGCCAGCACCCTGGCTAACAGCATAAAAGCTATTGCATCAGCTTTCCAATGTAATAGCTTTTTTGACCAAAAGTAGGTAAGTAAGTTGAAAAGGCAACTTACTTACCTACCTACTTTTAATCTTCTCTTACGCCATTTAGACGTTACGACCTGATTGAGCAACAAACATCTAAACATCCAGACTTTCGCATTTATGCTAAGTAATATTAGTGGAATAAATTGCGTGGTGACATGCATTTGAAACTTTTTACAACCTCTAAATCAAACAATATAGGTATACATTGCACACTTATATTTATCAAAGTATATATATACTTAGTAAATATATGTAGCGGTTTTATAATCCGTACGCCCAAACTAGGAGCATTATCTTGTCTATAATATCAAGCATGTCGCTGATAGTCTACAAAGCAATCTCCAATTACTTAACATTTTACCGCATTTAACATTTCATCAGTACGCAGTAGGCTACATTCAAACCTACTCATTAACTTAACTATGTTCATTGCGTGGTATAACCACGAGACCCGGTCGCCGCCATCTTTGTAAACATGATGATACAGACACAGGCCGTGGTCAGTGGTTATTGCGGCCACAGGTAGCGTTACCAGACATCTGGATAAAGCGAACATGAGGCTTTTTCGACGTGTGCCTAGCCTAATTATACGGAGTCGGGTTGTAAGGTTTTTGTTGATTATTAAAGGCTTTGACTTTGGCCGGAACGCGGACTAACTAACAATGAGACAAGAAATAACTTACCGCCGTATTTCACACATTTACTCAAAGCTTACGCAAGCCACTATTCCAAATCTTTAAAAAATCTTCAGTCAAATCGGTACAGAATTGTTTGTCGCCATTGACGTCAAATGAACGCAAAGAGACAAACATGAGATTAAGATACTTAGAAGAAATTCAGCCGCGTTATGTAAAAGATGCAAAAAAAAAATTGATTCACACAATTGATGTTATGCAACATCCAGTAGGTAAGAGACGCTTTTTCGAATATCGACTTTTGAAGATATTATCTATATTAATAATTTCGTCAAGGGGTACGGTAGAATTGATCGAAACCTTATGTGAATAACAAAACATAAAAAATATTGATTTTGAGTCGACAACATATGTCCACAAAAACCGGATTATGGAGAATTCGTTAAATTCTAATGGCACTGACAAACAAACCGTTGTCGCCATCTTTGGTGTGAAGCACGTTTCGTTCCATCAATCAACACATTGCGTGCGTCCGTCGCGCCAAAAAAGTATGCATCACAAAAAACTGTGACTTATGTGACTACGTAAAACGAAACGTCTTTCCGCCAGACCGGAATTTTATTTGTAGGTACTTATATTTAGTATTAGCATTGCATCCGTGCGAAGCCGGGGTGGGTCGCTAGTATTTAAATAATCTAGTACAAGCATACTTGTATTTTTACGGTCCGTGCTTTGTGTCCAAATAAGCATTTTTAATATGAAATAATCTTCATCATGCCAAGCATCGCTCACTTCGACCATATTTTAAGAAAGAAGACCAGATAACGCCGCCAGATAACGGTAGGTACCTACTATATTGTTATATGTAGTATATTTTTAACATTAATCTATATTTTTAATATCCGACGTAAGGTATTAACGTAAATGGGTGTTAAAAGTTTGATGAATGTCTGTGATGTCCTAGCTCCTAAATGAAAAGTAGTTAAGTAAATAAATCTGTTTATGGTTGTTTTATGTAAATATGTAGGTACTACGTATATGCGACCCCTCAGGCTCGTTCCAAAATTTCTTCTCATAGCGGCGTTATCTGGTCCTCTTTCTTAAAATATGGTCGAAGTGAGGAATGGCTGGCATACACGTCATACTCTTGAATATGACTTATTCAAGAATTTGATACTAAGGGCGGAAGTTGACTGCTCGTCGCGCATATTATTATGTTACTTATGCTCAAGACGAAGATTATGTCATATTAAAAATGCTTATTTTGACACAAAGCACGGACCGTCGCGTCGTGTCTGTGGTAACAAATAACGACCAAACCAAGAGAATGCAGTTTTTTGCTATTCTTTGTTAAAATTGATCACTCATAGATACTTATAATTTTAATTTTACTTAGGTATTAATTGTAGACAATTATGTGATTCCAGAAAGTTTTTTAATATGTCCTAACAACCAAATGAAATCAAAGTTATGATGTCATGGTGGTCAATTATAGAAGGTCTCGAATTTAAATCATAACGAAATATTGCCATCTTTTTTGGTATTTTCATGTTTTTATTTAAAAAAATTATACTTCCAAAAGACATAAAATGTAAATTTCGCGATACGAAGACCTGACAACCCTAACGATAGGTTTGTTTTTACATTTTTTCTACGGTCTTGTTTGACGGTTTCATTACAGTACGGTCCCTCCGCTATTTTTTCTTCCCAAAATTCATAGCGATGACGGCGAGAGGAAAGCTTACAATATATTTTGGTTTGTTTTGCTCATTTTATAGTGAAATAACAAAAAATACAATGAGATGACATTCATTTACTTAAATATTTAAAAATGTGATAGTTGGCACCTATCTGAAACACCTTACATGACAAAAACGATTTTTTACAAATCCATGATGCAGAGTAGCTGATTTACATATTAAAATTAAATCATTTATTTCAGAACCAGTCTACATAAATATAATTTAAAATACTTACCATAATCACAAAATCAACTACAAAAATGTCATTGCTACCTATTAAAAAAAGAATGAATTTATTTAGGTAGGTATATCAAAAAACATCTTTTATCTAATTTGAGGCTTGCATCCGGAATGCTCAACATGCTTATATAGCTGTAAGCAATATGCATATACTTTTTAGCTTGGTCCTGTGTCCAGTGCTGCAGAAACTGATTTACTCTCAATTTGAGAACACTAAGGTTGTAAGCGTCGAGAAACTCCACTCAGACAAACGCATTCTTATCATAAAGCCGTAACACAAAATTAAAAATTTGTTTTTCCCCGACTATAATCTGTACAACATTCCACTAGTCAAACCCTTTCATTTGATACCCATATTGAGGTAGGTTGTGAAGATATATATTTTATACGCCATTTTGTGGGGACGGCCATCTTGAATCGATATTAACCAAACATCGCTAAAACCATCCGTACGAAAATTAACCTACAAATAAAAAAAACCGCATCGAAATCGACTTATCCATTTAAGCTCTACGGTGCCACACACACAGACAGACAGACAGACAGACATCGACGTCAAACTTATAACACCCCTTTTTGGCCTGAGGTTAAAAACGGACTTATCACAACTTAGAAAATCAACACTTGCGTGCGAAAAAGTCTTCATCTTTTTGCACTAGAGTGCCTTAGCCTATGAGCCTTTTGGCACGTCTCTCAATCGATTCTAGAGGCACCAGCTGATATATAGCCGATTAATTCCAAAGGTTCGAACAGTACCTGCTCCATACAAGAATCTGTGCTTAATATTACGTAATCAACTGTTTAGACTTGAAGTACCTTCGCAGTACCTGAATGTACTTCTTTGAGAGTACTATGTAGTATATACTACACTATGTAGTTTGGTAGTTAATTGGCAGCCTTGACCAATCCATTTGAATCCGGAAAACGCCCCATTGAGTTCTTTTGTTTTTAACCGATTTTCAAAAATGAGGAGGTTATCAATTCGACCCCTATGTTTTTTTATGTATATTACCTGATTTCTCGAGAACCCCCGTCCATCCGAACATAAATAAAATTTAAATGCTTCCCGAATGGTCCCATATAAATCTTCTAGAAATCGGTCAAGTGGTTTTGAAATATGAACCAAAAACTAAAATTTGCATACAATTTTCTGGATGACGTAATTTTAGATTTCACAAAAGTTATGAAACTTGAACCTGTTGCTACGAAATTGGGTAAATGCGTCAAAAAACTTGTTTTGCACAAAAAAAATTCAACCGACTTCAAATAGATGAGTGAATATATATAAAATGATATTAATTTATTTTTCGCTTTTGAATGATATTCATTTATTTTTCGATATTTGTGGTTTTGAAGTCGGCTTAATTTTTTGTACAAAAATAGTTTATTAATTTTATTCTTGGCCATGGATACTAGTCCTTCAGCCGTTCGGAATATTGCTAGTAGGTACCTATTTCTTAATAACAACAAATTAGTGTGATCACCCATCGCTCTATTGCCTCCTGCAGTTAAGCAGCTTACCAAGCTTTCGCTCGAACGCTCTGCTGAAGATTATACGGGAAAATTTTCGAAGCGCTCACAAAAGGAAGGAAATTAAATTCGCAGTATCGAAAGCGTTCAGGTTGCAATTATAATATCCAGTTGCCGCCAAGAGCGCCGATCGTAAAGACACTACACAACGGATATGCTGTATGAGGAATTCAGGGAATGTTTCGCTTCATACCTCATATAAGTAAGTCTGGCATGCATGTGATAGGAGAATTCCTTCATGTGTCATAGATCGTGAGAATCTCAAGAATGATAATGATTCTACTTTGTATGATATTATAAAATTTAGATTTTTCAGTTCAAGTGAATATATTTATTTTGATTATTTATGTAACGTTACTGACCCGGAAAACATTGTTCGACCATATAAATTAATAACCGAAAAAGATGTGAAAGTGACGCGATACTTCATACTCGTATAAACGGTACGGTTCAATTATTTGGATTTTGTTCCTACAAAATATTGATTAAGCGATTAATAAATTGAGGTTAAGGTAGCGGTTCGCGCGGAGACCGCGACGTCTCGACACGACGGTCTCCTGCGACAGGCGCGACTTGACACTATGGAATTGTATGGGCGCCAGTTCGCGCCGAGACCGCGACACATGTCTCGCGACACGTGTCTCGGTCTCCTGTCGCGAGCTTTTTAATCTCGGCGCGAACTGGGGCCCATACAATTCTATAGAGTCAAGTGCCTGTCGCGGTCTCCGGTCGCGGTCTCGAGTCGCGGTCTCGTGTCGCGGTCTCAGCGCCATTTTATAGTAATTTCAAACGTGTTTTGCATACAGAGTACTAAGTACGTAAAATATCAAAAGTACCTATATGTATACTTTTGATAAGAGTACCAAAGTATGTAATAGAAGGTAAAATAGTATACCTAAATAAATAATCGGGTTCCTTAATTTTTTCTGAGTTTTGGATTTATTTTCTAATTTAAAAGAAATGTATGACTAAGAATTAACTCGACTCGAAAATCACTCTATTAATTTAATAAATAAATAAGTCATTTATTTCTTGCTTTTACAAAGTTTAAGTAAACACTTTGTGGATATATTATTTGAAAACAAAATAAACATAAATGTGTGTAGTAATGGTTAGGTAGTTAAATTTTTAGAAATTTAATTAAAATGTTGCATTTAGATTTAGTCAGCAAGAACCCCTGATTGGATAAAGGCCTCCTTCAAAAATGCACAATGCTCATGCATCTCTACTATCTCGCACTACGTCTCTCCAGTTTGGGCCAGCAGCCCGTCTGAGGTCATATTCGTCTGAGGAATCACTTTATACCTACATTAGTAAAAATAACATAACAATAGGTGCGTCATTTTTTAGTTTATTTTATCACAAACAGACATATAGATGCGGCCGGGGACTCTGTTTTATAATATAAAGTGATAAACCTAGTTTTCTTCGATTACCTGCTTAATAGAAATGTGGTCATCTGTGAAAATTAATAAAGCAGATAAGTGTTAACTATTCCATTTTATAATAATATCGTTAGTTTCACCTTTAGGCTCCAGGTCACATAAGGTTTGTGGTTCAGTCATTTCTAAAACTTACGATGAGTCAGTTGTATAAGTTGTTGTGTTGTGTTGTCATAAGAGTAAGTTACGGCTGGTATAGTCGAGAGAACGGCGCCTGCCGATCCGAAGAACCCGGGTTCAAACCCAACACTCACCACTGTCTTTTCGAAATCATGTTCGTAATGCCGTTAACTTAAAACAATGAAGGAAAACATCGCGAGGAAACCAACATGTACCTAGAATCTTTCGAAGTCATGTGTCATCCACCAATCCGCACTTGGCCAGCGTGGTGGATTATGGATTATGGCTTTAACTCTCTCTTGCGAGAGAAAGCACCGAGTCCCAGCAGTGGGAACATTTAGTGGGCTGTTGATGATGATGATGACGATGAGTCAAATTCGTCATTCGTCGTACTTGTGGTTGAAAGCGTCAGCTAACAAACTTCCTGCTTTTATAAAATCGCGAAAACGTACACCACACACCTATGTATGTTACAAAAAAACTTACATTAGTATTTTGTCAAAAAGCTTTTACTAATGACACCAACAAACCATAGGAGTATTTCATATTATTTAGTTTTTTGTTCTTTTTCAGTTTTTTTTTTACAAAATAAGTTCAGTTCACAGATTTCGTAAAAAAATTAAAGACATTTTCAAAACAGAAATTCCTTTTTATTATTTTTTTTATCTTTGGAACCTTGTAATTGAAATGAAATGAGATTTGTTTCAAGAACTAACCAATTTTCGAAGTTTAAAATTACAGATGGTTATTAGATACAGTAAGCTCTGTAGCTGTTGTAGTACGCGTGGATAACAGTATGGTCAGTGGGTCACAAACCAAGTATACCCATCTTGTATCTTTGGGTCTTGGACAGTAATTAATGTTACTGTTTTAATTGTTTTACTGTTTTTGCATGATTATTGATTTATTTCTTATTTTTTCTTATTAAAAAGGAAACTTTCTTACAATAATGTTCTAAATGCGCCAAAAAAAATACAAACTCATTTACTGCTGTAGTTTTTATTCAAAGCTATACTCACAATATTCAAAAATGTTATCCACAAAAAATGTAAATAACCTAGCCATATTTGATACTTCAGTGATATTCACAAAAACATTCCAAACCCAAAATACAAATTTTCACTAGAAATTTAAAAAGCGCAAAAGATTGTATACATCACAACAAGCAACACATGACGAGCAAACAATAATAAACAAGAAAATTACGAAAAAAATAAAAACAATAGAAGAAAGAAATGGAATCAACTTACGTCGCCTCCGGCGATAGGCAAAGGGCTCGCAAAAATCCGCTATCCGATGGCACTTAACAAAGTTCAAAAAGGTCTTTATCTTTTCACAGAAGCGTTTATAAAGTGACGGCTCGAAGCACGCGAGCCGCTTGTGTTTTGAGGTGTTAAAATATGCTAGGAATTAATTTCGGAACGGTCGCTCGTAGGGCGGAGAACAGGTTGGAGCGCGAAGGGCAAGTGTCGCTCAGGGCGGCTGGGCGGCGACTGACTGCCTCGCAGGCAGGCTTGCTCCACTCTTCAGAGCCTCGCCCGGATCCCTTCCTGTTGATCGTGTACGCGACAGGTGATCCCAGTTTTTAATCACCAACTGCTGTTAACAAGTCAATCAATATCGATTTTGCTAACTTAGAATGATGGTGTTGCAAAGGCTCTCTCGAACGTGTTTTCCGGTAGTTTCAAATTTATCAGCTACATATAAAGTTTAATTTAGATAGTCCTCTTAAGCTTTGAAGAAACTAATTTAGAGTGTCTAAACTGAGTAAAGACTAAGTACAAAAACGACGCTGGTGACGTGGTGACGGTCCTTAACGTTTCCGACAATGTTGAAACTGGCTAGTTTCTATCGTTAGCTATGCTCGCAAAACCAAACTTAGCTTTAAGTTCTATATAATCCATGGCGCACTGTACAATAAACTTTCAGCGTTATATGTATGGTTATGTAATGATTTATGGGTTTCGTAAATTGTAAAAACGGAACCCTTATAGATTCATCATGTCTGTCTGTCCGTTCGTATGTCACAGCCACTTTTTTCCGAAAATATGCAGCTATAAAGAGCTATACTGTTGAAACTTGGTAAGTAGATGTATTCTGTAAACCGCATTCAGATTTTTATAGAAAATTATAAAAATAATCAATTTTGAAGGTGGCCCAAATACTCAGAACTGAAACTCAAAAAATTTTTTCATTAATCCCGTACGTACGTGTTTTTTGTGTGGTGTTTATTAATAGGTCTTCAAAAGTGATGTTGAGGTTTCTAATATTTTTTTTCTAAACTGAATAATTTGCGCGAGAGATACTTCCAAAGTGGTAAAATGTTCCCCCCCCCCCTGTAGGTAACTAACTACTAAAGTAAGAAAATGATTATATAATATATAAAAAAATATATGATGTACATACATTGCCATGTAAACTTCAACCAAAAATTGCTTTAAACTCGATTTAGTAAGTAGTTTTTTTAGTACGTCAAAATAAATACACTATTATTAAAACTTCGATCAAAGTTACAACCAACTACAAGAACTTATGTAATAATGTTACTGGCTGCTACGGAACCCTTACCATAATGAAGCGATAAATTATTGTGTATTGAATGAAACAGATTTTTATTAGAACGTTAGAACGTGCAAAAATTAAAAATGTCTAAGGAAATAACGCTAAATCAAAATTTGAATATGAAAACCGGAAGCAGAGGCAGAGATTTCTACCACGTAGGCGGCGAGCGGAGACTGGGGCGGTAACTTAATTACTTTCCGAAACTTTATCCTTATAATTTATTCCTAAACGAGTGCCTGTTCGAACGGTGATTAGCAAACTTTGGCGCTACGTGCGGCTCGCATCCGCCCAGCCGGCAGAGCGCTTCTTTTACGTAGACTGATGGCAAAATACAAGATAATACCGTTTCTAAAATAGCATTAGTATTTATCAAAACAATCATCAAAGTAACCCATATGGGCCCAATGTGCCCAAGGCCTCTAATAGGTAGAAGACGGTCCTGATAGTTGGGTCTATCGTTCGTCTTTGCAATCAGGATTGTCACCGGAAGATAATCTTAGATAGCTCTTGAAACAAGTTCACTAACACTCCTTTGTGATGCCATAAACAAAGCTATGCGTAAACTCTTTGCATAACTGCTTACGCGTATCTATGCATCCTATTGTGTACAGTGATGCCCAAGCGACACGAGGCTGGTTTTCAAGCTAAGATAGCAAGTTAGTACTTCTAGCTTCATGAGCTAGTGCTAGCAAGCTAGCAAGTTAGTTATTATAGACTTCCTCGCCGATTTCGGCTGTGGCGACTATAACCTGTTTTCAAATGTTGCGACAGCGTTCGTGTGCGCGCATGTGACTGACGTAACCGACTTTTGCCCGAAAAGTTCGTGCGCAGGTAGGACACGTCAATATGCCGTTGTTAAAATTATAACTAATGTTAGAAGGTTACGCTACGCAATGTTAGTTTTGTCTACACGAAGGTAGGAGTACTGGCTTGCTAGCTTACTAGCGATAGCTTGCTATCCGAGCTTAAAAAACTAACTTCGTGTCGCTCGGGCATAAGTGACTGCTAATCTGCAACACTAGCTAGGAATATAAATATGTCGTCGACACAGTCTCATCTTGGAGAGATATGAAATATATGTTTTGAATTGAAAACTCCTTTATCTGCATTGAGTATTTTGGTAAAGGAAAATGTTATGGGTTCGCGTCACTGACATGCAAATGTAGTGACGTAGCGTCAGACTGGCGGTGGAGCAGTGGAAACGAGAGTGGAGATAGACGCTTTATGGCTGGGTGATATGTTGTGAGTTCCTGACACCGACCGCCGAATTAATAGTACATCGTAGTTAGTAGCTATACCGGTGGCGTATTGTTCATTATTAGTGCTGGTAAGTAATTAAATTTTAAGTTATACGTTGTTACTTCTATCGGTAGTCCATATGACTGCCAAAGTTTTTTTAGTACCTTATACTGAAATTTGTGAAAAGACTGGGGAAGAAGAGTATTTCACGTTTTCTCTGTACATAGTCACGGTTGCCAAAATGTGTATATCTCTTTTACAAATTTAGACAAGTCAACTGTAGGTAAACCTTTATAACCTACGTCCTATTACGTAACGGACTATTCTCCTTCGTTAAGTCCGAAGATTTATAATCAAGTTTCAGTCAATACAAATTGAAAATACCGCTTATTAGCTATTCTCCCCTTATCTAAGGCAAATCCAAACTGTCATAATAACGCAAAGTTAGGAGTATCTCTGTCAACAGAACTTAGTGGGACGTGGGTAGACAGATTTACCATTAGACAGTCCCTGTCTGCTCTCGGACGTTAGTTGCATCGCAATAGGTATTACGAGCCCATAAATTAACAGAAGCTGTAAAACCATCCTTAATTACAAGGATTTTATGTTATTCAAATGTCAAAAGTAACGACAAGCGATTATTCTGCGCAATAAATGGTAATAGACAGGCTGAGTACCCTTAGTAGAACCGAGCAATACTCGTCCCGTGATTCTTTATTTCAAATTCTGCATACGTATGCATTTGACCGCAAATTATCTGACTATGATGAGAACTCGCTTATATCTACGAAGTATAAGGTAAGTATTTATTTTTATTCTACTTGCCCTGTTAATATGTTAGTGTGGGACAAATTTTGCAAGTTAAATTAGAACCACTTCCTGTCGTTAGATTTGGTTGAAATTTGGTATACCTACGTGACTTCGGTGACTTATTGAACTAGTCAAGCTCTTTATGTATCGATCAATGTTTTATTCTGAAATCAAAATTAAAGTCAAAATTAAAATTCGTGATTTACCCCCGATTAACTTGGACATGAAATTTGTACAGTATTTAACTAGTCAACCCCTTTCATTTGATCCACATATTGAGGGAATAGTGAAAAAAAATGTAATTCGCCATTTTGTGGCGGCGGTCATCTTGAATCGATATTAACCAAACTTAACTAAGAACCACTACAGGGAAACCAGCTTTCAAATGAAAAAAAACGCATTACAATCGGTCCATCCGTTTGAGAGATGCGGTGCCACAGAAAGAGACTCCGAAATCATACTTACAACCCAAACAACTAACGCCTATTTTGTTCGGTGGTTAAAATTTATTGCAATTACTTAATTTCCTATTGCTTATTGCAATTACTTAATTATTTATCTAATTTTGAAATGTGTGAATTAGTTCGACATAGTCATATCTACAGTTCTTTCAATCAAGTAAAGAGTTTATCAATACAACACGAACATTTACAAAGTACGAAAACATCAACCAGGAACTCAAACTCTACGTCCCTGCCTACACAAAACTCGGGCCGCTCTCGCGAAGGTCCCGTAACGGTGAATCATAAATCATCCTCTGTTGTTAGTGACTTTATTACTCACGATAAAAGCAAAACTTATTGAATATTATCAGTATTTATCAGCCATCAAACGGGACACGTGTCGATATGACTAGATATTAGTAGATTAGTGTTCACAGACGATAAGATCGTGCGATGAAAAACATTACTAATTGTACAAGCACAGAGAATTACGGGGGCAAAGAGATACATAATCTTAAATCACTGGGTCTCGCAGTGATTTGGACTCGTGGACGCATGTTGAAATAGCTGCGTGTCTCTGAGTTGTTATAGGAAGGCGTGTTGCTTATCAGCAGGCTCATGTTTTTCTCTTCCCGACATTCCATACTAAAAAAAATATTCAAGTATTTTCGTGATGCCATAGACATTTTCCGGAATTTGAGATATAATCGTAAATTAATTAATTCAAAATTTACTACCACTATAGTTATCTCTCTAGCATAAGCAAAAGTAGCCCAGTAAATCTTCTCACTGCTTCTCTCGCAAGGAATTAGTCAAGGTCATATTCCACCACGCTGGGCCAGTGCGGGTTGGTGGATGATGCATGACCTCGAAAGTCTTGATTGTAGGTAAATGTCGGTGTCATCACGATGTTTTCCTCCACCTTTTTTAAAATGGATCTTAATGCACATGTCTTCGGAAAGTGGTAGTGTACGTGGGATTCGATAGAAGCAGGCACAGAATAGGACGGTAATACCAGGGGCTCTGGATTGGTAGTCAACATTCTCCCGACTAGACCAGCTGTAACTTTTATAGTGGTAGGACTTGTTGCAGAGTCCGTTTGGGGAAGTATCACACCTTTTCCAGCCTTTTTACCTTTTTTTCTACCGCCAAGCTGTAATGTGCAAACATAACATTGAATGAAGGGCAATGATTCCAGTGAAATTACAGGGCTATATAAGGGCAGAGGATACATTTCAGGGGATTATATTTCTTTTCGAGCGCAGTCCAGTCCTAGGTAATGATTTGGATCATGATCTAATCATGCGTGTCAGTGAGCGGTTATGGGTAGGCATGTTGCTTACCATCAGGCACATGTTCTGCTCGTGTCGTCGCTCTACCCTATATAAAAAATATATACCTCTGTAGATTTCATCCAAATATGTTTTATGTAGTCGGCATCACAAAGGACACAATAAATATATGTAGACTTGTAGAGGTACATTCAGAGATAGATACCTATGCTTAAACGTATGCCTTTTGTGCGATATTGTGAGGGGTAACGAACTTCTAACACCTAACGACCTCCACCCTGACACAGCTCAATTTGAAAACTAGAGAAGTGCATTAAGGGTTCTTTGAATACGAAAATGATAAAATTTATATCACAATGTAAAGGTATTGGGTCAAATTCTTAAAGGTGTTGGGTCATATTCTTGAACCCGTCAGGCATTTTTGTGTATGTTTAGATTATATTTTTTTGTTTAAAGTAGGCTTATATCAGATCATATTCTGCCTGTGTTACAAAAATCTATTTTTTTTAAATAAAGAATTACGAGACGAACAGGACATGTGCCTGATGGTAAGCAACATGCCTGCCACATAACAGTACAGTGAGACGCAGCTATTGGAACATGAAGTGTCTAAATCATTACCTAGCACTGAACTGTGCTCGTCATCCAGAGATGTAAGATGTTATATATCTCTAAGTCCTGTAATTTATCTGGAAACATTGCCCTTCAGACTGGAACACAGTGATGTTTTCATATTATCGATAACTAGCAAAGGTGTGATAACTGGCTGGTGTTGTACTTCCCAGGCAGACTCTGCAAAGAGTTCTACCACTACGACTATAAGTAAATATGTAAATAAATAAATATTGGTGGACAATTCACACAGAACACTATCTGAACCCAAACTAAGCAAAGTTTGTACTATGGCGGCCAGACAGCTGATATAATACTTATAGAGTTGTAAATCCATATTTATTATACATAGAAACACCCAGACACTGTACAAATAATGGAATTCGTCACACAAATATTTGCACTGGGTGGAAATCGAACCCACGACCCTCGGCTTCTCAGGTAGAGTAACTACCCACAAAGCACCCACGAGGCCAGTCAACTATCTTATACGATTCTTTCACCGTTGGATTTTAAAGTGATTTCTGAGGCTATATATTTACCACGAATGAATCTGGAGCGGAGCGCTAATATCAGCATATTATTCATAATACTCGTACCTCTCTTTATCATTAAGATAAGTGCGTTATGAATTACATACAATAAACAGTACCAATTTCGCCGTCAACTATACAGACGGTACTATGAAATAACAACTAATGAGTATAGCCACAACAGATGACTCAATGACTTCCTTCGTCGTTTACAAACTTTATACAATTAATTACGTACTCAAATTTATATAGAAAAAACATGACTATGGACGGTTTGAATTTTCGTACCTATTCATGTACGCCAAAACCACGTCAACCTAACAGTCACCCAATATTAGGTAATAAAGTCCCGTTTTCGTAAGGAACCCTTATAATTCTACTAATATCATAAATTTCAATGTTTATACAATTTGGATGTTTGTTGCTCAATCACGTTGTATCATATGAACGGATCGGGTTGAAATTCGGAAAACAGACTATTGCTTGCAAGAACACATAGGCTACTTTTATGGTTTAAGAATATTTATTAATCTCAATTGAATTACAATAAATGCTCAATAAAAATTACTGAGATTAGAAGCTAAACACATTTGCATTAAGAATTGAACTGTGCTGCTTTTAACCCGGTAAATCACGGGAACAGGAACTACGCGGGTACTGATAGTATCGTATACCACTAATATTGCAAATGTCACTATTTAGATATTTGGATGTTTGTTGCTCAATCACGTCGTAACGTATAAACGGAATCTGAACCACACAGTTACCTACCTATGTAGATTATACATCTAGTCTGGAAGAACACAAAGGCTACTTTTTATCCCGAAAAAATAACGGAACCAGGAACTACGTGGGTAAGCCCGTGAGCCACTGCTAGCTATTTATAAATACGAAAGTTTAGATGTTTGTTGCTTATTCACATCGGAACGTCTGACGGGATTGGGTTGGAATTTCGAACACAGCTAGATTATATTCTGAGGTAGCACATAGGCTACCTTTTGTCACGGCAAAATAACGGGAACGGGAAGCACGAGTAAAACCGCGGGACGCTCTTTGTAATGAATAATTATGATACCATACCTTTCTAAAAAGAATATAAAAAAAAACGTTTTGCCTTCTTTTGTGTTTTGAATTTAAGAATAATAATAAATAGACTAAAACATTCATAATAACTACCAGTAATAAAACTTAACCCCGTCAAGTCAAGACAGCTTAAATAGTAAATTTGTCTTTGTGCATGGATATGGATAGAGACATGGAGGAAATGCATTTACGGGGAGGCTACATCTGCCTCCCCGTAAATGCGTTTCCTCCATGTAAAAATATCCTTGAGGAAGTTAATGGAAGCAAGATAGCTCCAGTCATTAAAAGATTTACGAGGTAATATTGTTCTACAAATAACGCAAAATTCATAATTCTTCGATCATCGAGAGCACATAAACTAAAGATCTGTGAGATAAATACATAAAAAAATTAGCAGTCATAGGAACTGCCGATAGAAGTGAAACTAATAACTCAGAATTTAAAAACTCACTTTGGAAACTACGCGGGTGAAACCGGAGGGCCGTGGCCATGACCATGGTCATCTAGATCATCCGAGTTTACCCAAAGATTTCTTTCATTCACGAACGTGACGCTTGAGTTCAATTCACAGCCCACGGAAAATCTGTAAGTAGTGCGCCAAAAAAAGGTTTCACTTCAAAAACTGATGCGAAATGTATTATTATGTTTTCATAAAGTGTCCCAATATGTAAGTATCTAATTCAGAAGTAGGAGAAATAAAAAAAGTCTAGATGATGTTTCGAAATTAACTATGCGAAAGTATATACAACAGGTATTAGACGTAATCTTCCCATTTGGACAAAATTACAAGATTAAATTGCACATTCGGAACTCTAGGTACATTATATTTTTAAAACTTTATCCTTGTGTAAATTGTAAGTAATAGAACGGGACCTTTTAGGTTCCGTTGAAGAGAGTTGTTTACGAAAGTAGAAGGTAGTGCATAGGGACGCGCCGATCGATAGGTTTAAAATATGGGTCAAGCTTACTTCACCGCACTTACCTGAGGCGCTCCCTTGCGTGGTCGCGGAACTCTGGCTTTCGTGTTATGGCTGCCTATAACTTGTAGAACTTAGTGTTGGTTTAGCTAAATGAGATACTCAATTGTTTTTCGTTTCAGGATATCAAATATAGGTTTTACAGCTATGTGGAATCATAAAGTATTTTTACGCCTGCAGGTGGTATATACTCAGGTAGGTAGTATAATATAATAGGTACTCGCTTTGAAGTAGAGTATCATTGAATAGATTAACGACATTTACATGAACGATTTAGTTTCACCTTTATTACGGAAAAAAAAGTCCAAAATTGGTTGCGGTCTATTTGGACTGAATGTTATATTGTACTAAAACGTTAATAAACAATTCTTAAAATGACCTTTTCCCATAAGGACTGAATTTCTAAATCCAAATCGTATAAACGAAACCGCAACGAAAGCTCTCAAAAAGGAATATTTTCCCCGGTTTTTAACCCCCGACCAAAAAAGGGGTGTTATAAGTTTGACGTCGATGTCTGTCTGTCTGTCTGTCTGTGTGTGTGTCTGTCTGTGGCACCGTAGAGCTCAAACGGATGGGCCGATTTCGATGCGGTTTTTTATTTGAAGGTTAATATCCGTGCGGATGTTCTTAGCTATGTTTGGTTAATATCGATTCAAAATGGCCGCCTCCACAAAATCGCGGACAAAATATTTCTTCACAAACTACCTCAATATGGGTATCAAATGAAAGGACTTGAATAGTAGAATACTAAACACTATAACAAATTTCAAATCCAAGATGGCAGCCACCACAAAATGCTGAATTGTATCATTTTTTCCCTTCTAACTCAATATGGGTATCAAATGAAAGGGCTTGACTAGTAGAGTACTTTGCACTATGACAAATTTAAATCCAAGATGGCCGCTACCACAAAATGGCGAAATACATTTATTTTTTCACAACTCCCTTAATATGGGTATCAAATGAAAGGGCTTGACTAGTAGAACGTTATACAGATAATCCGAGATCCGAGGTAGTCGGGGGTTAATCAAAATTTTTAATTTTGTTCTTGTGTTACATTTTTCATGCTGCGCTCCTATTGATAGTTACGGAAAGTTATACAACCTATATCCCTTCTCGATAAATGGAGTATCCTACAAAAAAAAAGCTTTCAATTCGGACCAGTAGTTCCCGAAATCCTAGCGTTCAAACAAACAAACAAACTCTTCAGCTTTATAATATTAGTAGGTATAGATAAAAAAAGTTTATTCAATTCGCAAAGAGCTTGAGTTTGTCGACCTCTCGTTAAGTACACGTTGCGTGGGAATTAGTCACCTGAGCAGTGAATAATACGGACAAAGAACGCCATACCTGTGTCTTCTCTGTGATATTGCTTGCTAGCCAATGCTATTGCGGAAAACGCATAATTATTTTGCCTGTGCTACTCGGAAAAACACTGCATCATTATAGTCTAACCAAACATAGAAATAGGTATTTAGGTGGTGGTAATAGTAGTGATTCTGTGGTGAGCTGTTTTGGAGACCTTACATCGATGCCAGGTCGATTGGCGACACATCGAGGTGATGAGGTACTCGTAAAGCCGCTAAGATGGCACGGCAATTAAAGACCAGCAGACAAGACATGTTCCTCTGCAACGAAGCATGAGACAAGGGGATGTAATCTCCCCTAAATTGTTCTCAAACGCACTAAGGATATGTTAAAGACGCTGGATTCCCTGAGACTAGATGATATGGAAACGTAAGAGCGTCGGACCAAGCCGAGTGGCGTATTATGGGAGAAGCCTGTGTCCAGCAGTGAATTAATACAGTCTGTTGAATGTAGTGATTGAACTTCTAACACCATCTTTCTAAAGTCCGCTGGGGCAGTACCACCTTTTACCTTTTGTAATTAATTTTTGGTAACTAATACCAAACAAGCTTTAGTTTTGCTTGATTTGGAAGAAATCAAAATTATCCTTTGTCAAAATTACAACATAGTGTGCATGAGTGAATATGAGCTACACGAGTACCTGCGAAATGCATGAAGATATTACTCGATCTCAGAGTTTGTCGAAATACTATTCATTCGCATACTCAGTATTTGACGTATGCATAAAATATACTACGAGTATTTCGACAAAATACTAGGATAATCGTTTACACTCATATAAAACTCGTATAAAGTTTCATGGTTGACGTTTCTAAGACCCAAACGAAAAGGTTTGCTGCCACTTTGTTTATACGATCAAGTAGTAGTCTACGGAATACTTTTCCTGGATGGGATTTTCCCAGCTGATACAATCTTATCTTCAAATTGTGAAGGAATCAATTTTTGTAGACCACGTCGACATTTAATAACAGGCACATTAACTTGTTCAACGCAGTAGCAAGCTGAAGTGGCAATATCGGTCTAATCTGTCGCAGAACCGATAACCATTGGAGAGAAGGGGTCTGAAGTGGAGACCATGAATGAGTGAATGAGTGTACGACGCCCGACGTGTAGATGTAGAGACGATATACGAAAGGCAGCTGGAGGCGATTGGAAACGCAAAACCGAAGATTGGATTGAATGGTGTATTATGGGAGAGGTCTATGTTGAGCAGTAGACAAATTCAGTTTGGTGATGATGAGATGGCGGTCAAGCGTAAGAGCAACAATGATGAAAAATAAAGATTTATTTTTTATCGCCTGTATGCTTGCGCTTGACCACCATCTTACTTAAACTTAAGCTATGATCCGGTATACGAGATGACAGACGTCATCCGACAAGCCTTCGCCAGCGCAGCGTAGTGAATTGATATTGAGCACATAACCAAGAGTGAGAGTGGATAATGAAACGTCATAGTATGGAATGAAAATTCCATCGCCATAATGTTTTCAACTTATCAAGGTCGTACATGTATCTACACTTCAGCACGCGTTACATTTGAGCAAACTATGGGATTAACGAATGCGTTGGGTACCTACCTATACCATATTATTAAATGGTGGATACGCTATCTGCATCTCTGCAAAAAACAAGAGTGACCACTAGTCAGTCGCTAGATCAGGGGTTCCCAAACTTATTTCGTCTACGGCCTTCTTTGAGAATAAAATATTTTTTAACGCCCCCATTTTTCACCTACAAAAACGACTATAACTTCAAATTAAATAAATTAATGATTGTGAGCTACATTAGAGGAGATTAAACATTTCGTCTACCCTCCAAGCTTCTATACAACGCCCTCATTATTTTTCTGAGTCTCCTACTGCCCTCTTTTAGGCCTGCAGCGCCAACAAGGGGGGCGTTATCGCCCACTTTGGGAAAGACTGATCATCAGATGGTAATGGATCGCCGTAAAATTTCAGAGCATAATCGTACCTCAGAAATTCAGATCACAATGCATTATTCTTCTCTTCTAGTTTCTACGGTAAATAGTGTATTTTAGTCATTTACTGTCGTATTCCAAACATTTTCTCAAGATTTATGCAAACCAAAAACCTTCAAAAAATCAAATTAGCTAGTATATTTTTGTATGCTTTGAGTTTGTTCAAACTTAAAGCGAAATAATTGAACTAAGTTTTGTAAAATGACGGCTTATCTATACTTATAATAAAACTGTAACGGGTCGAATTCTGTACATTGAAGATATTTTGAAAATTTTTTTTTGGAGCACTCCATAGTCGATACTGATGGCGAAACTGCATTTTTTTTCTTTCATGTCTGTCTGTCTGTCTGTCTGTCTGTCTGTCTTTCTGTATAGGGATCACGCATCACGCCGAAACTACTTATTCAATTCGGCTGAAACTTGGCGCGATTTTAGTTTATACTAAGGAGATTGCTGTAGGCTACTTTTGATACCCAAATTCTGACCGGTTTTCTTGCGGGAGGGAGTGAAAGTCAGAATGTGTATTTGGTTGTAACTCATGTTTGCGTTGTTTAATTTCATTAATTCTTTTTTTGTTAGGAAGAACACATTTTTTATATTGTCCCGTCAAAATTTGAACATTATCGGTCTGGTGGTTCGGAAATTACACAAACATTAAATAATAACGACACGCACGGCGCATTCGGTACATACTAACTTCTAAGTATTCTGTGTATCACAGACGATCCACAGATCCACAAATCTAGATTCTAGAAAGTGCCCAAGTGATCGCGTCGCGTCGTCTTGAATGACAAAATAATTGTCAAAATTATATTTTTCTGTGGAAAAAGGATGAGAACATCCTCCTTCATACAAGGAGTGTGTTCTCAATCGGTTGTATGTTTTTTATTTGGTTTTATTTTACACAATAACTCCGCTAATTGTGAGTTGATTTTGATAATATTTTTTTTGTTTGGTTGAAAATACTTCAGAGGTATATATCGAAAACAGGGAGGTAGTTTTTCAAATATCCACAAAAAACTAAAATCAGCTTAGATTTATATCTGTACGACGTAGTCTTCGTATAAAATTTAGTAGAACGACAGAATTAAATTACCTGTCATTGAAGTAAATTTTTGTTCTTTTGGAGAAAACATATCAGCATAATAAGTAGGAGCATAAACAACCCATTAAATGTTCCCACTGCTGGACGTCGGGGCCTTCTCTCGCAAGGAGAGAGACAAGGCTATAAACCACCACGCTGGCCCAGTGTCGCTTGGTGGAAGACATTTGACTTAGAACTTAGATTCTAGGTACATTTCGGTTTCCTCACAATATTTTCCTTCATCGTTTTAATTACCGGCATTACGAACATGACTCTGAAATAGTGGTGCGCGTGGTTTTGAACACTGGGTCTCCGGATCGACAGTCGGCGTTTTCCCGACTAGGTCAGCTGTAACTTACTAGACCAGCCGTAACTTAACGTATTATTTCAATCCAAATACTGTTTAAAATTTAAAGGTAGTGTTCAACAAGCTTCGGTGACCGAAGCAGACCGTTGTTAGGGTTCCAAACCCAAAGGGTAAAAACGGGACTCTATTACTAAGACTTCGCTGTCCGTCCATCCCTCCGTCTGTCAACAGACTGTATCTCAAGAACGGTGATAGGTAGACAGTTGAAATTTTCACAGACGATGTATTTCTATTGCCGCTTTAACAAAAAATACTAAAACTAAAATAAATATTTAAGAGGGGCTCATTTCCATACAACAAACTTGATTTTTTTACCGTTTCTTGCTCGATACGTATAACGTACCTGTCACAGGTTGACCCTTTCACTATTCACATAATATTTAGTTGAATGTTCTCTTTAAATGTAATTAATTCAAATAAAATATTTTTTAAGGCCCCATACAATAAAATATTTATATTTGCTAATGGTTCAGAACCTTTCGCGCGCGAGTCCCACTGGCATTTGACCGGTTTTATTTATTCAAAAATTTTGTAATTTCCTATCCTTTCCTAATATTATATAAATAAGTCAAAATTTAAATTTTTGCTGCTCAATTACGTTGGAATGGCTGAATGTATCGAGTTAAAATTTGAAACATATTCTTGGCTTAGCTTAAATAACACTTTAGGGACATATAGATAAGTAACTATACATAGGCAATGTTTAGCCTCTGTGTTCTTCCAGACTATGATCTAACTGGATTTCAAATTTCAACCCGATCACTTGATACGTTCCGCTATGATTAAGTAACAAACATTCAAACATTGACATTCATAATATTTACAGTTACAGGACAACGTTGGAACGGCTGAACATATTTGGAAGGAATTCGAAACACACGTAGTTTGTACTCAGAAATAGCAAATCGGTTACTTAAAAGTTACTGTGACGTCGGAAAGCCTAAGAAAATTTGGTAGAAAATTGAAACAGATAACTTATAGTCTGAAATACCACATGTATCTATGTACTACCTATCCACCTGAAAAGAAGCACGGGCCCTAAGGAAACAAATATTAACTGTCACGTCAAATCGGCACCACGAATTGGGTTGACATACGAAACACAGATAGTTTAGAGTCAAAAATTTCACATGGGCTAATAAGTCTATATTTTCGTTACCTCCGTATTAATCTAAGTATATATTTTCGTAAGGAACTTGATGTGATGTTAAGGTAAAGGCCAAAAATGAAAAATGTATGCACCCGTTTTGGCGTAGATAATACAGGTGATTTGCGTTCACAATCAAAATACCAAGCAACATTATATTCTCATTAGATGGCGCTAAAGCCAGTTTAAATCTAAAAGCACTAAAGGCCATTTAAATCAATGTTTTGCTATTGTGGTATGTTTTTTTTTCATCACTAGGTGGCGTTACTGGTATTCTAAATTGTACTAATAAGTTTTTGCTGCTAAAAGGATTTTGATGCCGAATTTGGATTCTTTCGTTCTTGGATTTTTTTTCTGTGTTATAATTAAATTCATACATTAACATTTCACTAAGACTTGGCTTAGATTTACGGGTTCAACTTGCTTGAGTGCCTATCATTAAAACTCAAAATTTTAATCATTTTGATTCCACACAGGCTTCGTTCAAAATTAACAACTAGAAAACAGCTTGCGGATAAAAAGAGATAAGTAGGTAATCAGATCATTTACATCAGCTTCAGACTATTATTTATTTATTTATTTAGAACATACAGTCGTACTTTTCATAATGTAGGTAACCTATAAAAATCCTATTAACTTAACACTTGCGGCTATGTTCGATACTACGAAACCTTAATAAGTATGTTTGATTTCGTTTAAAACAGAAAAATAAAGATGATAAAATTAAATAAATTTTTGTGTGGAAAAACAACTAAACTCGGTTTTTCAATGATTACATTATGCAAATATTTTGACGTACGATACTTCCAACTAATGTACCTATAAGTCAGTAATATCTGCTTACGCGAACGAAGTAGCGGGTTCAGCTAGTTGTTAAATATACTGGTTCTAACACATGTTTTCTTCAATATTAAATTGATTGAAGTATCAAAACGAACATGTCAAAACACTCGGTAACAGCTGTAAAAAATAGCTGGTCCGTCCGAACACCGACAGCGATAAAAGATAACTCACAGGATATTGAATTCCTATCGAAAGAAAATAAAGATTTCGATAAAATATGTTGTTATTTGTGTGGCGTCCCACGTGTTCGTGTAAAGGATATTTATGCGGGAACAAAATTTATTTGCCGACGACCGACATCACACTTGGCTTCCGAAATCTAAAGTAACTTGATTTGAAAAGAATAATAACATTTGACTATCAACTATCAAGACTGGAAAATGATAAACACGTGATGGCATCACATGTAATATAATAAGTCAGTCGATACTACCCCTTTGACAACTATCTATCGACATCCTATTCAAATCCCTCGACATTAAAAAGAATAAAGGCAGTTTTATACAGGGTCAGTTGACTGTCGAGTCAGTGCTGACCTGGCACTGCCATCGTATAAATCGAATTTAAGTCAGTACAGTACTGTCGTGTCAGCACTGGCTTCAATATTCCCACTTCATATTTTCGGCGCCAGTCCGCTCCCCCCGCCACTCGCGCCAGTGCAACTGACGCCATGTGAATTGTCGAGGTCAGTCGCTGCCACTGTATTGTACGGGGACCACACTGCGACTCGCACTGCATCACAAAATGACGCGAAAACTGAGCGACACGGAAGCTTGAAGCTTATTCAACTATACCGCGATAATGAATGCCTGTGGGATAATGAATCACAAAATTATAGAAATAAAGAACTGCGTGCAAAATCATTACAGAATATTGCACGATTATAGAATTTAGGAGGGTTTGGCCCTACCGATCTATCATTGTCATCTATCCATTTTCTCACCCAAATTATTTTCTGTTTGGATAATTCTTCTCTTAACATATCAGTTACTTCTTGCATCATGATAATAATAATAAATTATACGGCCTTGTAGCGAAAAGTCTCGACCAACATCTCAAGAGACTTTCGCTAGACGGTTGGATTAAAGGTCAGATGCAGAAGGCGGTCATCCTCGACACAGCGCGGATCGTCAGGAGATTCCTCACTCTGCAGTCCTAACCACCGGTAGCTTGGGCCTTGCCCCGCTGCTGGCGGCACCCTAGTTTTTAAGTTTTTTTTATTATCTTTATATGTTTTATAACTATTGTAAAAAACTTTAAAAATAAGAAGAAAAATAAATAATCCGCACTGACTTTACAAACGTGTGTACGCTGAAAGAAATATCCTCGACTACTGACGAAATACTAACTGCGTCTAAATAACACGAGTCAGTTTTCGGCGCCAGTACTGGTGACAGTTACTGACCCTGTGTAAAATTAATTGCCTTAAGATTAAGTAGGTACTTCAGTTTCAACTTCCTTGAAATTCCTTGTGAAAAGACAAGAAAGTGGGATGCGTGATGGTAATAAATTGTATTTATTGTATTTATTGCAATTGTATTTATATTGTATTTATTAGTATGTATTATATGTAGGTATTTAATTATTCTATTTTTATCATAATTCTTATTTTCTTTCCAATATATATTTACATGCTTTGTTTAATTCTTATTTGCACACCCCTTATACTTGTCCTAATATTATTTTCCATCCTAAGGTTGCCTGGAAGAGATCGCTTTCAGCGATAAGGTCGCCCATTGTCGCACGTAAAATGTATTGTTCTTTTTTTTCTGTGTTTAATTTTATTTGGTGTGTCAATAAAGAGTATATCTATCTATCTAATAAGCACTTTTGCTGATGGTAGGTTAGTAAGTGTATTTTAACACTAGCAATGCTAAAAATCATAGCGACCTTGCAATGTGTTTGCACGGTGCGCGTTATGTATTACTTACGTATATTATTATATTTTAATAATGCATAATCATAATCGTATTGTTTATTTTTAACCCCCGACCAAAAAAAAGGGTGTTATAAGTTTGACGTCGATGTCTGTCTGTCTGTCTGTATGTCTGTCTGTCTGTCTATCTGTCTGTCTGTCTGTCTGTCTGTCTGTCTGTCTGTCTGTCTGTCTGTCTGTCTGTCTGTCTGTGTGTGTGCCTGTCTGTGGCACCGTAGAGCTCAAACGGATGAGCCGTTTGTGATGCTGTTTTTTTTTTATTTGAAAGTTAATTACCGTGCGGGTGTTCTTAGCTATGTTTGGTTAATATGGATTCAAAATGGCCGCCTCCACAAAATGGCAGACAAAATATTTCTTCACAACCTACCTCAATATGGGTATCAAATGAAAGGGCTTAACTAGTAGAGTACTATACGCTATAACAAGTTTCAAATCCAAGATGGCTGCCACCACAAAATTGCGAATAATATTTTTTTTTCACTACTACCTCAATATGGGTATCAAACGAAAGGGCTTGATTAGTAGAATACTTTGCACTATGACAAATTTCAAATCCAAGATGGCCGATACCACAAAATGGCGAATTACATTTCTTTTTTTACAACTTTATTAATATGGGTATCAAATGAAAGGTCTTGACTAGTAGAATGTTGTACAGATAACAAATCTTAGGTAGTCGGGGGTTAGTCAAAATTTTTAATTTTGTTCTTGTATTATATGCATTACGTATTGTAATATTTTATGTATTACATATTTATTATGTGCCTAATGAAACGTCTAAGTTATCCAATAATGTATTTATGGCGTATTTCGGCGAGTATTGGTTACTGCACATGTATGTATATAGTGTTTATGTTTGTGTACCTATAAGAAGTATCCTACTTCATCATCACTACATAGTATAAGACGAAGTCACTTCCCGCGTCTGTCCGTCCCTATATATGCTTAGATTTTTAAAACCACCAAACACATATTGATGCGGATTTTTTTAATAGATAGCGTGATTCAAGATATATGTTTATATGTATAATAAGTGCATAAAATAGCAGATAAACATGGATAATTTTAAAGGTTTCTAATTTAATGTCATAAATAAACAGATGTTTTGCGCTTACACTTCAAACGCTGGCTGAACCTTATGAGCTAGATCTAAATTAAGTACAGCTATACTGGACCCCTTCAAAAGTCTGCAATAGTATTATGTCTATCTCTTAGGAATAAACCACAATTACCATTATTAGTACTTACAAATACAAATCATATTTAGTATATATGACTTATATTTAGTATCAGCATTGCACCCGTGCGAAGCCGGGGCGGGTCACTAGTTATATTATAAATCCCAATTTTTGCACGTACCAAGGTATGTATGGATGTTTGTTACTCTTTAAAAGAAAAACTTTGTACTGAAGAGCTCTGGATGAAATTTGGTACCTATGTAGATAGATTATAGTCTGCAATAACACATAGACTACTTCTTATCCCGAGATAATAACGGGATCGAGTACTAGACGAGTGAAACTACGGGATACTACTGGCCTATTTTATATATTTACTCGACGTATGTTTACTTTTTTACAATTCAGTACGTAGTGGGTATTTTATCCTAGTGCGATGACGCTCATAAACCGCAAATTCCAATAAAGTTATTGTATCATTTTACCTACGTACATTTATGAATAAGCCTGTCTTGATTTCCTGTTTCATATTATACTTGCAATAGAGTGTCTGGATGCCAGTCTGTCTGCAACAATAAACCCGACAGGGTGTTAAGCGTCGCCATTTTGAATAATTATAAAAAAAATAGAATCTTACTTTTTGACATATAATACACATTGTCATTAATACTGCTAAGATGACACAAGAAGCAACCGACTTCAGTGGTTTGGTTGAGACTACGATTGCTGCAATAACAGAAAATGCCCCGACAACATTGGATTACGACAGTTCGACCGGAATTGAGACTTTACCGACCACCGAGAGCGCTTCAAACTCGACAAGCCCAGAAGACTCGTTACACTACACAGTATTTGGAATTTTTAATATCCTGGAAATTATTATGACAACAGTAGAAATGATGGTGTGGATCATTGCAGCTATCAAGATGCCGAGATGGAGAAAAAATTACAGAAATCAAATGTTAATGCAAATAAGTGTATCTCGCTTTGTGAAAAGAGTGCTCTTCACAATGAAATTTTTACAAGAAAACGGACAGTTATCAGATTGGGAGCATTCAAGAGCAGTTATCGAAAGTTCTCTACTTTACATTGATTTCGTGATTGTGATACTAGTGTTCTTCTTCATAAAGCACATGTATGACAGTCTGATAATAGTGGTGGTGACATTAAGACAAAATAGTTTATACAAAATCTCGCTTTGTTCTTGGTTAGTGCCCGTGCCAATCAGCGCAGTATGGACCGCAATGATCGTATACAAGGCTTTAGACGAAACATATGTATATTTCTTAATCTGTTGTATATTCCGATGGCCTCTGATACTCATGGGTACTGCTGTATATATCATCACCTTGTACAGAGTAATGTCTGACCAAATTAGAAGGTTCGCAAGAAGTCTCACGATTGTTACATTCTTTATGTGTTTAGTGATCAACAGTTACTTACTTTCAAAAGATATAATTGAACTGTGGTGTTTACACTCTTTTGAAACCAAATTGGCGAGTTCTATTTTAGGGCTTGTTATGAATTTTCTCATATTGAGTTTTTACATCATTTTGATTACATTAGACTATAGACATTGTCTCCAAACGCCCAAAACAATAGAAACGATACCAAACTACAGTTTAGCTGAGACGTGCTGTAAAATTTCTACTTTAGATGAAAATTACTCATAGCCTAAAATTTTATAATTACTCGTAGATTAGTAATGGCTTAGTAGCTGGCTAAGTTGGTGATAAGTCTGCCTGCGAAGATCGTGGGTTCGATTCCCACCCAGTGTAAATATTAGTGTGATGACTAAAAATCTTCGTTTTATGTCCGTGTGTTTATATGTAAAATAAATGTGGTGTGTGAAAAAATGTCCAACAATATTTATTATTTTAGTTACCTACTAAGTCAAAAATAGCGCTCTACTATATAATATTGAACAATTATCTATATCATATGTATGTTTTTACAATTATATAAGTATTATAATCCACCATCTAGCTAACATAATAGTTTGTTCTTGTAGTTCTATACTAGCTTGCTCAGTTCGAAGCAAATTTCGTACGGTAGATATTTTTTGAGTGAAAATCTCTACAAATATTTTTCTAGTTTAGTTATAAGTAGATGTAATGAAATGTAAATAAATAGTTATTGTTATACGCATTGATTGATTTTGAAATTATCGCTTGTTTCTCACTATAACTTCTCACTGTTGAGACCCTCTCTCACAAAGGGAAAGTGTACTTTTTTTTACTATTATTGGTTTACACTTGACCCCATCTCGCCTGATGTTAAGCAAAGATGCGTGAACGATAAAACGTGCTTACCTAGACGAAACCGACTACTAATTCATCATATTGTAATATCCACAGCGCAGCCATTAACGAATATCACATGTTCTCACAAGATGTATTCTTATCATAAGTATATCAGTTTTTGACGATGTTTTCTCTCACCGTTAAAACAGTGGTAATGACAAACTTTACAAATGCGCTTGGGATAGTACACTGAGGCGGGATTCGAACCAACAACCTCGAGCTTCGAACTCCAATAGGTACATTAATCGCCATTATGCTACTTCAGCTCCAATAGCATTGTTTCCGTAATTGTTTCGTTAAAAACTAAGAAAAGGGATTAAAATATGTTCTTTTTACAAACTCTTTTGGTTAACAAATTGCCTGAAATCTAATATTTGTCTCATTTTGTTACAATGTAATAAAATAAAGAAATGAACACCCCAAGCTGCCTCCATTCAGCGTGACAAAGCAATCTTGGAGAGGCGCTTTATCCCAAATTAATATGGGATTACTCACAAAATGGAACACCAAAATGAAACTAGCGTTAAAATAAAACTAATACGTTTAATTTTTGGATCACAAAGAAAATAGCTCACTTTTAGCTTTACAAATATCACTTTATGATTTTCACAATTTCAATAATTGAAAGAATCGATGTTTAAATTCAAATTTAGTTTCAGGTAAATGCTAATAAATAAAAAGGAAGCACATTATACTTAGACTCACGAAATCGCATGAACTGAAACTAATACTTAAATAGGAAATGCGTCACAGATAACAAACCTACGTCACAATTAATAATATCACACCTGTGAGTACCCCTACATCGTAAAAGACGCGTACATACTAAACTTAATCACTACGTGTCGATATTGCATTCTTGGGAATTTATAACTGATAGAAGTTAAAAATAGTAAAACGAATTATAAAAAATAATATTTATTTAACAAACATTAAAATTTCCCATAAATACAACCGTTACCTACGCGACGACAGGCAGGTAATTAAAAACGACCATTCGTTCCGGATGGTTGAACAGTTTTATTTACAGAGAAGTGTTAGGAAGACTTGTGGGTTGTCTAACTATGGAATGGTTTGAGATTAGGACGGAAGAGGCCGTCGTCGGAGCGACAGTTGGGTGGCGTCGCGCGACACGGTCGCAGTCGCACGACGCGGCGTGCAACACGCGACGTTTACTTGCAGTCGCATGCGCAACGTTTTACGCGCTTTTCAGACGACGGTAGGAGCGCGTCGACGCTGCGAACTGAACGCGGTTGCATGTCTGAAACAAAATTATATAGATATTATGTTATTACATTTCTTAGGCTTTACTAGAAGGCACTCACACACAGGATGAAAAGCGATAAAATTAAATATCATAACTTGGGTTGCCGTCAACGCTTACTCATAGAAACGCAAACGCAAAATATAAAGATAATAGTATGTTTAATAATAGTAGATTAGGATACAATTCTAATATTAATCTTTTAATGACTAATGATAGTACAAATAGCTCAACCACACTTTGAAAAAGACCGTCGAATGCAGTTGAAATTTAAATCCGTTCGAAGAATGACGTAAAAACTTCGGATTCTGGTAATCAAAAACTGAGTGTAAGTCGTTTAGTAATAAAAAATATGAAACATTCATTTCAGTTTTCATTGAAAACCTATTAGGTTTTTTTTTATCCAAGTTTCGATAGGTAGTTCAAAATATTTAGGTACAAGATATCAAGGTACTAGAGAACACATCCCTAGATTACCCAAGCACCCGAGCTGTACAACTTAATCCAAAATTATTTCAATGGATTTCCTAACTTCTATAAAAATTGAAAAGGACAAAAATGCTTGAAAAAAAAGAGGTATGAAACATGACGAGGATAAATAAAAATAATACTCTACAAAAGGATTTAAACAGAATAAAGGTCTGCTCCGAAACGCCGACCACATTCGAGAGACATGAACACATTTTACAATCTGCGGCTTTGTACTGTTTAATGAGTTGAACAATACTTGTTAACGACGTTTCCAATGCGACCACTATCACTCGCTGGTGGGACGACCATATTTACTGAGCTTTACTACTAGCATATGCAGCTCACTTTATGTCCTCCCTACTGGGATTCCGGGATTTCTCCCGCAAAGAAAGACTCAACTATGAGGTAAAGACTCAAAGACTCAAGCCACAATTAATGAATAAATAAATAAAGGTACCGGTTAAGTTTTTTTTCACAATAAACTTTTGATCATTTGTCATGATCCACCTAGCTGACGAAGCGCAGTTTGGCGGATGAGTATGGGTATAGCGAACAGAATTTTATTACTTAGCTTGCATAAACCACAATAGTAATTACAATATTGACCTACTAACGGTATTCATTATAATATAATCATCATTTTCAACCCATTATTACCCATTATTGAGCACATGGCTCTCTTTGTGTACGTAACTTGTCCCGAACTTACTCAAATCCCATATGGATGTGATCAGCGGGATTTTCACGGGCAGATTCTTTGTCAACTAAATTTCAAACAAGCACATTTGCACCCATCAATTAACCATATACCAATGAAAGTCTTAAAATAATCAAGATGCTCACGCCCACTACCATTTGGCAGCATACTGACGGCATCGCCAAGCTGAATATTGAGTCAAATAAAAGACAGCAATTTGGTCAAGCGTTGGGTACGTCACACGAAGCCCTTGAAAAGTTTTTAAAATGAGATAAACCCGGGCCTCCATTAGTCCAATGCATCTTTAAACATAAGTACCATTTTTATTTAAAACATAGACGAGTAGTAGGTGCCTCGCGGTTTTATCCAAATGCACACAAATGTTATAAGCATTGCACAATGAAAATGTTACTAATTTACTATATTTGCAGCTTAAAGTTCCCAATTAGTAGTGGTAGGACTCTTGGCAGAGTCCGCCTGGGGAAGTACCACACCTTTGCCAGTTATTCTACCGCCAAGCAGTAATGTGCAAACATTACTGTGTTCCGGTTTGAAGGGCAATGTTTCCAGAGAAATTACAGGGCTTAGAGATATAAGATCTTAGATCTCTGGGTGACGAGCGCAGTGCAGTGCTAGGTAATGATTTGGACTCTTCATGTTCCAATAGCTGCGTGTCACTGTGCTGTTATGTGTCAGGCATGTTGCTTACCATCAGGCACATGTCCTGATCGTCTCGTCACTCTTTATTTAAAAAAAAAAAAAAAAAATTAAGTTTCCCTACGTTTTTGAAACAAAATATCAAATATTGGCAGATAATAGATATTATGTGGAATCGGTCAGTCTGCGGGAACACGATTAAATTAATTGCAATTAATTGTTATGTCATAGCTCTACAATTATTAAAACGTGGATATCTCGGCGAAATTTATTTCAAATGCACAATTTACGAATACCTATATACTATAATATTTAATATTTTAAAGCTGAAGAGGTTTTTTGTTTGAACGCGCTAATTTCAGGTACTACTGGACGGATTTCAACAATTCTTTCACCGCTGGATATACACGTAATCCCCGAATGCTTTAGGCTTTAGATATATGTATCACGAGCAAAGCCGGGACGGACCGTTAGTATATTCATAAAGTAGTGTGCTTTAGTTATTGGATTTGGAGCTTAAATCTTGACCTTCAAATGGTTTTCATATAGTATCGGTCGGTATAAAACAAAACGAGCGGGCAAAATCTTCCAATCATTTTTTTTACCGATGATAGGTTAGCGCTGGATTGCCATGTTGCCTTATGCAAAGCGACGGTGGAGTGAGCTTACCTAGATAAAACTAATTAACCGACTTCCAAAAACGAGGAGGATATTTATTATTTGAAATTTCCGATTTGAATATACCCGGTTATGTACTTCGGTAAAACTGAGAACATTTTACTGTAGGTACGTATAACGAAAGTAGATTCAAACCGCTCTATGTATTCGGATCGTCAACCATGTCATCTTTTCTAGTTTCAAAACGTCCTATAGAGATACCTATTGGAAGACCTCTAGAAAAAATACTTTGAAAATAATCCTAAATCAGTATTTTATCAGGCTTATATCGAAGTCAACAAAACTCCTGTTAACCAGTGTAATGATTTGGTTAATTACTACAACGCGGGAACAAACAAGCTCCACGTTCATCTAATACGAGGGTCAAACTGAAAGTTCTTAGAACTGGCCACTTATAAACAATATAATAAAAAAAATAATTCTATAATTTGAAAATAGAACTCTTTGCCAATATTACTGAGTATATACTTCATTCATTTGTCATTTGTTTTACGATTTGGCGGCAAATTGAAAATTGTCTGTGTCACGTCAACATGAATTTAACACGAGAAAATTTTTGTGCAATGATTTTGTATGACTTTCGATGTCATTTAAGTCAACAAGAAAGTTATGATAGACTACGATTGGCCTTTCACGATGAAGCCCCATCTCGTGCGACTGTTTACAACTGGTTTAATGAGTTTAAACGGGGTCGCACTAATCTCACTGATGATTTACGTGAGGGACGGCCTTCTACGGCGACGACTGAAGATAACATCTGTGTTGTGCGGCGTATGATAGAGACTGACAAAAGAGTGACCTATCAGCAGATTCGGACAAGCTTAGGCATCGGTATGAGTCAAGTGCACAAAATCCTACACGAACATTTAGCGGTCAGGAAGCTTTGCGCCAGGTGGATACCTCATAATTTGACTGAGGCTCAAAAACTCCATCGTGTGGATTGGTGCCGTAAAATGATTGAAAGATTTAACGGAGGTGACTCAAATGCTGTGTTCGACATACTAACAGGTGACGAAAGCTGGATTTACTGTTATGATCCTGAAACCAAAAGACAATCTGCTCAGTGGGTGTTTCCTTTCGAGGAGTTGCCAACTAAAGTGAAGAGATCGAAGTGCGGGGAAAAAATGGTGGCCTCGTTCTTTGGAAGGATAGGTCATTTCGCAACAATTGTGTTAGAGGATCAAAAACAGTTTCTGCAGAATGGTACACTACCAATTGTTTGCCACTTGTCTTGGAAAAAGTTCGAGAGAAACGACCTCGCAGTAGGATCCTCCTTCACCACGACAACGCCTCATCGCACACCGCCAAGCGAACGATCGACTATTTGGCGACATCAAACGTTGAATTACTGGGTCACCCGCCGTATAGCCCCGACCTCGCGCCTTGTGATTTTTATTTATTTTCAAAAATTCAAGAAAAACTTAAAGGAAAGCGGTTTATGAATGCTGAAGAAGCGGTGGCTGCGTATCGCGATGCCATTGAAGAGACCCCTAAGGACGAGTGGGCTAAGTGCTTTTCCCAGTGGTTCCATCGCATGCAGCGGTGTATTGACGTGAATGGACAATATTTTGAAAAGATATAATAAAACTAATAACTGGCTAATGTAATCAGTTTTTGATTTTCTAAGAACTTTCAGTTTGACCCTCGTAATGAGGAAAATTGTTTCGAGTTACAACGGTTGCAAATTACAATGGTAATGAACACATCTACAGTAATATCATTCAAACGCAAAACGTCTTGTCATTGTGTTTATTTAGAGCCACAAAGAATTTTCTGGAACGACGGAACCTACTGATTTTATTCCGAAAACGATATGAAACATCTACAAATGACTTAGCATAGCTTAGCACATAGGTTCCAAACTTCTATGATTTAAAAAAAAAAAAAAAGGTAAAACTGTGAACTTATGACGATGAACTCGAAAACGTAGTTTAAGTTATGAAATTTATCAATATTTTACATACAGGGGCTACATCTATTTTTTGTAAAGAATCGATAGATAAATGCTTAGTCTTGACAATGCTTAGAAATTAGCAAACCTACATTGTTTTTTCTTGTTTGATAAAATGAATTTCAAAAAATGTATCTCTTTGTCACGTAATTTTTGTAGAATGGTTTTGCTTTCAAACCTAAACACAATAAAATCTGCACGTTCCTGTTTGGTGGTAAAATGATTCGCAAAGATATGGCAATTCTGCAAGCGAACTCTACAGAGAACCATACCACTACAAAAGTAATTTAGAGATGTAAATAATTAAGGTAAAACTCGCAATTGGGGTAAATTAGAAGCTTGAAAGTTTAAATTAAACTCAAAGGCGTTTTAAAACTGTCAATGAAGTATTATTTTATCTCAATAAACCTAGAGAATGCTGTCCAAACTTAATTATTTTCGTATGAAAAGCGTCGAAACGAATCCCACCGAATAATGTTGTGATCACAATGTTGCTAGAAATTATTAATATCGCAATGTCAGACGCATACGTTTAATTAACACACGTCCCCTGTGACAGCCCGCCTCCAGGCTTGTGATCTCCACATTTATAGAGAAACTTTCCATAACTATAAGGTAAATTCATCGTGTCATACTACAAGTACCTACTCGCGAAACGTACCGCACATAAACATCATGTTATCGTTCGTACCTACGCAAAATTCATCCGAGACAATATATTGGAAATTTCTACAAAAGGTCAAACTAGCATTATCCAAAGTTCACTGAAATGAAACAATAATAAAGCTGTATTCAACGATTCAGAGAAATAAACATTATTAAATATCGACTCTAGATTGTTATCGAACTCGTACTGACAGGCGACACTCAATATTCCTAGAACTGTATAGTCGACCTCTATTTATGGCGGAGTATGTGGGAGTACCATACCTTTGCCTGTGTCCTGTTCGTATCGTCACTCTATAAGTACTATAAAAAATGCTCTAGCTTTCCACCAAAAACTTTAGATATGCGAATACGAAAATACTGGTACACGCGACCTTGATAATTCTTTAGGACTTCTAAAGAATTATCAAGGTTAAAAGAACTAGAATCCATGCCGGGGAAACCTACAAAGAAGTTCCTGGAATTGAAGTGGGTTTATTACCTCCCCATATTTACGTAGGTGTTTGTGTAAGTAACAGAAGAGTAGAAGTTTTACAAAGTAAAACATGTTATGTGCTCCCACGGATATCCATCTTCATTAGCCGAGCGTACAGAAATAATAACTAAGGTAGGTTTTCGTCAATGTTTTATTCGATGTTTAGGCTACGTTTTATGTTTATATATATTAAAATTGCTTAACATACTAAAACTTATATTTGAAGGTTTGGGTGTTTGTTGCTCAATCACATCGGCACGTCTGAACGAATCGGGTTGAAATTTGGATTACAGTTATATTATAGTCTGGAATTGCATATAGGCTAGCTTATTTTATAATGGGAACATAACGAGAACGGGAACTCCCGTTCTCGTTACGCGGGTAATACCTCAGAGTACTGCTAGTACGAAATATTTATTTTGAGGTACAAGAT
Organism: Ectropis grisescens; assembly: GCA_017562165.1. Classification (NCBI taxonomy): domain Eukaryota; kingdom Metazoa; phylum Arthropoda; class Insecta; order Lepidoptera; family Geometridae; genus Ectropis; species Ectropis grisescens. The sequence goes on along the minus strand of CM029777.1, from coordinate 13,552,269 downwards.
AGTGCGATTCAGCTATGAATAGGAGAACGTCTGCAAGTCCAAATCTCTGCCTAGCACTGCGCTCGTCACCAAAAGATACAAGATCGATGCATATTAAGATGATTCATCTTTTCCAGGTTTTCTAGTAGGTATGTTTTATTAGGTATATAATTATGATTTATATATCTAATGAAACAGCCATTATAGATAATTCAAAAGTGTAGGAATCTTTGCATAGTCAGTCACATCTATGGTATATAAGTGGTTATTTATGGGACAGTAAGTATACTGGTAACGTAAGTTACAGCTGGTCTAGTTGGGTGAACAGCGCCTGCCGATCCAGAAGCCCCGGGTTCAAATAGCACGCGCCCCACTGTCTTTCCGAAATCATGAGCGTAATGCCGCTAACTTAAATCGGTGAAGAAAAACAACGTGAGGAAACCGATATGTACCTAGAATCTTTCGAGGGCATGTGTCACCCACCAACCCGCAGTGGGCCACCGTGGTGGGGCAATGACTCTCTAGATCTCTCTTGCCATAGAAGGCTCAGAGTCCCGGAGCATTTAATGGGTTGTATATGCTAGTTATACTAACAGTGTGGCCTGTCCTCAGCGGGCATGCCTTGAGGTAGGAGCAGGGTGCGCGGCGCGCGCGGCGCCTGCGCCATGGTGGAGGGTACGTCGGGCTCGTCCTGTCCCTGCTGGCTCTCAGCCTGCGCCTGCGCCTCCGCCTCGGCCTCCGCGGCTGCCGCCAGCGTGTTCACTATCGTCTTCATCTGGAACAAATGAGGAAACTAAATCAGTATTCAATACTCAAGCTGTGATTGCCACAACAGATTGTGGGTTCCATATCATATCGTGTTCATCTGGAACAAATGCAGAAACTAAATTAGGATTCAATACTGGCATTGCCACAGTAGGTTGTGAGTTCCATACCATCCAGAACAAACACTGGATATAACGTGGAAGAAAAACGGTGATCATCATGAGGAAACGGGCGTGTTCCAAGAAAAGCAGACATCTTTCGTGGACATGTCATCAGCCTTAAAAAATGTGATTGATTATGCCTGAATCGCTTGAGAAAGGCCTGGAATTCTACCCAGAAGTAGGAGCATAATAGTCACCCGCTTAAGCACTTAATTACATTGGTATTTTATTATCTAGTAGTGTTAGGGCTCTGTGCAGAATCCGACTGCCGGAATTACCATAGCTTTTCCTGTCATTCTTCCGCCAAACAATAATGTACAATGGAATACAGTGTCCCGCATTGAAGTGCAATGTTTTTAGAAACATTACACGGCATCTTAGACATCTGGGTGACGAGCGCAGTGCAGTGCTAGGGTAATAATTTAAACTCTTCATGTTTCAATATCTGCGTGACAATGTGCTGTTATGGGCAGTCGTGTTGCTTACCATAAGGCACAAGTACTTTTCGTCCGGTCACAGTATATTTACTATACTTACTTACCTCTATGTCATGCTTTATACAATTTTTAATTTCACATATTATTCCTTTCTTATGATATACTAGCTGTACCCTGCCACGCTTCGCTGTGGCACATTGTAATGCAAAAATTAGATAAAAACAATCCTTGATGCGGATTATATATCATTGTAAAATTTCAGCTCGAGCGGTGCAGAACTTTTTGAGTTTTTGAAGCGTACACAAACCAACATAACATTTTTATCTATAGAGATATTATACCTATTAGTACAGCACGTCCACATTATTTGTAGAATGTAGTGATGGTGCCACGATCGAAAAGTGTTGCCATCTTTTACAAAATCAGACATTTATGTGTTCTTAAATACTCGTAACTCAGTAGTTCTGCTCTTTCCCGTTCTGCAGATAAATTGGTGGCACTGTAATTCGCTGAAAAAGCGTATTCTACGCGTCACTGAATCACGTTGTTGTGTTTTGTACCTAATGTATGACGCGCCATTACCATAAGCGGTAACGATTGGCCGTAATTCTCGTTATGGACGACTCAGGTACAAACAATCAATAATATAAGTCCCTTAGGTAGTAAAGACAGCCAACTACAGCCGCGTTTAAAAAAAATTGGCAGTCATAGGGACTACCAATAGAAGTGAAAACTTATAACTCAGCATTTGATAGCTCACTTTGGAAACTACGCAGGTAAAACCAGGAGGTGTGGCCATGACTATCTAGAAATGCTACCAATGATCATGGCCCCGACTTTACCAGAAGATTTCTTTCATTTACGAACGTGATGCTTGAGTTCAACTAAATGTCCCCGAAAAATCTATATGTACCGCGTCAAAAGAAATTTTCACTTTACAATCAAATCATAACAAACCACCACCAGAGGCATAAAGCGTGTACCGACCATAGTTACCTCTTGCATGTCATTGTCCATCTGTTGCTGGTCGTTGCGCTGTTGGCTGGCTTCTTCGGCGGAGCGATGGATCGCGGCCAGTTCCTCTGGAGTCAGACCCCAAGGAAGAGACATCTGGACTGGCGTACCGTCCATCTTCTGTACTTGCCACCGGCCCTGTGGTTTACAAAGAACGTAACGTAAATATTACATTTATAACGTAAAGTTTCACTCATGTTACAGTATATATAACCAGCTCTCCGCCCCGACTTCGCTCGTGGTACGTAATATATAGCCTTTAGCACTCAAGGATTACCTACGTACATACCCAATGACATTAGAATTTTTGAAATCGGTCCATTAGCTCGTAAGATTAGTATGTTCAAACAGAAAATCTCCTCAACTTTATAATAATAGTGCAGATAGGCGTTTCTAAAATTTGAGATTCGATACAAATAACAGATAACTTATCAAAACTTATTAAATTATAACCGTAATTTTGTAGTATCTATCTAGTAACATTGTAGTATCTGTCTTAGATCAAATTAAATCACCTCAAAGCTTCGCCGACTCCATAAATCATCTTAACTGTGATGAAATTTATTATTTAAATTAAAGCATAAATAATATCGAATACGTTGTATATTTTTGAATAATTTACTGTCTGCAGAACTCAAATTCAGATTTAAGCTAGAGTGAAAGTTATCGGCGGATTTATCGGCATTATTTTTTCTCTAAAATGTGAAATCGGGTTTAGATTCTGCATAACAATTTCTCTCATTTGCACAAAAGAATAAACTGTGAAACGATATTCGGTATATTTTTTTCTCTACAACTTCATCATGCTAACTGGTTTATTTTGCTGGTTTATGTACGTACTTATCGTTTAAGTCAATGAAAGCTGCCAATAACATTTTATACAAATACAAAACTGAAAATCTCAATTAACTTTTGAATAAAATTGTAATCGTAGTACCTATATAAGCTGACAAACAATTTATTTGTAATTTATCACAAAAAATATACACACCTTGTCATCCCCGAAATTATGTTTTAATTTGATATCTACAAAGTCGACTACTGCGTATTTATACATAGTAGTAGTAGTAACTAGTACTTATAAGTTGTTTACTTACTTCAGGCTGTTCCATTTCTTGCGTGGGGGCAGACTGTGGCACGAACTGGTGGATAACGTCAGCTTGCTGTAAAATACATAGGAGACTTTAGTTTTTACCCGACTGCGCGACGCAAAGGAGTGGTAATGTGTTTATCAGTCTATATATGTATGTATGTTCTGTTATTATTATTATTCTACAGCCAATCTAATTGTTCAATGGATCCCGACTGTTCAGTTGTTATGGTCCTTTACTAGAATATGTTTTATTTTCTGCACTAGTATTAATTCAATAACATATTATAGAATTCTAGACCACCAGAAATCTAAGTGCTTGTTTTATTCTTTTCAGTATTTATAGTATGTAAGTGCGTAGTTTGGTTCACATTTTGAGCAGTTGGGTTTTTGAGTTTTTAAATTCTATTTATTTTTTATTGTCGTTGTTAACCTCAGCTTCATAAAAGTCAATGCTCATTTAAATCCTAATTTCAAAGGTAAAATTATGACAATATCTACCACAGAACAGTCCACAACGCCTCAGATCAAACAACTACCCATATTTTAAGCGGCAACAATATTTTTAGGCTAAGTAAGAAATAAACTCAACATAAAAAAGAACATAAGCCCTTATAAACTTAGCTAAATTTAGTGACTGAAGCAAGATTAGTCGACTGAATGCAAGTTGAAGCAAGCAATCCTCGCTTCTGAATGTAGTATGCTAGGTTACTCAATGCTATTGATTACAATTCAGTCTTCTAAATTTACTTTAATGTAATAAGTCTTATATCTCTAAATATTCAATTCCCACCCAAGACAAACATTTGTGCGATGAATAAGGATTTCTTTTCTGTCTCTGGGTGCGTCGATGTTTCATTCGATCCTATTCTACAAATATTTTAAATATCAATATTTTGACGTTTGTTGCTCAATCACTTAGGAACGTCTGAACGGAATTGGATTGAAATTTGGAACACAGTAAGTATATATTATAGGCTGGAAGAACACATAGGCTACTTTTCATCCCGGGAAAATAATAGGAACAGGAACTACGCGGGTAAAACCGCGGGGAGTATGCGGTTCAAATGATTTTTGTAAATTTTATGTGTCGGTACTATAAGAAAATGTCGTAAAGTATTTTTCACCCTCCTGCCTCCATTTTCAGTTCTAATTGCGTATTTTTTTATGTTAAGTATATTAAATCTATTCCTTAAATCTATTGTTTGCTAAGTAGATGTAAAATGAGAAAACAGAGTTCATTACCCATTTCTAGAAATTGTAAAATCTCGAATACAATAGAAAACACATCATGAGATACTTTTGTTCTAGCATACGTCAATTTCATCGTATCAGTTACGGTAATAAATTAAAGTGAGAAAGTTCATTGGCTCGGCATATACTCGTAATTTCAGGTTCTAGCTGAAATCATATCGGTAAACGACTCATCGAAATTCGTATGTAAAAATTACAAGTAACTTTTAACGATGAACCGATTAAATCAATTATTTATTATTCAGTTAAGCTGCACATCAAAATGGTTACAATCTCACCATTCTGAAAAACTTTTATTACATATTTTACTTTTATTTCAATACTAACGGCGCCATTCCCGGTTTCCGTAATTTTGCCGCGATGTAAATTATAATATCTGCTATTTCAGACTAGGATCTATCTGTATTCCAACTGTTGACCGATTCCGTTTTGCCGTTCTGACGCAATTGAGCTACAAACACCCAACAAACCAAATTTCCGTCTATAATAATATTTGACGGATATATTAGGCGGATTAATCGACGGAATGCCAATATGACGAAATCGATTGTGCTATGTTTTTCTGCCAATCCAAAGGACATTGTTGAATGTAACAGCAATTGTTTTGTATTTTAAACTCGGCTCCTTCTCTCACGGAGATAGATACATGGCCCACATGCGCTGGCCAAGGGTAGGTTGGTGGATAACACTAGTTCTCGAAAGATAACTTTTTTGGAATAGGGACCTATATATTCATTACGTTTTCATTCATCTCTTAAAACCTCATAAAACAAAGTTTTACTTGTGACCACAGATTTCTAAACAGATGAAACCTTCGTGAACGGCACTGTGAGGCCAGTAATTCGTTATGTATGCGTGACAGCTCTCACCGACGTTGTCAAATTACTAACGTTGGTGTGCGTGTAATGTTCCCAGTCTTAAGAAAAAAATCCCACCAATGTTGTCTAAGCTTCGGAAATCTTCGCGTATAATAAACACATTATTATAATGTTAAAATAATTTATTATTACACTGATTATATATTATGCAAGGATTTCTTGTGCTTACTATTTCCATCCTATGAAGTTAAGGAATTTTGATTTTGCATGCAACTAAAGATTCGAATATTCGTATAGAAAATATAGTTCATAAGTGTTCTACTGTAATATTTCTGTTTTTGTGTCACAATAAAGAGTTATCTATCTATCTAAAATTCGGAATAAAAAGACAAAGCCGAATAGTAAAAGTAATGTGTATGTTTATTTTGAGTATTCTATCGGAGCTTCTTGTGAAATTTTGACTACTACGCTTGACAAAAGGTGGCAACTACTCATTTAATATCGGTGAACACAGGAGGTGCAGAGAATTTTTGTCAACTGACTTGATGTTGGGGGGCCAAATCATTCAATTTGTTCATTATCCAATCTTTGTCTGGACGCGTGTCGCATACAAAAAAGTTCACCTTTTCAAAAATGTTGATACAAACCAACGAAAACCTTCTAAGAGTTTTTGTAAATAAGTTGAACATTATTCACATCGCCACCCAAAGTTCCGTCGTCCAAGTACCAAACGTTTAAATTGGACTGGAGACGCTATACCTACTTACAAGTTTTAAAAACTTTCTTCATAACTATAGTTTTCATCAATACTATTAGTATTTTTATAAACACTAGTAATGACGTGGATTTATGCTAGGCATCGATCCACATTAAATTAAAAAAATACGATTATAAAAATAGGGTTTAAAATAGAATAATGCAATCTGCATAAATAATTCGGTCTACGAGTATCTTCAAAAAAATCATAATCTATATTTTACCTTAACTTTAGGGAAAATAATTTCAATTTAGTTTAGCAACACTAACCGATTTTCGTTGAGGTGTTGTGTTTCTATTCATCAATCGAAATGAAATCACCTATATTGATATGTGATGCAAAAATATTCAAACTTTCCTATGAAACGATATTCCTCTTTCCTTTTCTTATTTTTGGGAACAATGTTTGCAATGTTTGAAGAGACAAGACGGCATAATCTTAAACAAAACTTAAAATCACACGGGACTCTAGTACGAGAAGGAAGTCCGTTTCGTACTGACTGGAGTTTGTATTTGCTTTGGCGTTTGATATTTGCTTTCTGGACTTAAGGATCTGTCTTCCGCACGTTCCATCTGCCTTTTGTTTTAGAAATCTGTGCTTGTGACATACAAATTTAATAAAACGTAAGAAGTGCAGGAGGGTAGAGAGTGAGGGAAAGATAGGGGGAGTTCGAACCTACTTCTTACTTCTTACCGCCTTCAGATTTGTTAAAAATCAGATGGTCTCAGAATCCACGACGATTATATAATACTCTAAAAGGTATAATCATTTAAAGCAATGGCGCTTAACCTTTTCAATATTGTTATCCCTGTGATGTATGAGGAAAACTGATTTTACCCCACCTCCTCCCTTCTCCTCGCTTACAACATGGTGAACCGGGAAACAAGTCTGTATTTTTTTTTATCGATTTTAATTAATACATTATTTTTATCCCTGTAAATTCAGGTTACCCTCAGGTTAGGAACCCAGTATTTAGTGTATCATAAACACGGAATCTACCACACTGGTTAATCAAAGTTCTCAACTCAATGATGATTATTAATTGTAACTAAACTATTTCCTTATTTGAGTAAAATCATTAGTTAGGTACATATAAAATCTAATTGGCAAACAGATTAATGTTATGAAGGTTCAACGTTTGAATAAATTATGTAAACTGTCTGTTTGTACAATCGCTCGAGACTAATTGATACTTTGAACATCTCGGACACAAAAATGTTATTTTTGTAACACTGAAGACGCGTCTATAGTGCCTAATTACAAACAAAAGATATAGTTGTGGCGTGATTCTAATAGTGCTGCCCTCAAGTTACCAAAATAAGCAATAGGTACATGCTTCCGTCGGAAAACGAATCCATAACAAAATATTAACTCCTAGAAGAGAACACGCTCGTTTGTTTCAAGACCAGCATATCAAAAATGTAAATATTTTGTTGGTCACTAATGAAATTTCAATACACAATTTGCACATTGCACACACATTTTATCACTATACTATTTTTGTATATTTTATACCAAATTTCGTCTAGATTCCTTCACATGTTTTGTCTGAATGAGTAACAGACATCCGTCCATACCTCGCATCTATAATATTAAATAGATTATGTAGTGTCATTCAATTTGTGAGATATTTGCATGCCTCGGATGAGGAAAACATAACTGCCGTAAAATAAGTATATTTACGACACCTGATTTATCCATGTGTAATCATTAATTTAAATGATTGATGTTTTTTTATTGTTCAGTTCCTATACACATACCTTTACTAGTACTACACGATCTGCTCTTGTTGTGCGTCAAGCAGTTTATTTAAATAGTTATTTAATATTAGCCGTGTCATCATATTCATTATTCGATGCTTCCGTATCACATCATCTGTAATTTGAACGCGTTACTGAACTTGTAAATTGCTCGGTAACGGAATGTTTTTTGTACGCGACCGGCTGTTGAAAGTTTTTCGACACCGATAAAAGTATACACCGGTATTTTAATGCAAAGGATTCTGTTCAAACATGCTTTTGAGACTTTGTTCTCGTTATTGATAAGATTGTCTCATTGAATACAGTCTTTGTAAATCTAAAATGATGTGTACAAAAACTGGTTTAATTAATTAAGTAGGTAATTTAATAATGGATTGCGATACATTTTTTTATGTTAAATGACTATTAATGTTTATAATGCATTATTACCGATCCATATTGAATGGTATTTGAAAGTTAATAGAATGTACACCTACTTCATAGTTTTATAGGTAAGCCCACATTCTTGCCAAAAATTATATTTGTGACAATATCAATAACTGTATCTATCAGTTGTCTCAGGTTGATGCAGGGGAGTTTTATACCTATTTGTTATTTTTGTGTGAACCTCATATTGAAGGTTGTCTACTTTATTACATTATATTTTTGTCGACACAAAGTAACTATTTTGGCTCTGTACGCTCCTTAATAGGTATAACGAAACAGTAATTTTAAAATTACTGGTCTTATTCACTATCCAAATTTGGAAAGTAGATTCGAGAATGTAGCTTCTCAAATACGTAAATAGATGCATGTATTGATATTCTAATGAGAAATCTCTAATTCAATAGAATCGTAATATTATTCTTCATTTTAATTTCAAATTACGAGCAAGTTTATTCGTGGTTGAAGTTGAGAGCTCGGGTTACAGTTCTCCACACAAGTTCACATGTCACAAACTGAAGCAAATAGGTCGTATAGCGCTGATTTTTAGATACAAGAACTATGGAGAGAGTGCTAAGTCGTCGCGTCATCACTGTGTAGGACGTAGTTATAACCGACTAGCAGAACATTCATGCGTAGAGCGGAGTGAGGCCTAAACTGCGAAAAATTATGCAAATGTGTCAATTTCAGCTGAATAAAACCATGCTATATATTGCGTGTGTAATGTCAAGGACTAACAAAAAGTAAAAACAAATATTTACGTATAAAGTAGCTCGTCATAGTCAGTTATTATCATATGCGTAAACGACATTGTATTTGGATATGAATAATTGTATATAATAAAAAAAGTAATAATAAGTATAATTTACAGAGAAATCGTATGGCAAATCTTGTATCTACGGGTGTCAAGTACAGTAAGTAGTGCTAGTCCAGTACAATATTAGACAAGAATTTGCGATCTTCCAGTTCAAATAGTTTCTTGGTTCTACGCTGTTATAAGCCCCGCGTGTCTATCGCCTAACTAAATCTGCTTTGATTTTGCTATTGTTATCTCTTTAATTTTAAGTTAAAAGAAAAGAGAGAGCAATGTCAAAATTAAGACAATTTTAGTTAGGCGGTATACTCTCCGTATTGCTTGCTGTCAGGCGCAAATCTTGCTCGTCATTTCACTCTATGTAACAAAAATAGACCCTGATCTGCTGATTATTGTTAACAACACAAAATAAATGTGAGTATCGTGTGTTATGTCAGGTCTACATAACCGAAATCATTTACGTACACACTCATGATGAGTTTCACTCAAAAAATTGTTACGCTGTCAAAGAGCTACTCGACATCCAGAGGTTGACACATTATCGTAGGCCGGGATACACAGTTACCGCCTACTATCCCATTAAAATAAACAGTCTGCCTTATCCCCGGAGTAACTTGACGCTAATTAAATACCTTCCGTATTCAACTCAGTTTATTAGGACCGCTGACTTCGTTAAATCTCTAACGGACTTTTAAGTGGATCATTCAGTTTGGTGTAGTTGCACTGGGTTGTTTATTAAGGGTTAATGGTGGACAGTAACACTGTAAACATCTGAGTTAACTCTCCGTGACTAAGAATCGTTTTCACCGTTTAATGAATAGGCTGCAGGCCCGTGAACAAAATTTATGGGTCATCTGATACAGCAGGAGACCTATATAGGATGATAGAAGGGTCTAAAGTAAAAAGATTGAGCACTATGCCGTCACTTGTAAGCTGTCCAACTGAGTGCAGTTGAAGAGGGGGGGTTCTAAACCTCGACCATTTCTCCTTGTCGCATGATTTATGTACGGCATTGCGAAATAATGTATTAGAAGAGGTATTGAAACTGTATGGAACCAAAGCCGAACATAATCAAATGACCAAACTTACTCTGTAAATCGTCGGAAAATCATGAATTTTTTTCACAAACTAACAATAAGAAATTTATAATTTTTATAGTTTCAATACCTCTTCTAATCTATTATTCCGCAACGCCGTACAAAAATCATGCGACAACGAGAAATGATCGAGGTTTAGAACGCCCCCTCTTCAACAGCACTCAGTTGGACAGCTTACAAGTGACGGCATAGTGCTCAATCTTATTACTTTATACCCTTCTATCATCCTACACAGATCTCCTGCTGTATCAGATGACCCATAAATTTTGTTCACGGGCCTGCGGTCTATAAATGAAACTAAGTCAACTTAAAATATCAATAAGGTACATTAATACATGATTGAACACAACTTTCAAGTGCATAAAGGTTGTTATTTAATTTACTACTGTTTATTTCCTTACATTGGAGTTTAACAGTGTCAAAACGTGAATCATATTATAATCGAACGTGTAAAATTAACAGTTAACAGATGCAGGAAAATTAGAGACCAAAATTTTATTTTCATCCCAACAGCTCGGAAAGAGTACTTTTGCTCCTCGATATCAGGGCGCAAAAGTCGTTTTTACCCTCTAGAGGTTAAAGTAAATTTTAATTTAGAACATCGTGTGTACTGAGGTTTTGATTCAAAACATAATTCAGCCTATTTATTTCTACCTCCTTGGTGCCGAATGCATCATAACTTTTTTTTATTTGTTAAAAACTCAGACTCGGAACCTCCTTGGTGTACTTACTTTTTTTTAACTTGCTTAGCGTGAAAGCATTTAAAAATTTGCATTTAGTAATTTCCTCGCTGAGGTGGAATGAAAAGTTACGTGTTGCACTCGAGTGCAAAGATTTTTCACCTTGTGCTCTTTTGATTCCCTTTCTACGCTCTTTCTACGCTTTCTTTTGAATCACTCGCTGCGCTCGTGATTCAAAATTAGAATCCTTCGCTTGCTCGGTCATCAAAATTGAGCACGCGGTTAAAAATCAACTTTGCATTCTTGTATAACAAATAACTATTTCCATTTTAAAGTGAGTCAATTTTCATTTAACAAGTTTCAGTAGCACAAACAAACTACTTCAGGTTAAAAACGGCTGGGACTTGGAGCCTTCTCTTACAAGTCAACCCTTAATCCACCACTTATTATTATTAATCCACCATGGCGGCAAAGTGCGAGTCGATAGGTGGATGACATAATACATTTTATGTCCTCGAAACATCTTTTTTTAAACATGTTGAGTTCCTTATTATTAAAGGTAATTTAATGATAAACTTGTGTTGTTTAATTAACTTGAATAATAATTTCATTGTACAATGAAAACGACGCTAAAACAACCGGAGGAGTAACATGACACTAATGAAATACGTAGTACCCGCCTTCATGAAGATCTATTTGTTGACATCAATAAATTAAAGTCGGACTAAGTTAATGACGAATAATGATGTCGAAGATTGCCCATTCCAAAAGATTTACGACTCGTTTTCTACGTTACAGTTCACGCTTTTTAAGCAATCTGTTAAATTACGGGTAGAGAGTAATTTGTGAAAAATAAAAAAAATCTAGCGGAATTCTAGCAAAAGACTGATAAATCCACGGATGAAAAATCGCTATTTTGACAGTTTCCTTTTCTTACAATCCATTGCCGGTGTACCAAAAGCTCATTTTTAAACCTAAACTTGGTTTTCTTTTATATGAGCCGAGCTTACGACCGAAACCACTAACGAAAGTACGCCACACACGTATCTAACTAATTACAACTGAAACAAATATTTGAATTATCCATAGACCACATGACATTACCACGTCAAATGGCAACGCTTTACGTCGCTTACGTGCACTCTGAAAGGTTTTTGAAAATGAGATGAGCTTCCGGGCCCAATGTCACAACCCCAAATTGTTCAAACTTGTGACCGCTTCCGAGTATTGCATAATTTCGCTGTTATCTCTCAGCAGAATTAGCCGCTGCCCATTGATCCTCTACGACTAACAATTTTTACTTAGATCTTCAAATCTGCAATTTCTTTCAAATAAATTTAATGATTGTATTCCTAGAAGATCTCTCACGTCTCTTTTAGAGCATCTGTAGTAATCTAGTAGCTTTCTCTTTCTATATAAATATTACTTTATTTAATTTTAAATTGTTTTGGTCGATCGATTTGTTTGTATATTTCTCGGTACTAGGTAATCTCTAAATCTGCAGACCGATCTTTATAAGGCTTTTACTGGAAGCTGTCTGATTTTACAGGCCCTGTAATAGGTTTTTAAAGAACAATAGATTGAAACAATGACGGGGCGGGTGCGGGTCTTTCGTTAATATTAATAACGGATACGTAGCTGTAGAAATCAGGAAGCTTAGCATAAAATTTGCTCAGAAACTATTGTATTATAGTTCTTCAGAATACCTTTAAATTAGGTACGTGTTACGAAAATCTTGCCCTTTCTTTTTTGTTCTGAAAACCTGACCTGATTAGTCTGCAGCCTAGGACGCTAGGATTGGGTGGCGATCGCTGAAATTGTGTCTTCGCATGAACTATTAATTTAGCACCATTGCACTCTACTACTACTCTACTTATTTCAACAAGACCAAGATAAAAGACTAAAACTAGATGCGTTGTGAACTGGTAAAGTTTGACTCCCAAGCTGCTTGATTCTGATTTTAACACACCTGGTAAGGGCCCGTCCTCACGATTAGCCTAAGGCGTTCCGAACTCCTAATCAGTCACTGCCTGACGGTATGTGGAAGAGCTCCTATAAAAAAGTCCGGTTGCACAATGTCACCGTAAAATTGCAAACACTGTAAGTTTACATAAAACGCGTGAGATTATAAACTTAAACTTACTGGAGCTTAGATGTAATATAATGTCATTAGATTATTAGGTACCATTTCGGCGTCTAAAACCGCTTTGCTGATTATTTATTAAAAAACTCACCTCGTTCTGGTCGTTGGTCTGAGGCGGCGGAGGAGGGGGCGCGAAAGGTCCCATTGTCTCTGGCGGGGGAGGCATGTTCTGGGGCGGCACGGGCATGTTCTGGGGCAGTTGCGGCATGTTCTGGGGCCCAGACGGCATATTGTGGGGCGCGGGGATGGCAATCACTCGCTGCACGTGGATGCGCATCTCGCGGGGCGCGCCCATCTGCTCCTCAGACGAGTCCCACGGCAGCTAACAAACAAACGAACACCGTTAATTTTAATCCACAATACAAATCCTATATTTTGACTAGTCTCAAGGCTCAGTTGATTGGACTCGTGGCTTGGTTGGCAGTAAGTCTGCCTGCGAAGCCGATGGTCGTGAATTCGATACCCACAACAAATTGGAAATACGTGTGTGTTGAATGCAAATAATTTTGTTTTGATTGTTAGCCTGCGCACTGAGCTGCAGGTCGTGGATTTGCTCCCATCAGAACAAATATTTGTGTGAAAAAGTGACGGCTAATATTTATTTACTATTCTAAAAAGATCCAGTTCTACTCATCATCATTTTCACTTTTAGAATAGGACTAACCCAGTTTAAACGTAGTTACGAGCTTACGAGTATATATATTTACGTTCGTGTTAACATGTTCATAAGCTAATGCGAAATTTATTTACCTAAGCTATGCACATTTACAGATATTATGAAAAGGCTAAGTATTATTATTCGCAAAACACGCATGTGCACGATTTGCGGTTACATAATGAGCATGACCTGTAATAAAACAAAACAGCAATAGTAAAACGCGAGTACTGAAGTTGTGTCATAGAACGTAGCAACTGTAGATGTAGGTATTGTAACCTTGAAAAACCAAGCAGATGAAAAACTATAACAACACCTGGAATTATCTAATAAACAAAGGCAATTTACGATAAGTGAATTAGCATTGTAACATGAGATTATGTAGTGGTTCAGAACAAAGAAGGATCGAGCCGCGTATGAATAATGTATAAGACGTGTAAGGAAAAGTTCACAAAAATCATGTCATCTCGTTTCCTTATGCTCTATTGTGCAATAGGGAGGACATTTTTTCCAAAACAAACTTTCTTGTTTACAATATTTTTTCTATAACTGCCGTTATCATGATCGTGTATGGAAATGAGAAAAGGAAATAAAGTTTGATAAACGATGATTCTGTTCACGTTTTAAAAACATTGAATGTCCTATAGTACTTTAAGGCAATTACTATAGCGAAATAACAAAACACATGTGTGTATGTGATGAATTCAAATATTTGTAAGTACTGTTTCTGGATGGGTGTTTATATGTATAATAAGTACCTATGTTTTTACTACTGTATAGGTAAGTACATATTATAACAGCTAGCCACCATAGTATAAGCTTTGCTTAGTTTGGGGTCAGATGGTGTTGTGTGTGAATTGTCCACTAATATTATTATTACATATACATTACTTCTAGCCTCCTCACAGTTGCATCGGTCGATAAGTACCAATCTCCCAAATAAATTAGGTTATCCGGTGTGAAAAAATGTCTTACCCTCTAAATGTTTCTTAATTCAACAGACTGAGCTCAAACAATAAAAACAATATTTGCTAATTATTGAATTAATGTTGTTCCGTCAAAATATATCTTGTCTAAAGGTATTTTCAAGACACGGGCTGATGTTGCGCCAACGCGGATCGTCACCGCGCATCGCGTCAGCAGGAAGCAATGACCGCGCACCCGAGGACGCGGCGATCAGACCCCGACAGAACGTGCCCCTTCATTATTATGCCCACGCGATATAACTTTGTATTTACAATCAGAATAAGAGATTCTGAGAAAGAGAATCTCAGAATCTCTTATTCTGATATCTGACATGACCAGTTAGGGTCGATGTACCAGGCGTCTAAAAACCAACGATTAAAATCCATCCAGTGTTAGACGTAAGTTTTTAGGTCTTCCTTAATCGTATTAGGTCTGGGTGTTTGCGTTTAGTTATTTATACCCGTGGCATAACATTAAACATGATAATTCTGAATAGTTATTATATATCATTTCTGGTGTGTATAATAGTGTTGAATTCATAACCTAAGATTGTATTAATTGACCGCTATTGTTATATTCATAAACACGTAGTTGTAAAATCAGCTAAGCTCTTTTTTATTCCAAATTATGTCTCTTCTAAACGTCATACTGGTTGGTATGGTACAATATACCAACGAGAATAGCACTTGCATGCATACCCTACAATTAATTACAAAATGTCAATTTTGTATGTATTTGAATCTTGGCCGAACTACATTGCGGTAACACTCGTCGATTCGCAATTACTCAACGCCGAACCGGTAAGCACCGGCCGATCGAGCGCTTCTCCAGAATGTTAAATTAACAAAAAAGACCACAAAAACTCGTTCAATAAAAATAAACAAAGGAACCGATGTGTATTGACTTCGGTTAACGAATATTAATATTCTAACGATGATGCTACAAGCCGCGAATGATGCGGAACGAAACAAAAACACGGAAGAGATGACGCTCCAAGCATTGTCCATGCGCCCTTGAAAATTATAACTAGTAAGTGCGCTCCGTACAAACATGCACTAACACAACGTAATATCTAGAACATGTACCAAGTTGTAGATTTAGGCATCACAAATTAAAACATAAAAACTAGTAAGTGGTATTTGCTGATAAGGCGACATTTACTTAAATGGTACAAAATTATTTTTGGTCAGATAAGTATACAGATTTATTGGATTACATTGATTGTATCAAACATGTAATTTACACGTACAAAATGTAACATACATTACACTTAGTAGGTAGACAGCCTTGTAGAAGATTTTTGGAACACAATTTATAATGTACCTTATTCAAGAAGAGAATGAAGCCTTACGTAAAATATTTTTTCTATTGCGTATTACCATCATACATTGTTTGCTTAAATAAATAGCTAACTATTATGTTAGGAAGTTTTTTTTGCAAAGTTTCAGCTAATAATACTCGTCTATGGCTTCAGCGCGAGTATAGGTCTAATTGAAATATAAAAAAACGGTATTGTACCTGGCGTCCTAAGAAATGATGATATGATATATTGATGATATCAATATCAATGATATACTCATTGATATATGATAGATGATATATCAATGAGTAAAAAAATATGATAATGACGTAAATGTTTCAAACAAGCATTATATAATGAGTTTCATTAGCTACATCTTCCTGAGTATAAGAATGCACTGACAACGTCTCAACATGTACCATTTGTGGGAGAGAAACAACTAGGTATTCAATCTCGCTGCTATAACCGGCTCACGCTACTTTTTCATTCACAGTAATTGAATTAATTACATGATTAGATTTATTCACGCCTGATGATGTTTTTGCTTCCACTGGTCATTGAATGCTTCTGTCGGAAAAAACGGTTGATGTAACTCTGAATCAGAACTTTCCGATAATTGTGTTTGAGATATGGTAGATACGAGTATTTATAGATAGATAGACAGATTTATTCTTTATTGCATTTCACAAGTAAACAAAGTTACAAAAATATTAAAAATTAAGTAACAGTTGGCGACCTTATCGCTAAAAGCGATCTCTTTCAGTCAACCGCTGGATGGAAAAGGATATATAGATACTGTTTTGGCCATTATTGGGGAAATTAGTCAGGCAACATTTCCGTTCCCTTTTCCTACCCTCTAATATCAATCGTCCTCCCCTCATTCAAAAATATTAACATAAAAGGTGGTGTCATCCAGTGACTCTCGCCATTCTATTCAGATCAGTAACAGAGTTAACAAGAAACTAAAAGTGTCATCGTCGTATCACTGCCGGCCGGCAGGTATAGGAGCTCCATCAGCACGTAAGTCCCTCCCTTTCACTTTTGGTTGCCTAATTTTGTGTGTACTTCTTGAATTTTATTGAAACAGCGCATACATATATTTTGGTCACTTCGGCGCGGATGCGTAGCAAATTACGTCTAATTTTGTAATTACTTTGTGGCGGATTACGTCTATTGTGGTAATTAATTTCTAACAATTACGGCTATTTTTATAATTAATTTGTAAAAAAGTAACCGCCATTTCATTTAGTCAAAATGACTTCTAGGCAAAAACCTAAAGATGTTGATAGGGAGTTGGATAAATTACAGGACAAATTATCTGTATTGTTCGAGCACGTTCAGTCATTATACGATAAAATGGGGTAATAAAAATCTCAGATTCTAATAGTGTTGAGGATTTCCTAGCAAGCTCGTTCACGATTGACGCGATACATGCAGATTACGTTCGGACCCTCGAACAAAAAAATAATTATTTATCTTCAATAACGGACGCACCGTCACCATCGTATAAGGAATTAATGTCGTTCGAACAATTATACTCTCAAATCAAATACCGTGTCAAACAATTGACGAAAGAACAAAATGCATCATTTAACAATTGCGATAATAAAGCACAGGGTAGAAATTATAAATTACCCAGATTGGAGATGTGTTCTTTTAATGGTGATCATGAGAATTGGCCTGTTTTTTATGAAACATTTCGAACGGTCATTCACGAAAATACCGATTTAACCGATGGCGAAAGAGTACAATACCTAATCGGAAGATTATCTGGGCAGGCTTTGTCAATTTGCAGGATGTAGTTCCATCTGCAGAGAACTACCCTATTATTTGGAATGCGTTAGTTAATAAATACAACGATAAACGGTTATTGATTGCGGCTTATTTGGATAAATTAATTAGTCTACCCGCAGTCGATTGTGCATCACCCACTAATTTAGAAGAATTTATTGATAAGTTCTCTGGTATTGTTTCCTCATTAAAACAATTAAATATTTCGAATTTGGATGATTTGATCTTTATTCACATAGGTTGTAAAAAAAGTCACGGTGGACACGGTCAAATCGTTTGAGATGTCTTTGGGTGATACCAATAAAATGCCCACGTGTTCGGAGTTTATAGAATACATTCGTAACTACACACATATAATGCAGCGAGCGCATTCCGTTACTGTCCCGATGACGACGCCGCGTAAATCGACACCGTCGAATAATAACCCAAGGTTACGATCTAGTAATAACAATGGCCATGTTAAAACGTTTGTTAATGTAGACGATAATACTAAATGTGTTTCTTGCAATAAACCTGACCATACTCAATTATGGCGATGTGCGCGATTCTTAGCGATGTCTCCTCGCGAACGTTTTAATCTTATCAAGCGTACAAATGCTTGCGTTAATTGCTTGAATAATAAACATCAGGTAAACGATTGTAAATCTACGAGCAGGTGCAATACTTGTTCCCGTAGTCATCATAGCTTATTACATTTCGGTCACGGTGACACCTCATTAAATAGGTACCCTACCGAGGCAATAAAAAAATACGTTGCCGGGTAATTCGAATATTACCTCGCTAACTGCCACCGCCGGTGCATTAAATCAGTGCGTGACGTCACCGGGCGAACTTCAACGGACTACTACTTCTAGTGTACACTCCGACGGTTTTAATGGTCACTGCAGTACCGACCGTTCGGTGTCGCTGTGCACTATGGGTTTCTGCACCTCAATACCTACTGATCGGAATACCAAGACCGCGACGTCTGTTTTAATAGGCACCGCACAATGTCATGTGGTCAACGACAGGGGTGATGTTAATGTGGTTCGTGCGATAGTGGACAGCGCATCTCAACGGGACTTCATTACAACCGATTGTTGTAGACGTTTAAAATTACCGATTTACCCTAGTCAACATAAATGTGTATCGGGTGTCGGTGACGTAACTAATCCAATTGAAGGAGTGACTTGTATCACTCTTCATTCGCGTCATAACTATGACGTCTCATTAACTTTACAGCCATTAGTGGTTAATCGCATTACGGATTCATTGCCGCTTGCAACTATTGACACCGCCCAACTAGATTACCTAGACAAAATACCTCTAGCTGATAGTTGTTTCGGCCACCCGTCCCCCGTCGATTTAATACTCGGTTCTGATCTTTTCGCCCGCATACTACAGCCAAAAAAGATCGCGCGCGCCCTTAATGAGCCAGTTGCAATAGAAACGTTATTAGGATACATAGTCGTTGGCATTGCGCCGATGATGATGATTAATTCTGCCGAGGATGTTGTACATTCTTACTGTGCGATCGCCGATCCATTAAATAATCGTAAGAGCCATTATTTCGAGCTACAGGAAGTACCAAGCATGTCGTTTTCATTGACGCCTGTAGAACAGGAATGCGAAGTATCTTATAGCAATACGACTAGGCGCGAAGCTCCAGGTATCGTCTCGCTACCGTTCCAAAGGTGTGTTCCTTATATAGACGATTACATGCGATCCGTCGAGCGAAGGTACTTAAGTCTCGAACGCAAACTATTACGAACCTTCATAATTCAGAAAAAATACGATAATGTATTCAAAGAACACTTAAATAAAGGTTATTTACGACCTATAAGAAATTCCATTGTCAAAATAAATAAATGTAAACAATACATAATTCCACATCACGGAGTCGTTCGCACTGATAAATCGACAACTAAACTCCGCGTGGTTTTGAACGCCAGCAATCGGACTACTTCCGGGCTTTCATTAAATGAAATCGTATATACGGGAATGAATTTGAAAATGATTTATCAAAATATTATTGCATCATAAACTACTGCCTATAGCGATAAGCGCGGACATTAAGCAAATGTACCTGCGTATTTTATTGAACGAGCGGGACTGGCCTTATCAACGATTGCAGTGTCTACTCGATCCAATTAAATTTATTCAACAATTAGCTGTCACCATTATTCCAGAAGTTAAACTGATTTCAATGAAATCAATCATTACAGATCGGACGTATCATAATAATTTATACAAACTCGCCACTCGAGTTTTGTTGCTGAATGGATTGCTCCGCATAGTAATTTATTTTATTGGATTTATGAAAACCCAAATGGTATCCAAAGTATTTCATAATAATAATTTCGATTACGCGGAACGAGTGGTTATTATCAAGGCTCTTCACAGCGTACGTTTCAATGTAGGAATCGCAAAAGCCAATGCGGGGACAATGCTTTCGCCGGCTGATAATAACTCAACCTCATTTGTTGTTAATTACATATTACGGCAAGGAGACTGTTTGACTAACACCGTGTGTCTGAGCTACGACATTCAACGCCCGGGTCTCCTGCCGCGTCGCGATCATATAGTCAACATAATTGCCAACTATTATCACCGTAAATATTTACGCAACAACTGTGTTCCACAGTTAATGTATTTGTTACATCACGGGTATTGTAACTTATTTAGCCGTCATATTGTACGACAGAGAGTGCGGCAATACAAAGATCTTTATAAGACGCGATATAAGATGCGATCTACTAATCAGTTCGTCATGATGATGGTGAGTTCCCCGTCATATCGGGTAACCGAAGTTAAGCCCTTTTGGCACACGGATCTAGATTACTCGGCGATCTTAACTTTAATTCGACATCTCGCGCGCGGATTGCATAGAATTAAAGTATATTACATTTGGTTGCTAGTACGCCTCATAACTGTTGTACCCGTGCCCTTGGAGTTGTCGTCAAATCCAAATACTGTAATATGCTTAAATGCACCAATGCATGGCCTAACTAGGCGGGTTCCGAACCCCGAAATTAATTTTATATGTTCTAACCGTAGACCTAATCATATTACCAGTTTGAAATTATATTATTTGAAACAAATGTACAAACTTTTATATATCCAAAATAATATAAATAACCGTTCCGTTGAAATTCGCAAAGATTGCCATAAATTCAATCATACAAAGTTTGTAATCGATCATCGAGTCCAATCGTTCTGGAAAAGATGGAAAATTGAATATTCCCATACTATACGAACGCACTTCAAATTGACTATCCCTAGTCCTTCAGTGATAAAGGGAACTATATTACTTCTTGAAACAGCAAATAGTTCTCATTTGGTTTGGCCTCTTGATATGATTAATCAAACTTTTCCTGAAAACGCCGAAGTAGTTCGGGTTGTGAATGTCCGGACGAAATCTGGCCTCTATCGAAGACCTGTGGTTAAGGTGTATCCCTTACCCACACAATAATTGTTTTTTTTTATACAGTCCACCTCTCTAATTTCATTATAAGTTTAATTAATTAATGATTGTTATACTTATTGTTCTTTCTTTATTAATATGTCATTTACTTAATACATGTTCTAATACCTTACTAAATTAAGCTGCTAATCAAACATATACGTAGGTACGTCGAAGTGACCTTTAAATTGTGTATGCTGGTTTGAAGGCGTTAAGCCTGTCAAGCCGGGGGGGATGTTTTGGCCATTATTGGGGAAATTAGTCAGGCAACATTTCCGTTCCCTTTTCCTACCCTCTAATATCAATCGTCCTCCCCTCATTCAAAAATATTAACATAAAAGGTGGTGTCATCCAGTGACTCTCGCCATTCTATTCAGATCAGTAACAGAGTTAACAAGAAACTAAAAAGTGTCATCGTATCACTGCCGGCCGGCAGGTATAGGAGCTCCATCAGCACGTAAGTCCCTCCCTTTCACTTTTGGTTGCCTAATTTTGTGTGTACTTCTTGAATTTTATTGAAACAGCGCATACAGATACACTTAAAACAATGTAAGGAAAAATAATAAAGTAGTGAAAAATTGGGTAAAGATTTGAAAAAAAATAACAATAATGTATTATTTTCGTTGAGCCCCACCTCGAACCAACGCTACCTGAAAGATATGAATGTTAGAAGTATAAAGAGTAGGTGCACAGGATTTATTTTCTTACTCGTAAAACAAAGTTCTTGATGGAAATTTTTCAAACAGTCATTAATAGCCCTGATCTAAGTAAAACACAGCATAAATAACATAAGCGCAAAATTTTGCAACATATGTGTAATAATATAAGATTAATTTTAAACAAATTTTAAAATTAGTACGGGTTAGAATTGTACTGGAAACGTCCTGATACCTGCATATAATATAGAAATATAAAAAATTGATCGTACCTTTTAGCGAAAATATGACGTTACTAAATTCTAAACTAACATCTATACCAATTTGATTTCAGTCAAAAATTTTACAGATTCTTGACTCTAGGCGTTAATCTACATCGCTAATGTTTGCAAAACAGCTGCAAATAATTACTGATAACAGGTCTACTTATTTGGCCACTTTACCCCAAACGCCTTCTATTTTATCCTTGATTTCTCCAAACATATGCATTGCCACCGTCCCAATCTCCAGTTGTTCAGTTTTAATGAATTGCTTCCGGTCACTATTTTAATATTTCCGTAATTACATCCGATACTTCATTACCGGCTGGCTCGTTTACATTGAATTCATATTATTTATAACATTAGACAGGAACTTATTAGGTTCATTAATCAATATCTCAGTCAAAGTCGGCTTTAATTTCGTTTCAAAATAATAATTTTTAATAAGATTTTAATAATAGTTGTGTGAAAATCGGGTTTATTATGTGTTGTTTCCTCTTTGTTATTGAGATTAACGTTGACAATTCATTTATCTACCTCTAGAGTATCTAAGTAATTTGTATAATTTTAACTGCCTCACAATGCACCAATTTTTTTGCATAATTTTTCGTTTTATATTATGCTTCCCTAATTGGGTTAAAAGTAAAGTTTTTATCTTGAAAGTTCTGTAAAAGTGTTAATTAATAGGGGGCATATAATTTTAAATTTTACTTCTATAAAATGCGAAATTTGGAGGAATATTTATAATTAAAATTAAATGTTGAACGTTTATCTCACCAAGTAGACTAAACATCGTTAAATGGCAACAAATTTGTTATAATTAAGTAACTGGTTAAGTAAGTAATCAACAGACCAAGACGTCTCGGAAGGCCGCAGGCGTTCGCTTAACTTTGCTTCCTGTGTTTGGGCCCTATATTTGGCAATGACCCTTAAACTATACTTCCGGTTTCAAAACTTTCTAAACTATATTGTTTTATATAACCAAAAACAGGGTCTTTATTGGAAAACTATAAAATTTGATACAATAGGCGAGGAAAGGATTATTAAGCGAGGAAAGCATTACTGTTAAAATTACGTTAAGCTAGAGATTTTATGGAAAATACCTTTACACCTTCACCAGTTATTTTAACACAGAACAGTAATGTGCAAATATTAATGTGCTCCGGTTAAAAGATCATAAGTTCCAGACAAATTACATGGCCATAAAAATAATAATTTTATATCTGCGGGTGACGACATGAAGAGTGCATAGCCAGTCAGTGATTTTTTTTTTTTTTTTTTTTTTTTAATAAAGAGTGACGAGACGATCAGGACATGTGCCTGATGGTAAGCAACATGTCTGACACACACATAATATTAGTTTTGGGTAGATGTACTATCAATAGGGTAGTAGGGTACTAGTACGGTAGTACGTGTATGTCTTACTAGTCCCATCACTATTTTCTAAAACAAAATACGGCAAACTATGTTTCGTTCTCTCCGCGTGCTGTACTACATTTCAATACATTTGCTAGCGTTTTCGTGACCTCCACGGAGATCGTAATATTTATACCACGCCGACATTTTGAGTGTCTGTTAGTAATTCTGTTCAAATACTATTTTCATTTTTTCATTTTCAATAATGTAATATTTTTGCTCGTAAATATACGCGTACCTTTTTTCCTTCAAAAAACGGTTCTTACTTGCGGACTGAGTAATTATGACAAACAAACCGATGTACTTTCCTACTCTTCACAATAAGTTAGCTTTACCAAATATAGAATCGTTTACATTGTGTTATATTAGCAAAAACCTGTTTGTAGGTAAAGCCATTCAACATTTTAACAATGCACCTGTCAGCGTTGAGCACCGTCTATACGTATACCCGACAACGTTTTATTGACTAAGATGCCTAAACTATGCAAGAAATCGTAGAGTACATAAACGTAGTTGTTCAGATATCCTTGAAGAAATCGTGTTCCAAGTCTTTGAATGCGCAATATACAGCGGTTATGCACTGTGTCCAATTTAAACTCATAATTAAAAAAAAAATAGATAAATAATATTTGAATTTACGAGCTGGTATGTAGGTATTGATAAAATATTCTCAAACATAATAGTATATGTCTGAGCATTTCTCACACGACATTATCTAGCCAAAACTAACCAAAACTTGTACTTATTTTGACAATCAGTTAGCTGATATAATAATTATAATTCTCATATCTACATTGAGCAAATTTCTAATGTCACACAGATATTTGTCCTAGGTTCCTAGTACCGAACCTACTATCTACAGCTCTGCAGACAGATTTACTAGTAAATGAGCCACAAGGCCAGTCAATCAATTTCTTACCATTTGAGAACCATTTGAAAAATCGTTACATTTGTATTTATAAAACTATGGTTTGTATTTCTTTCTTAACAACATCAGGTTAACGCAAAGTTTATGTAAACAAATATGGAGACTGGCCAGTTCAACGTTCGTAAGACACACAATTAGCCGCAATTAACACGACGTGTAATAATTAAGTCCTTACGTACCTGTGCGATATTCACCTTGTGCCGACGAGATGCGAGATCGGCATCGGTTAAAACCAGCTAATATAAGTGGAACAAGGTTCATAAGTGGTCGGTGCATCGAATTAAACGAATAGGTAATTAGCGGAGACCGCGCGTCCAGAGCGTCAACCAGCTGCGGTTTCATCAAGTTCAAGATCGCTCTGTACATAATAAACAAAAAGCATGTACACAAATTGGGCACTGCTATCGATCGCTCGGATATATAAAAATGTGTGTTGGACGCGCGCGGCTCAAACACTCGACACACATCGCAATATGCACGCGTACCTCGCGCTAGCACTCGCGTTGGCGGCGCCCGCGCTCGCCGCCGCCGCGCCACAGCGAATCGGCTACGAGAGGGAAATAGGCACCCTAGTACCCAAAATGTTAAACAACTATGTGCTCAGTGATGACCACCTAGCTTCACAGAAAAACAGATTCAATGTGGAAACGAAGCCAAGGCCGGACGAGCCGACGGTGGATAACGTGATCCTGGAATCGCAAGTTCTGCAGATCCGGCCGTTGAGACAGTTGGAGGAGCAGGCGAGTGGAGACGAGCTGGTGCGGCAGCGGCGAGGGTACAACCTGGAGAACGTGCGCGTCCCAGCGCGGTACCCGTACCTCCCGGTCGCGAACTTCAACCGATTCCGCCGGTGGGGCTAGTGCCCGCGCCGCGTCGCTGCGCTCCAAATGTCAAGGCTGCGCAGGCGCATCGGGACCTAACCCGAGCCTGCCGCGCGGACCCCGCTTCCCGTGAATGATCGTGTTATTGTACGCTGGCAAACCCTACCTAGTTACATTATTTAATCGAAGTGGCTGTGATGACCGCAAGTTTCGCCGGTGTCTCAACAGTAGTATAAACATTGACAAAAAACTTTTCATTGATTAGTTGATAAGTAGAAAATAAAGTGAAAGTGATAATTTAAGGAAATACAGTTCTATGTTAATTCATGTTTTCTTTATTTGTGTCAAAATAACTGATAGCTATCGTATCGTAAACAACATAACCGGATATATCTTTAAACAAAAAACTTTGTTTTGGTAAATTGCTTGCTGAATATGGATGTCTATTTAATCAATCCACACACAAAGTTGTTCAAAGTATTTTTTAAATGGTCTTATTACTAAAGTTCTTACTCTTTCAGGCTTTGTTTGAAAATAAATTATTCGGGTGAAAAACAGGACACAAACATTTTAGATGTCCCTTGATGTTTCTGATTATAACCGACAGAGTTACCTGTAATGGCATTAAATAGAAACGAAATAGGTCCCGCTGCAACAAAGCATCGCATGCAAGCACGAACGCACTTAGACAATATTAGTAATTAGACCCTATAATGTTGTAATGGGAACAATGAATTATAATGTATGCGAGTTTAAAATTCAACCGACACAATCTGTGTCAAAGAAGCTAGTTATTGAGCATGCGCGTCGTAAAATTATTACTGGTGCTATGGTTGAATTGCCTTAGACAATACTGGAGTAACTATTAAATGAAAACCTTTGTACATATTTGAACCTAATATCAATACGTAATAAGGGTGCTTCCTTGTCGATTTCGCGAAACAGAGCTTGCAATCGCGCATCGAACATTTCCTAACCAGAACTGCTGAATAAACTTAAACGTTGGTACGACGAACAATAGGGAGGGCAGGTGTGTCACAAACACGATGCAAAGTTCCACGAGCTCCGATGAAATTCTCATCGTTGTGCACGTGTACTATGAATACAACAAACGTAAATTGAGATTTGCATTTACAAAGAGAACTCTGATAGGGTACGGTTGCTGGAATATTGATTTTCGTAGTTGTATTCAATCGCTGGCGAGATTACACTCATCTAAATATCGGAGCTGATAAGTAGGGGCATGCATTTAAAGAATTTCATTTAAATTAAATTTATTTCAAGTGGACTTTGTGAGTTGATTCTTCAAACAGGTTCAAAGCGAACCGATCGATGTTGAATAAAAAATTCTATTGATTCGTACCTACTTGCATAACCCAAGGTGAAGGTTGTAAAACATCTAATGTTAAATGCCTGTAAAAAAACTATAGATCATAGATAGTTACCAATTTAAAACAAATATCAACACAATAGGATATTAAAATAATAAAATTGAATATTAAAATGCTATTAAGCACTACGGTAATATTATAAGCACGAAATTTGTGTGTGTTTGTTATCTCTATGATCGCTAAACGGCTTTGAATAAAATTAAACAAGAAGTAAGTTTAAGTTTATTAGCTGGATCAGCAAATAGGATACTTCGTTTAGGCTATTTCTTATCTTATCTTATCTTTTCTCCGTTAAAATGCACATTCACAACTACTGTTCCCAAATACGAACAGTATGAACTAAACGTTTATATGGGAACAATGATC
Organism: Ectropis grisescens; assembly: GCA_017562165.1. NCBI lineage: Eukaryota > Metazoa > Arthropoda > Insecta > Lepidoptera > Geometridae > Ectropis > Ectropis grisescens. Next base: position 13,525,085 of record CM029777.1, on the reverse strand, counting down.
CTTAAGAAATAATTAATTGGCGTTAATTGTTTTGAGCGAAAATAAATTATTGGATAAAATTATACGCCGCAGGAGAAACTGCGGGGCACCACTAGTGTAGAATTATTGATGGAACTTCAAATACTTCAGGTTGGTACTAATACTTTACTCACAGCTGAGTTTCTGAGATCATTAACATCCACACGTTAACTAATCAGCTGATTAGGAAAATTTCACAAATAATCATACTTACTTTATCGAGAATCAAACAAATTAAATTAAAATGTCCCAGCTGATAATGTATTTGGTCCTGCGTAAAATAAAAGTTAACCGCATTTAAAGAAAAAACTGTTTAATCTGCGTTTTGACGTTTTGACAGTAAAATACGAGTGACTTTTCTATATATATATTTAGAAAACAACTTTCATTTACTAATTCTTTCATTTAGAGATAACTGATTTCTCTTTCATTCTTTTTTTGTGTCAAAACAGGCCAGCATTTTACATAAGTACTACTCGCTTGAAAGATAGCAACAATGGTCTTTAAGATAGAGTAGGTACGCTTACCCTTCAGGTACTTACTCACTTGAAGAGCATTACACACCGGCAGAGCATTCATATAATATTAAAAGTTCCAACACTATTTCTGCATTAAGTTAGTCTTTATTATGAGTGTTAATTGCATTATCTATTCGTATATTAGGCCTCGGCTGCCGGCAGTTTTGTTCATGGTTTGACAGATTGTCAGCAGCCATGCTGTCTACGAGCCATCAGGCAACATGACAAACTACATCATTATAGATACCTACAGCCGAGGGCCTGCCTCCCCCGGCGTAGCCGGGAGCAGAGCCATTTACCCTCCGCCCTTCCACTCCTACACAATTACTGTCAGATGCTGCCTCTCAAACCTACTGAAAACGTCTTCAAACTTTTGATGAAAGATTTATGTTTTAAGCGCCGAGATCAACATATTAAGTATAGGATTTGTTTACCAACAGATCTGTGAGCAAATTCATTACTTATGCATTTGCAAAGACGATTAACCTGTCCTCTGCCCTTTGCCACCTTGAAAGGTTCATTCACTTGTAAATTTTAAAACGAACTCTAGCTAGTTCGTGCGATATTAAAAAATCCTTTGATATAACTATATATTTGGTAATGGTTATTTTGTAACAAAAGAGAAGTAAGTCGAGATGGCAACAGTACGTTTTTCAGCGTATAAAAACGCACTTGGTTCGTTTCACACACCATATCTGTTTACGTAAATGCATATTACTAGATTGCTCATCCATAAAATGACTACAATAAAAGTTAAGTAAGTAGTTCCGATTCTGCAAAGTCTTACCGATAAAAAACTTTTATTCACGGCTAAAAACCTCACGTAAGTGTATTTTTCATAACATCGTAAATCATCGAAACTTGAATAAGTACATCACGCTTACAAATAGCGACTTAGAAAGTGGCATCTACTTAGAAAGGTTAAGATGAAAGTTGACTTCAAATAGAGAGTTTTGTTTCACAAGAATGGGCGTATGATTCTAAAAGGTTTACTCGTTCGCTTTGTTTATAGATCGATTTATTTATGTGGCATGAATTCAAATCACCTTTCGGAGCGATCTACTTCCTTAATTTGAACTCAGTAATAGTCATGACGCAGGAATGATGTTAAGTGCTCATTGTGCGCGATGATTCGACACTACCTACTGCATCACTTTTTGTTCAGCTGTCAAGCATGTAAAAGTCGAACGTCAAGTACAGTTACCTTACTGTAAGAGAGAAATGATTATCGATGCGAGCCTGGCATACTAACACCTAATTGTCTTTAGTACCTAACCGCTAATCAGAAACCGCTATCCGCAAACTTAACCGTGATCTCACCTGCTCATCTATTTTTTACAACTATATAAATAAAACTGTGGTGTGGTACTGTGAACACTTGCAATAGATATGGCGTAACATTTAAGCGACTAAATAGCCTCATAAAAGTTTGGCTAGTAATTCACTGTAATTAGTTATTTTTTTAAACAGTCTACATTTGTTACATCTACTAATATTTGCTATTTTATATTGCGTACATATTTTTTATATATATGATACAACACTGTTATTTGATATGGTTGATGTTGCTAACAGGACTTCAAGGAGACTACTCTGGAAATAACTGTCATCTATGAGAGATTTTTATCCGGAGCATTGTGCAATTTATTATCCTTATTAATTAAAATTAAATTGCTATTAATTGGCACAACACAAATACTATAAATACTACAGGACATAATTATTATTCAATTTAATTGGTATTTATCCAAACTAAATTGTTATAACAATGTAAATTTTCGTCGGCTACACGGGATGTGATGTCTAATATTTCCAATATCGAAAACTTTTCGCTTTATGACATTTTTTAACTTAAAACTACTCAGATTAATCATGTTGTTGTAATTCAATCGTGGACTTCATATATGTCTGTTATTATTTAAATGAATTATCGATGTATATATTTACGCACCTTTTGCTAACGTTAATAAATCATTCAATAGATGGATATAGTACGTGAGGTCCATCTTCACGTACTGACAGCATCGCATTTAAATATATCAACCCTTTAAACAAAGATAATAAAATTCCTACGTGCAGAGATTCCGATTCGATTCGTGTTCTCATCAAAAATCTATATTGACATACGGGATGTCGAGAGAGTGTTAACGGAGAGTCGACAACCAATAAAAAACATTGTATCAGGTCGAAATATCAGTGCACGGTCGTCAGAGTACGTGATCTTGTTAGAGAGCTTGTTTCATTGCCGATATACGAGTTTATTATTTCTACTATACATGGCTACAACGATAGAGCAACGGAAAGAAACACGATAAACCGCTAAAGGTACAAGTTCGCGCAGAGACCGCGACACGAGACCGCGATAGGCACTTGACACTATTGAATTGTATGGGCGCCAGATCGCGACACATGTCTCGGTCTCCGGTCGCGGTCTCCTACCTTAAGACGTACAACTATTATCACAACATCGCATAAAAATATCATATGTTTATGTACAATTATTTGAGAGTTGGATCACTATGTTATATGTAATATAGTTTTCAGCGCTTGCTTTCTGTTTAGCTTGATAATTGCTTTCTTTGTAACGTGAACAAAAGTACCTACCTACGTTTAGTGGTCGCACTACTCTATCATTTTCCTCCAGGGAAATATATTTTCCTTGTTTCTTCCATTATAGTCACGTCAAATTCTGTGATGGAAAAGCAAACCATCTTCAACATAACAAACAGACTACAGTTACGTTCTACAGTATTGGTTCAAGTTTAACAAATCATAATTCGGAGGCAATATTTTTTTCTGATCAATAGCCAACACTTATTTTACTCAGCTCACAATATTGACAAGGGTCAGCTCTCAAAGTCTGCTTCAAAATTGATGTAGTTGAGTTCAGTAGGCACTTAAGTCATTAAATCTTCATCAAGATACTGAACATTAAATCCCGTTGGCCCTGACAATTTATCCGTGACAAGATTCACCACTTTAGAAAAGTAGTACCAAGTCACTTAAAAGTGCTTAGAATTTCATTTTAGTATTTGTGGTCGCTTATATTAAATAAAAATATGTGCCAATGTTTCGATCTGATTTATCGTCGATATGTGCTTTTGAGTCAAAAAACTGTATGGGGTAACTAATAATCGTTCCACAGACTAGTTGTTATGAATAAAATTATTTTCTATTATTTATGAAAACGTGGGTTCAAGTATTGTTTTCGACTACTTTGTTTTGTCAAATCATATTTTAAACTAGCTGAACCCGCTACTTCGTTCGCGTAAGCAGATGTTACTAACTTATACATTAGTTGGAAGTATCGTACGTCAAATATTTGGATAAGTAGTCATTGAAAACCCTTTGAGTTTGAGTGAATTTGTTTTCCACACAAAAATATATTTAATTTTATCATCTTTATTTTTCTTTTTTCGCCACAGTATCAAACATACTTAGTAATGTTTCATAGTATCGAACATAGCCGCAAGTGTTAAGTTTGTAGGATTTTTATAGGATACATTATGAAAAGTCTGAAGCGAATGTTCATGATCTGATACCTACTTATCTCTTTTTATCCGCAAAGCTGTTTTCTAGCTGTTACCCGCGAATTCGCCCGCGTAAATTTTTGAACGAAGCCTGTGTGGAATAAAATGATTAAGATTTTGAGTTTAAATGATATTCAAGCAAGTTGAACCCATAAAAATCTAAGCCAAGTCTTAGTGAAATGTTAATGTATGAATTTAATTGTAGGTAACACAGAAAAAACACCAAGAACGAAAGAATCCAAATTCGGCATCATAATCCTTTTAGCAGCAAAAACTTATTAGTACAATTTAGAATACCAGTAACGCCACCTAGTGATGAAAGAAAAATACATACCACAATAACAAAACATCGATTTAAATGGGGCTTTAGTGCTTTTACAAAATTAAACTGGCATTACCGCCGTCTAATGAGAATATTATGTTGCTTGCTATTTTGATTGTGAACGCAAATCACCTATATTATCTACGCCAAAACAAGGTGCATCAATTTTTCATTTTAGGCTTTTACCTTACCATCACATCAAGTTCCTTACGAAATGTATGCTTATATTAATATGGAGTTAAATGAAAATATAGACTTATTAGCCCATGTGAAATTTTAGACTCTAACTATATGTACTTTCAACATGTCAACCATATGTAAGATGCTGTATCACGACAGTGTCTTAAGAATATTAACTTGTGCCGTTTTGACGTGATAGTTAATATTTGTTTCCTTAGGGCCCATGCTTCTTTTCAGGTTGATAGGTAATACATAAATGTGGTATTTCAGACCGCATACATACCGATACGTTATCTCTGTTTCAATTTTCTACCAAATTTGCTTAGTCTTTCCGACGTCACAGTAACCTTATAAGTAAAGCGATTTGCTTATTTCTGAGTTCAAACCGCACGTCTGTTTCCGTGGACACGATTCCTTCAAAAGATATGTTCAGCCGGTCCAACGTTGTCCTGTAATTATTATGAATGTCACTGTTTGTCACTTGATGTTTGTTACTTAATCATGGCGGATCGTTTCAATGTGCGAGGTAGACGGCCATCGATTTCGGGGCGAAAGTTGAAATTTGAAATTTCATTAATTAGATTATACATCTGAGCAGAAGTGCTGGTAACATCATCATCAGGCTATACGAAGATAGGGGAAAATGCCTGAGCCTGCAGACCCTTTGCATGTATGCAACTGATATAACTACACATACCTGTACTTTGAAGCTAAACCAAGAATGTGTCTTTAATTTTAACTCGATACATTCAGCCGTTCCAACGTAATTGAGCAAGTAATCTCAAGATTGAAACATTGACATAATTATATAAAAACCTCGTAAATTAGGAAAAGCATAGGTTTACTATAATGTCAATTTAGAAAAAAAGGGAAAACGGCTTTGTGACAAATGCAAAAAGAGATGGTACTCGCGCGAAGGTTCTGAACCATTAGCAAATAAACGATTTTATTGTAGGAGCCCCTGAATAATTTTATTTGGATTTTAATTAATTACTTTTAAGACCAGAACGTCAAACTAAAAAACTATACCGAGAATACAGTCAATCAACGGAGTTCTAAAGGGAAAGACAACATGGGTGATTATAAACTTACGTTATTATTATCATCACCACAACGACTGAAGCACCAAAAGATCTAAGAAAAAGCTATCGCACCGTTTTGTCAAACCTGTCAAAACCAGAGTGCAACCTCTTAAATATTTATTTTATTTTTTATGGTGTATTTTTGAGCCATTGTTAAACACTGCGGCAATTTGAAATACATCATCTGCAAGAAGATGTATTTTGCAAATGTAAAAACTGTATACTAGCTATCACCAAGTTTCTTTCGCTGATACAAAAAACTTGATCGATAAGACAGTCTGACGGACAAACGGACGGATAACTATTTTCGAAGTCTTAGTAATAGGGTCCCATAATGTGAGTCCTTTGTCGTGAGAGAGTGTGGTATAACATCCAACGGTCTGCTTGGTCACCGAATGTTTATCTCCTCGCTTGTACGATTCTAATTATTTCTGACATACCTTTAATTGGTAAAGATAGCAGGTAACGTAAATATCCCAAGCTCTTTGATGTATCGCATGAAATAATACGTTTCTTTGATACCGTACAATAAATTAGTAGCTGGTCTAGTATTACCAAGTTACAGCTGACCTAGTCGGGAGAACGGCGACTGTCGATCCGGAGACCCTGGGTTCAAACCCACGCGTACCACTATCTTTTCAGAGTCATGTTCATAATGCCGGTAACTTAAAACGGTGAAGAAAACATCGTGAGGAAACCGAAATCTACCTATAACCTTTCTAAGTCATGTCATCCACCAACCGACACTGGGCCAGCGTGATGGATTATAACCTTGTCTCTCTCCTTGCGAGAGAAGGCCCCAACGACGAGGTTCAGCAGTAGGAACATTTAATGGGTTGTTTAGGCTGCTACTTATTATGCTGATATGTTTTCTCCAAAATAACAAAAATCTACTTCAGTGATAGGTAATTTAATTCTGTCATTCGACCCCTGTTTTATAAGAAGCTAAACTGTGTCGTAACATATTTTCTAATTTTATTTTAGCTGATTTACCTTTTGTTGATATTTTAAAATACCTCAAGTTTCAATATCTAAGATCACCTCTATATTTTCACCAAACAAAAAAGAATATCAAAATCAACTTTTTATCGTGTAACAAAAAACCAAATAAAAAACATGCAACCCGATTGAAAACATCCTCCTTGTTTGAAGTCGATTAAAACCGAATGATGTTTGTTTTTCCACACAAAAATATGTGTTCAATTATTTTTCATCCAAGACGACGCGATCTGATCATATTTCTAGAATCTAGATATTCTGTGGATAGTCTAATACACAGAATACTTAGAAGGTATGTCGCGCCGCGCGTGTCGTTTATTATTTAATGTTTGTGTAATTTCCGAACCACCAGACCGATACTATTCAAATTTTGACGGGACAATGTAAAAATATGTTCTTTCAAAAAAAAGAATTAATGAAATTAAACAACGCAAACATGAGTTACAAAGCAACTTCAATACATTTCTGACTTTCACCCCTCCCGCAAATGAAAACCACTCAGAATTTGGGGATCAAAGTAGCCTACAGCAATGTCCTTAGTATAAACTAAAATCATGCCAAGTTTCAGCTGAATTGAATCAGTAGTTTCGGCGTGATGCGTGATCTCTATACAGAAAGACAGACAGACAGACAGACAGACAGACAGACAGACAGACATGAAAGAAAAAAATGCAGTTTCGCCATCAGTATCGACTATGGATGCCCCAAAAAAATTTTCAAAATATCTTCAATGTACAGAATTCGACCCGTTACAGTTTTATTATAAGTATAGATTTGTCATTAAATTCATATATAGAAATCAATTTTCCGTTTTGTTTTTACCAACTTTCATTTGTTTTTTGATAAGCACATCGCTTTGTTTACATACTTGAATGGAATTAACATACCCACTTAGTAGATACTATTTCAAGCCTATAAATACTACAAATGACGAAGTAAGTATGCAAATTTACAATTGATAAATATGACCGCGGCATCAAAAATACTACTAGAATATTCATGACAACAAATCAACTTCATCTTAACCTCTCCAATGGCGTGATTAGATTTACATTACCTCCTCATTGGTAACATTGACATTCAATATTTTGTTCCTTTATTCACAAATTCTGCACTTGTAATATGTAATATTAGAAGTAACACATATTTCTTATTTATGCTATAGAGTGACGTTATGTAACACGCCTGGCCATATTAGCACAGTGTCACATAGCTATTGGAACATATATATGGAACATATATAGAGTCCAAATCATTACCTAGCACTGCACTGCGCTCGAAACCCAGATATATCAGATGAATTATCTCTTTGCTCTGTAATTTCTCTGGAAACATTGCCAGTCAAATTGAAACACAATGTTTGAGCATTACTGCTTGGCGATAGAATAACTAGCAAATGTGTGGCAGGTAGGTACTTCCCATGCAGACTCTGCAAAGATTTCTGAACTCTGAACTTCTTATAGTGACGTAACAGACAGAAAACGTAACGACTGTTATACCTACATTTTATTTTAACAAAAATTCTGATACCAACATACTCTTAAAAAGAATTTCATCAAAGGTGGCCGCTTAACGACTAAAACTCATAAAAACAAACACAATAGCCAAGAACAGAAACAGAGAAACTTTCTTTTCTTTCATGGTCTGTGTTTTGCACCATCTGTCTATATTGAATTAACCGGTCAAGTGCAAGTCGAACTCTTACACTGAGAGTCCTGGACGAATACCGCAATCAAGATTATTAGAACTTCACTTTAATTCATTAAAATTTTATTATAAATTTATAAAATATAATATTTTAAAAATTATAAAATTTAATTAAAATTTGTACAAGAAGTTTTCAATATTGGACTACTAAGTCTTTAAAATGCAGCTTGAAGCTAAAAATATTAATTTGTACTCGTATGTTGTGTTCCTTGAGAAGTAAAAGCATGAATAGGAGAATGGGAAAGAATTTGTTAAAATTAATTGAAAGTGCAAAATTTTCAGGTATGTTCTTATGTTTCATATTTATGGTTTTAGGTATGCTCTTACGCCTAGTTAGTCAACAGGGATCTGTGCCAGACCTAGTCAAAAATTCGGTTGACAATCTGAGGCCAACCAGCCATAGGCATTTTTGTTAAAATAAAAAAAATTAAATTGAATCCTCAAACTTTACTCAAATGTGCGTAGACAAATCTTTAGAGCATAGTTTTTTTGTAATAAAAAGAAAACTCTTTAGTTATTACCAGTGGCTTCATCACTCAGATAGGTACTTACTAGATGTTAGAGCGATAATCTCAAGACGTTTTGGAGTAATGAGTTCGGATCGATGTTTCGAGAAGTAACCAATCTATTAGCACGTTTCGTCTACGATACGTGAGCCTATTACCTACGAGTACATAGTAATCGACATTTATAACCAACATGATGCCAGATTTATAGCCGTGTAATGAGGGCTTAATATATAGTTACTTAATGTTACGAAGCCAAATACGAGTTTGGTTGTTACTCATAATTTAGCAAATCACTTCATCAATGTATATAAAAAGCTTTGTCCTAAATAACTAGTTCTCCGGGTATAAAGACGGCACTTTAGGTGTTAAAATTATGACGTGAAGGTAGAAAAAAGCAGTTCAAAAATCAATTGTCAAAGAAGTTACAAATCGAAACTGCATTATGACATGATGGTACTGTTGCAAAAGAGTGCTCATTATTCGTTCAATTCAGAAGATGTTTCTTTTTTGTCTTTTTGCTGAAAATATTTGAAAATTGACAATGACTTAGGTAGAGAGTATACTAAAATATTTAACTTTAATAGGTGGTTAGACTTTAGTTGGTAAATTTTAAAAACTTCCGCACTTAATTAATATTTTTAACTTTTTCGCATCAATATCTTATTAAATTTAAAATCAAGTAGAAATTACTGATATGAAAAAAAAACAAGATTTGTTTGAGATATGATATTGTTATTGACCTAGTACGTTATTTAAAAGTTATATTAATGTTAAAGGAAAAATACCTATCAGCTAACAAAAAAAACTCATCGACGCTTCTTTGTCAATGTTTGAATAAATAAGGAAAACTAAAATGTCAGTAGAGCAATATACACGCATGCACGTCACTGCGCGTGTGCTTCATCGAACCAAAACAAAGTCGTCTCATTTAAGTAACGGAATCTCTGTTGCGTGTTTAAACAACATGTCTAATGAGTTCGTGTCCTCTTCGCAAAAAAGCGGCTTGAAATAAGTACGTATATATTCGGAAGAAGCGAGGTCGTGATGCGGTGTGATCTGGGTTGCCATATAAAATGTGGAAAATACTGGGAATAAGACCATGCCATAAAAATATTACTTACGCCACTTTTAACTGAATTCTTTATTAAAAAAGATGTCCCGTTCAGAGACGCTAGTAATGGTTATTTATTAAGTCTATCTAGGATTTGATATTAAGTAAAGTTATGGCACACCCCGGACACTCCACTAAAACTCCATACAACCGCTGCTGTGGTTTTGCCTACTCTTCACACAACTACGCAGATGTCGTTCGTACACACGCGTGAATGTGTGCGTTAGAGCTAGGGCTACTGAATCGTTTTATTGAATAGTTGTGCCCCTTGAGTTCACCTGGTGACGTAGTCTATAAACTTGCTATAATGTTGAGTTACATAAATAGAATGGAGCCAAATTATACTATTCTAATTAAAAAGAGTGTTTGCACAGATTTCTAAATTGTTTCAGAAATCTGTGGGTGTTTGTATTGCCGCGTAAAATGAAACTAAACCGATGATAGATTAGATCAGGTACCTAAATATCTATTTCTGTTAGTAGGTACACATTCGCATTTTATTTTACACTTACCCATGAAGGAAACTTTATTCTGTCACTACAATTATTCTTCCAGGCATTATCAATCCGTGCTTGGGCACATAAGTTACTGGCTGTGTGAGTTACGAACTTTGAGTTAAAAACGACTTCGTTATTATAAATAAATAAATATTGGTAGACAATTCACACACACCATCTGACCCCAAACTAAGCAAAGCTTGTAATACTATAAAGCAACGTTATTGAAAAGTTTCGAATCTTACGTTATTTTAAGCAACGTTATTGAAAAGTTTCTAATCTTACGTTATTTTATCATTAGCAAATTAAATAAAGCTTTTAATCTTGTCCCGTTTAGTTGACGGACAGCCGTAAACAGCACAACAACCCACCATGATGATATTTCGTTAGGAATTAGATGTTCGATACCAGCCCTTCGTTGAGTGCTCCTAGCGTATCCGAAACGGCCTGAGGGGTGAGGAAGCTTGAAATTGGCGGGGGGTGGGGAGTGTCCGTTCTATCTATATTATCTATTCTATGGTTATGGTGTGTAAAAAACGAGACGTTTTTTATATATTATGTACTTACATTTAAAGATGTTTCAAAAGAAATAATAACCCGCTGCCTACGCTTTGTGAATGAAAACAAAGCAAGAACGACGGTACGTAAAATACTGAATTATGAATTTATCGTGGCATGCGGCAACATCGGCGGTGGTGCGGCGTACCAACGACGTTCGAGACCCCGTTTGTTTGTTGCGATCGAGAACGTTTACATTTATTTACTTCGCTCTCTCGCCCCTCGCTGTCCAAACTCGGAAAGGCTTCAATTCCTCCTCTCTGCGCTACACGCTCCCGTCTTCCTCCCCTCTCCCCGCCCAGAAGCACACAGCTTCACAGAATGTATTGTTTTTGCAAATCCCACTAATATTTAAAGGTGAAAGATTGTGTATTTGTGTGTAAGATAGTTTGAGTATATGTATGTTTATTCCCAATTATGTACCTACATATATATCTGTAACAGCTGAACAGCAATGAAATTAAATGCATATTTAGTATTTTACATGTAGTCTTAAGTTTAGACTGTATTATGTGTCGTGGGTAACATAACGAGGTTTAACTCGTACAAGATATAACTCGAAGAATACACTCGTGTAACAAGCCTCATCTAAGCCATAGGTAGAAGCTCGAGTATCAGTTTCACGGGTCAACGATAATCCCAGACTCGCTTGGGCAGAAAATTGCAACGAAAACTGTTTAAAGTATCTTTCAATTTGTAGAAAGTTTCTCGGCAAAATCATTTCACCAAACCAGTGTTATTTTCGACTGTCGAAACGGAAATACTGAAGGTTTCAGAATAATTGTTTACTTAACTCGGCTCAGAACAAAATTAATTTCATTTTGCATGAAGAATTTCGGATTTTTGTTTGTTTGTTTTAGAGGATTCTTATTTTACATGGTAAATCCGCGAAATATTTGGTATTTTGTTTTATCTTTTCCTCTAAAGCCTATTCGAACGATGAAGTTCTTTAAAGATTCTTCGATGGTATGAAATGAAGGTAAAAAGAAAAAAATATGTTAAATCCAAATTTTCCATAAAAGTAGAAAGAGTGTTACTATAGCCTTCGTTATTACGACTATGTTTGAAGTCTAATAAAGTGTAGACTACAAATTTCCATTCATTTATTCGATGAGGCGGGGCCTTTTTTTAAATAAACTTTTCATGATGAGTAAACATCCTACAATTTCAACAACAAATTTCTGCAGTAAATATTAATCTTACAGTAAACTAAGCTTTTGCAGTTTGTTCTAAATAGATTAATAATTTCTACTACGGTTACGGTACTTTTATGAATTATTAAGGTTATTGCGCTTAATAATGATAAATGAAAGGGCAACATGGCGACTGACCAAAACCGGAACGCACATAATTGCATAAACCCATGTGCACAGTTGCAGGAGCTAATGCGGAGAGCAATGACCGACCGACCCTGATTTTTGCGGATTTCGAACCAGAGTTATTGCACTTAGTCACATGACTACAGTTTTATATCTTTAGCCATTCTCCCATAATAAATCCGAAGGCCCAAAAGTTTCATTTACAACACAAATATAAATACGTATGTATATTGTACAAACCACATATTATTTAGTCTATAGCATTTTACAACAGGTTTGATAATGTTTACATTTGTGTTGGGTTTTCGTTTGTTATAGTGAGTAGAATGTGATTTACTCGTAATTTAATTTTTAGTGATTTGAACTCTTCCTATCCAAATAGACGCGTGGAACTGTACTGTTATAGTATTACTATTATATATTATGTAACAGGACGAGCAGTACATGAACCGGATAATAAGCAACATGCCTGTCTATATGTAATAGCTCAGTTTCAAGCGGCTATTTGAATAGTAAGAGTTGTAATCACTACAACTACTAAACACTAAATCACATTCTATTGTATTGTAAAAATCACTACACCTCATCACATATGCGCAATTCCCATTGCTCATGAGATCTTGCTTGGTCTATTGAGCTAAGAAAAATATTTAACTCTGTATACCAAAGTTTATTTCACTTAATCACGCTGAATAAATTCATGTAGAATGGAAATGTTTTTCAAGAAAATATTTTATACGTTTTAGAAGGAATTATAATTAAAGTTGCACAGTCGAAATCACAAACAGGAACAAAGACACACGATAACGGATCGCCTAACCTTTTAGTAGTTTCTAGAACCCCATTATGTAAATGGGGGTTAAGACAATGTACCCTGATGATGTTACTTGCGTCAGCTATATTTTATACTAACTGCTACATTAATTAACTCCGGGCAATAATGATGAGAAAACAATGGCTTTCGAGGATACAATACAACAGTAGGTAGGTGTAGAGTTCCCTTTTCATGAAGAAATATGGAAATGTTTACACAACACTCCTTTCATCCTTTTAACAAAAGACTTTTTTCCACATAAAATACCTACCGCGCATAAAGAAAGGATTTATTTACTTTTTATTTTTAGTTCGTTTTTTCAAAGAAAAGGAATCCTCATGGTTGTTGGATGATAAAATAGGACAATTTTTGTCTCCAATCAGATAAATGATTTTAATAGAAGGTCTAAAATAAACCTACTCGGTACAGTCGGTACCGATGTTATAAAGAATGAACTGTGATGTCTTGCTTATCTACATACGTTTGAGGAAAATCTTTTTTATTTTTCTCTCTTTTATTTATGGATTATAATAGGTTTGTATTTTCACAAGTTACAGCTGGTTACGAGAGAACGGCAACTCCCGATCCAGAGCCCCTGGTTCAAATTCCATGCACCATTGTCTTTACGAAGTCATGTGCGTAATTAGGAAACCGACATGTTCTTAGAATCTTTCGAGGTCAGGCGCCATTAGCCTACCCGCGCTGCGCCGACGTGGTGGATTATGGACTTGTTCTCTTTTTGCGAGAGAAAGCTTTCAGTCACAGCAGCGGCAACTTTTTATGAGTTTCTTATGCTACTTATGCTGAAGTCCAGACACATTGCTAAATTTTTATTCAAAAGCTATGAGTAAAGGAAGTATCTGCTTACTGTTGTTATAAAAAAAATTTCAACAAAAAAGTAATTTAGTGCCTTATCTCACCCCTCTAATCGTATACATATAAGAACAAGATTTTAAGATTCGCATAGTAAAAGTTATATTGTGGATGACATGAAGAATGAGTAATATTGAGGTACTTTTTGCTTTAGTAGGTACTTTCGTTGTGTTAGTACAATATGTAGCCGTATATATGGAAGCTAGGTTGGCTGTAAACAGGAGGCGTAATCGCGGAGGTTATGGCAAGGGTACGACGTAACATCAGCGTTCTAATTGCTTTCGTTAAGACATCATCAATCACAATTTAAAGTCATTTGCAGGCTCAGGTGATTCACTTCGTTCTGCTGCAGGTGGAAATTTTCGTAATATATGTAAAGTTTCAGTATAAGCGCTGTAAATAACTTTATCGTGTTAATCACTGTTCTATTCTGTAAAATTTTGCTTTAATTAATAATTTTGTTCATATTTCGCTTTGAAACTGGTATTGCTGCAATAGCCTGTTAACTCGACGCCTACGTGGTAGGTACAATCAATCCCTTTTGGACCTTGTGATAGTAAATATAACTTATGCGTAATTGTAAATAATTGATTCTGCTAATATGCAGATAGTTCAGATAATATGATGTAACAATAATTAACATAAACAAAATTGAAAATTTTGATTTAACCCCGACTACCTCGGATTTTTAATCTTTACAACATTATACTAGTCAAGTTCTTTCATTTGATACCCATATTGAGGGAGTTGTAAAAAAATTACTTAATTTAGCCATTTTGTGCTAGCGGCCATCTTGGATTTGAAATTTGTCATAGTGCATAGTATTATACTAGTCAAGTCCTTTCATTTGATACCCATATTGAGGTAGGTTGTGAAGAAATAATTGGTCCAAATGTTTTTTGGAGGCGGCCATCTTAAATCGACATTAACCAAACATAGCTAAGAACATCCGCACGAAAATTAACCTTCAAATAAAAGAAAGCGCTTCGTAATGGGGCCATTCGTTTAAGCTCTACGGTGCCACAGACAGACAGACACACACACACAGACAGACAGACATCGATGTCAAACTCTTTTTTTTCCTCGATGGTTAAAAAATAAAACATGAGTATAATCAGGAAAATTTGAATCCTACTTCCTACTAATAGTTTAAGTGTCAATATTTGGATGTTTGTTGCTCAATCACGTCGGAACGTCTGAACGGATTGGGGTGAAATTTCGAACACAGCAAAATTTTAGTCTGAAAGAACACCCAGGTTAATTTTGATTCCGGGAAAGTATTATTAAATATTTGTCACGTCGGAACGGATGAACGGATCGGGTTGGAATTTGGAAAACTATTGGAATAGAGGCTGGAATAGCACATAGGCTATTTTTTATCCCAGGAAAATAAAGAGAACGGGAACTACGCATATAAAACCAAGGGGTGCTAGTATAGATTACTTACCTAACATTCTTATAATTCAGTTCTTTTCCAATCGCTATACTAAATATGGTCTAAAACGCCTAGAAGCAGAAAATATCCACACTTAGGCACATTCACATAAAATATTATGTATCTTTCTAAGTGAGGTTAGTTAGCTTACCTACTTCTGTAATAGTTATAGCAATCTACAGCGCGGTGTTGCTAGACAGGAATTAGCGAACTGCCAATGCATTAAATAGCCGAAATGAAACATCGATCAGATCCTCGGCATTAGCGGAACTTGATTAAACCGAAACTGGGTCAGCTGATTCGGAACATATCACAGGTGCCCTCGCAGTTTATACAAGGTGTTTGAACACGCCTGCCACCTCTAATTGTTTGTTACTGATATAAACATACCTACCTAATTTTGAATATAATGTTTTATTTGTATAGTTTTTTAAGTTTTCCATTGACTTCAATTAAACTTTCGTTATTCGTTTGATAAAGCTGCGTTGGCCTAGAGGCCAGAACATCTAAACAGTCGTAGGTGTGAGCTGATGCGCGATTTTATCACTCACTTCAACAGTCAAGGAAAATATCGTAAGGGAACCGGCGTATTCCAAAAAGATATCTTTTGAGGACACGTATTATCCACCAACCCGCACTTGACTAGCGTCGTTATATTAGGGCTTTTACTTTCTCTTTGTAGGAGCAGGTCCTGAATCTTAGCAGTGGGAACAAGGAGTAGGCTACTGGCTGCTGATACATCTCAAATAATATTACACCGCCTACCTCATATATTACACCAAAATCCCTATAAAATTATCCTAAAAAGCACTTCACAAATTCCAACAACTTATTTTGTTAGAAAACTTTGAGGCGGCAACAAGATATCGGTTTTCGTTTTTCCTTTTTAACAAATTTGTCTGAATCGAATTTCTCAGCATGAACAGCCTTTAATTAGGCGTTCCCAAATCACGCCCGCTATGAAACCAAACACCCAGAATATCAGAAAATTAACTCAACTATATTGGTTGAGAGAATCTCAGAGAGCCCGATCACGTTCACGTTAAAGACTAATGAAATTTGGCGTCATACAGAAAATACCAAGTAAAATGTTTCTAATATGGGTCTCTTCTGATTTCTGATATGTAAACGATCTTTATTCTCTCTTTAAAATACCCATTAAGAAAACAAATGCCTTTGTCACATAAAAAAGTAATAAGCTATAAAAACAGTTTAGGCTTACTTACCAACACCATATTAAATCAACTTTCAAAAAGTTCTGGTGTTACTAGATAAATACACTAATGATTTATAATTCGTTTACAGTAAAAACTGAAACTGACACTAAGCCATCAATACCCACAAACATAACTACGATACAATTTATTACATTAAACAGCCTTACATGCATTTTAAAATTTGCTAAAGATAATTTTATTTTATACTTATTTGTGACACAATTACGCATTGTTAAACAAATATGCAGTTCCGAAATGACGTAAACAAGTACGCAGTTAGCGTATTTACACGAATCCTCCTAAACGCGACGCTGGCATCTGGAAACAGTGTCATCAAATTTAGTCCCGATTTTGTGCCGTAGGACTTCATTTGTGGAAACCCTCTAGAGCTAAATTTGTATTCTACACGGTCACATATGACGGGATATATAATAATCTTCCTACTCTACATACCATTTCGAACGTCAATCCAGTGCCTCGTTATAAATTATAATGCAAGCGAGGGCACGGTGCAACTAGGTGACTAATGATTTGTTTACAATTATGTAAGTTATTTATAATCTAGATGGGAGTTTATATATGATGCGTTTCATTTGGTTGTTGGCTTAACTTATAATATTATAAAAAAAGCGTGGCTGATGTTTGATGCCTAAGGTAGCCTTATGGTAATATGAAATTGAACGAACTAAAATCTTGAAAATCGAGGAGAGCATATAATTTTCATTGTTTTGCTTTATTTAAAAAACAACAGATTGGGATGAAAAACTCAATTATACCATCAAAGCCTCAAAGACTCAAGACTCAACGCCGTGACTCAAATCTACCTAATTTATCTTGGCGTTCGACTAATATAAAGCAAAAGGGGAAGGCACAATTTGATCAGTTCGAAGGCCACATCGTGATACGCAGATTAGAGGCGATTAGAATGATCGTTAGACCGAATTACCATCTTGTAAGCAATCTATTCTTTGTTACATCTCGAGATTTGAACAGAAAATATAATATTTTCCAGGTATACCAATAATACCGAGTCCAATTTCTGCGCGCACTTCAAATAGCTGAAGTCTCGGAACATTGCGGTTGAGCTAGAAACGAATACGCCCACACACAATTTAGGAAATTGCTGGCGAATCCGGTACCGAGATACATGAGAGTTATGTTTTTGTAATTTTTATTACATTCCTTAGTGTCGACTCAGGTTCATTCTTTAAAACAAAAGGATTATTCCTACAGATATATTATCTCAGTAAGTAAACTGTAACGAGGGTTTGTTGACGAAATAAAGGTCATTATTAATCTAGAAGTAATAAAGTTAGAAGTAAGAGTTTGTAGCAAAATTTGGGTAGGTATTTGAGGCAAGCTGAAAACTTGTCACATAGCACTCCTATTATTATATGCCTACATGGAGGAGCTGATCTGGCTGGTGAATTACATATTGCCTGAAACAGATTCACTAAATAAATAAATGAAAATAAATAAAATGTAAATCCTTTTTCTTTTTTTTTAATAAAGAGTGACGAGACGAGTAGTACATGTGCCTGATGGTAAGCATCATGCCTGCCACATAACAACACAGTGGCGTGCAGCTATTGGAACATGAAGAGTCTAAATAATTACCTAGCACTGCACTGCGCGCGTCACCCAGAGATCTAAGATGTTATTATATATCTAAGCCCTGTAATTTTTCTGGAAACATTGCCCTTCAAAAAAAACTTCCATTTTGCCTCACCTCTTACCAGCCAGGTCTGCATCTCCGTCTTGGAATATAATAGGAGAGCTATATGAAAAGTTTTCAGCTTGTTTCAAATACGAGCAAAATTTCCCAATTGCTCTCGGAATATAAATATTGTATTTAATGTCGACCCCTATTTGCCGTTTGAAATTCATAAACTAACGGCATTTACATTTACAACATGTATTGAACGACATAGTTTATGATTTCAGAAATTTATGGCATCCAAGTCCTAAGTACAAGTTGATAAACATCAAAGCTCACTAGTGAAAATACTCAATTCTTAGTAATCATAGGCTCTTTGTTAAAAAAAGCCACAAATGCTATTTAGTTTTAAAAAAATCAAGCTCTCTGAGCTCACTACAAAATGGCAACAAGATCTAAACGTCAATTTATAATACAACTCAAGATAAACATTAGCCAAATCTTTTAAGACTTTACAAGAGGGCTTCGAGCATAAATGGGGTACTTGAATGCTAGCTATATTTGGCCACTCTAATCCGGGGGTAATCCCTCGATCCCTAATCAAGGTCGTACTTGACCTGGAGGAGCGAATTCATCGGCGCTTATTGCTTTCCGCTTTACAGCCAGAAGCAGTGTCGCATCAAAGGGACGATAGACCGTGTGTTTACCTCCTTTGCCCGATTCTTCAAGCGATATCGCTTGCATGAAATACGAAAAATATTTACAGCTTTTTAACTCTCTACGAGAATTCGCAGTAGGTATCGTAAATTTCATGATTAAGTTTTTCTCTGACTTCTATATTGATTAATGGATTTTTTTTTCAACTTTTCTTTTTAGCACATTTGATGAGATTTTTTTCCCAATGAGATGAATTTATCAAAATACTTTTGCAATATTAAGAAAAATATTATTAAGGATAAGAAACTCGTAATCCTCGTACCATCTAATTGCTTACTTTTAAAATTACCCACAAAAAGTTGACAATATTTTAATAGTAAAGGTATATCTAATCATGCATATGAAATCAGAAGACAATTGATTTAACGAATCAGCAGAAGAAGTTGCCATAATGTTTGGGAAATTCATGGCATGCGCATGCTACACACAGATTACAGTACCTACTAACGTACCTCACCCAGTGTTAAATTAAAAACTCTCATACTGTTATCTCAACAGTCTATGAAGAAATTTTACTCATAGCTATGAGTTTGTACGTAACTTAAACTTTCTAAACTTAGATTTTTAACAATACCGTGTCACGCGATTGTCTACTAGCTTTTCAGATTTATGTTCCCGTGTAAAATACAAGTATAGAGAGATTTTTTATTACTTGTTTATTATGTATTAAATTCATTTTAATTTATTATATCTTTATACGATGATATGATTTACACTAGCTCCTTAAATGACGATTTAACTTAACTTAGAGACCGAAATATCAACTCTTCCTTATCGTTTTTAGTCTGTGCCAGATCTCTGTGTGTGGGTTTTGAGTTACACGTATTAGAGGTTTTGCTAAACAAAAAAAAAGCATACGCAAATACAAGCAGAATACGCAAACTAGGTAATATTAAGAATATGTAAATTAAGAATTCGTTAAAAAGTCTGCTTTATACATCTGGCTACCACGGCATTTACTTCCTTCTTACATCGCGGACAAGGATTAGATGAGTTTCTAGGAAGGTAAGGGATATTTTGTTTCAGAGAACTTTACAGTCTGGTCAAGTTTCTAGTTTTTCTATAATGCTACCTACGTGTTTTCTAGCTACGATATCCAAGTAAAGTAAGAACCAGCTCAAAAGAGCTGTGCGTTGCGGGTGTATATCTTGCTCTTTGCCTTACAATTCACGCTCGCGTAGGATTCTAGGGTACTTACGTCAAGTCGCATCTTGCTACTTCTCGCGAATACGAGCAAAATTTGCATCATTTGCATCTCATGAAAACCAGGCTACGCCTTTTGTAAAAATAGAGCAATAGCATATAAAGTTCAAGGCTAGACAGTTTCATTGTGGTTTCCACAAATAGATATGCTGCACCTTGTTAAAATGACGCAAATAGATGTGGCTAAGTGCACTAAAACGTCCTGTATGTATCGATATTGAAGTATTATTAAATTTAATATTGGCCACAAAAAAAAAATTTTAAAAATGTTCATATAATTTTTTATTGTTGTTGTTCACGACATAGGTAGGTTTTTTTTCTCTACGAAACTACGTTTGGTAATATTTACTGTTGAAGATAGAAGATATACACAAAATGTGTTTCAATTGCTAGTGAAAATGCTAATCATGTATACGGCATGAATGGGATATCAACTTCATGAGAAACTATATGTAGTACAGAATCAATAAACTTATCGTAAATAAATTAAGGAAGACATTTTTAACACAATACTATTTAGCTCCAAATTAAACAAAGCTTGTACTATGGGAGCCAAATAGTTGATATAATACTATGTAAATAAATACTTTTTTGATACATAGAACAACCAGACATAGAACAAATACCTAAAAGTAATCACATAAATATTTGTCCTAGATAGAAATCGAACCCACGACTTACAGCTCTGCAGGACTTACTACAAACTCAACCACGAAGTTAATCAAATAGAAAGGGCATACCTAACTAGCAAATTGCTGATACTTAATTGCAATCTCAATTGAAAATCAAAGTACTTACCGGTAGGGGGAATGGGTTGGCACGGTGTTGCGGCATGGAGCCCATCGGTCCCATGGGCGGGAACGGCATGCGGGGCTCGGGGCCGGCTGCCGGCCTCTCAGGCTGCGGCCTCAGGGGCAATCTCACGGGCCCAGTCAGCGGGAATGCGAACACTTGCGACTGAGGCTCGGGAATCATGGGCCTGCGACAAAAAAACAAATTAGCTGAAACCCCTTAATAACAAAGAAATATGTATATCGTTAATAAAATATTCACAAAAGAAAGGTAAAAAAAGTAATTAATGTACCTTTTAGGGTTCCGTAGCCAAATGGCAAAATACGGAACCCTTATAGATTCGTCATGTCTGACTGTCTGTCTGTCCCTCCGTATGTCCCAGCCACTTTTCTCCGAAACTATAAGAGCTATATACTATTGAAACTAGGTAAGTAGATGTATTCTGTGAACCGCATTAAGATTTTCATACAAAAAATAGAAAAAAAAAATTTTTTGGTGTGCCCTTAGAACTTAGAACTGAAAGTAAAAATTTTTTTTTCCGTCTAAACGTTTATTTTTAAGTTGAGGTGAATCGTGAACCTCGGTTTCATCAACTTAAGCGGAGAAAAAACAGAGAGAAAGCGGAGAGAAAAGTAACAAAATTAAAATTATAATAATAAGGAAAGTAACTTCTAAAATAAGAGAATGTAAAAATTAAAAAAGGTATAATGTACATTAATTACCATGTAAACTATCAAATTGGTTTGAGTGAGATCTAGTAAGTAGTTTTATTTTAATCCGTCATAAATTCACTATTGTTCAAAACACTGGTTAAAGTAACAACGGACTACAAGAACTTTTATATGATGTTACATACTACGGAAACCATCATGGGCGAGTCCGACTTGCACTTGACCACTTTTTTTTTTAATTATTATAGGTTCGTACTTGACCACCATCTCGCCTGATGTTAAGCGACGATGCGATCTACGATGGAGCCTATTTATGTGCTTAAATTAATCAAGTTTTGTAGTGGTAGGGGTCTGTCTGAGAAAGTCTCACACCTTTGCTAGTTACGAGTATTCTACTGCCAACATTGTTTTTATTTATATCAACGACTGCTAGGCAGTAATGTATCAAAAGAAATTACAAGGCTAAATACATAAATTATCTTATCTGGGTGACGATTGCAGTGAAGTGCTAGGTAATAATTTGATACACTTGGCTGTTAAGGGCAGGCTCATTGCTTACCATCTGACACTATATATATATAAAAAAAAAAAGTTATTTTACAGTTTTCATTTCTATTATCATGCTTCAGTCCACTGATTAATTTATGGTTTGGATGAAAAATTCACTATTTTAAATAGAACCGTTGCACATTACTAAAATAACAGCGTTTAGCTTACTGTCAAGTTCTACAATTTATTACCTTTATTTTAGTTATTTTTTATTACTAAAAATGAAAACAAAAGAAAAAACGAAGACTGTTAGTTCCAAAACACATTTATTACTAAAACAGTCTCAACGTACAACGCACGGATCCCTCACAGTATTCGATAGAGAAAATTTCACGGGCGTGGTGAACCAGATAATACCGCGGTAGACTTTATCGCTTCATAAATAACAAATTTACAGGCATTCCAGCTACGTACATATGTATAAATAGAATCTTGAGCCTCTCCCCTCAAAAGCGTATAATAGAGTCTCAGCTCCGAGCTTCTCAGAAAATAAATACCTCCAATAAATAGTATAACATCGATACACGTGTAAACTCCGCTTCACAGATTCGGTTGCTCTGCACGAAGATTTATAGTTAGTCTTACTGACTTTTAGTAAGAAGACCTTCAGTTCTATACTCGACTTAAAGAAAATAATGTCCTGAGTTAATTTCTTCTGGATTTATACTGTTAAAGACAGTAGGTAACCACCTAATGAATGCAAGGTTTCTGGTGATAGATACACCAATTTAAGCGATGGATTGATATCTTAAAAACAGTGATAGGTAGAGCTAGTAAAAATAAAAATAGTGGAAAATCTAAGGAAGGATCTAATCTACTCTAAAGAATCTAATCTAAGGATACTTCTACTGGAATTACTCGTAGTAAACAGATACATATTCATAATAATTACTATGGATCTAGTTGTATTTAAATTGAAGTGAATTGTGAACCTCAGTTTCATCAACTTACGCGGAGAAAACAAAGTTTTTTTTTAAATTAATAAAGCAATTGTTTCGAAAACTAACAAAATTATAATATCAACAATTTAAAATCAATAAAATTTTAGTGATAATATTATTTATTCTGTTAGTCCGCTACAATTTCATCAAATGACGGCACTCCCGTTCACACCCCGCATTATGCCTACTTGTAGTTATAGGTTTACGGGTTATAGTGTGAGACATTTCCGTTCCCTTTGATGTTAGCTGAACTTGATGTCAAGTGTGCTTCCCCAAATCCGAATAATCGAGCGTAATCTCGATGGCTTTTCAACTAAATGTATTGTATTCAGGATACGAAGTGATACTTAGCTTTTACATCATAAAAGCTAAAAATATATTTATACTCGTGCCTAATGTATTTCGTATATTTTGCTAATAGTTATTATCCTTCGTAGCAACTATCTTAGGAAACTCTTTGAAGATTTATATCACTGATGTGAGCTATGAGACAAGTGAAATCACCGGCCAACGTGATGAGACTTCATAAATTTGTAATTAGTAGTTAGTACCTACTTGCTCTATTTAGATTCAATAAAAACAATAAAAAATGCATAATATTTCCACCATCATTCCATCGGGTATCTTTCAGGGTGGGTTGTTAGATGAATAACTAGTACACTAATTACTGTATAATCAATATTTTGTGTTTGTGAGAAGTGTAATAGCTGAACATTACAATAAATAAAATGAAATATAAAGATGCTATTTGGTGCAAAATCAAAGTAAAAAAAACTTTGTAAAGTTAAATTGTAGTCTGCGGTCAATATTGCACCTGGAAATTTAACAACCTTGACTATTTCTTAAGAATAAGAATTTATTTATTGCCATACTGTGTTTACAAAGATCTTATAGTCTTCTTCTTCTTCGTGTCCATGATGTTGATTTTTTTTTTTGTTTATGTGAGTCTCTTAAATTTGTGCTGCCCAGTATTCCGCAACTGTGACTCCTGGTATCGAGGCCTCCATTAGGTCAACACTGGTGCAGCTGGTTGGACACCGCGGGCATGACAGCAGGTGATGCATGGTCTGAGTGGCACCACAGTCGCACAGGATGTTATTTGCGTCAGAGTATCCCCATTTCGCCATATTAACTTTGCAGCGGCCCACTTGGGTACGGAGTCGGTTTAGTGACGTGGGCCACGCTAGGTTGCTACCTGGGGCCAGCTCTTCAGCTCTTCACATAATCTTGCGGGGGAGGACAGCTCTCGTTCCACTGTTTGCAGCGAGACTCTCTGGGTGGGTCAGGCAGTACCATTGAACGACCGAGAAAGCTTTTGCGACTCTTGAGGCGTGTATTTGAGATATTTGTATTGTAGAGGGGGTGCCTGATGTCAGTTTCTTGTTTTCCTTTTCTAAAGAACAGATGACACTTCTGCGGACTTTTGGTGGAGCTATTCCGGCTAGGGGGTTAAGAGAATTAAGAGAGGTAGGTTGCAGACAGCCTGACATCTTATAGTAGTAGCTTAAATGTACAAATAGTGCGCCCAATTACGGACGTGCAATATGTGTCACATAGTGACATATGTGTAAGTGACTTAAGCTTACCTACAAAACCTATAACATATTAAAAAACTAACTTTATTATACCTATCTTATATAATGCTATCAAAGGAAAATTAGCCTTAAAACAAAAAATAACAATTTAAAATAAAAGTGGTCAAGTGCGAGTCGGGCTCGCTCATGAAGGCTTCCGTAGCAGCAAGTAACAAAATACAAAAGTTCTTGTACTTTGTTGTTACTTTAATCAGTGTTTTAACAATAGTCAATTTATGACGTATTAAAATAAAATTACTTACTAGATATGATTCAAACCAATTTTCGTTGATAGTTTACATGGTAACGTACATCATACACTTTTTTTTATAAGTTACAGGGGGGGGGGGACACTTTTTACCACTTTGGAAGAGTCCCTCGCGCAAACTATTCAGTTTAGAAAAAACATGTTAGAAATCTTAATATAATTTTTGATGACCTATCCATAGATATCCCACACGAATGGTATTGATCAAAAAAAAATTTTTGAGTTTCAGTTCTATGTATGGGACACCCTTAAAAATGTTGTTTTTTTCTGTTTTTTGTATCAAAATCTTAATGCGGTTCACAGATTACATCTACTTACCAAATTTCAATAGTACCTATAAATTTTATAGTTTCGGAAAAAAGTGGCTGCGACATACGGACGGACAGACAGACAGACATGACGAATCTATAAGGGTTCCGTATTTTGCCATTTTGCTACGGAACCCTAAAAAGACTATGAAATAGCAATAACATTTTAAAATAATAAATATTCGTCATTTTAGCACAAGGTTTGGTGGTTTACCATATTTTATTTAAATAAATATTGTTCATTGAACTGCACAAAACTACCACAATACCAATCGGATACACGATAAAGAACAACTTTAAAGTATTTTTCTTCAAACTGCGACACGATTATAACCGAGGGATAATTAAGTACCGAAATAACACGAGAAAATTTAAGCCAGCAAAAGGTTAAAGCGCACGAACTCATGTAAGATCTTACGAGATTACGAGTAAAACTTCAGCGGAACCTTAATAAAGTTAAGTTTATGGTTAGACTGTTTTTATGGAGTCTGGAAAGGAAAGATACGCTTTTGATGTACCTAGGACGTTGTAATTTTGTAAAGCAAAGACGTAGGACTGCTGCCAAGTTTGTCACGTTCTGCGGCAAAGCATTAAACTGCTGACCTTGCTCAGAGTTTCTCTATAAGGGTTAGTTGGTAGAGCGGAATATTCCTAACGCACATATTCGTAAGTCGCACAAAAATAATGAAACGAGCGAAGTTATGTGAGTACAGACTGTGTAAATTCAAAGGTTTAAGGTTAGAAGGTTGTTTAGCCCTGATAGTAGGGTAAACTACCGTTTATATGTATGTGAACTGACTTAGTATGGTATGGTGAAAGGGCACAAGAGTTTTCCAAGTGCTCATGTAGGTATATATATCGTGGTGTATTGACTCTGATTGTCAGAGAAGTCTCCGAGTACCCCAGCGGTGGGAACATAGACGTGTTTAAATCAAGTATTTGTTTAATAGTTGCTAGCTTTTGTAAGCACAAAACATTTTGACAGTAACATTGTTCTAATCTACTAAAAATGTTGGAGAGCAACTGTGCTGTTCGCATCGCCAGTATTTTTATAACATGATATTTTCCGTGGTTACCGTTGGAGCCAGTGGAACCCGATATCTCAATGCAGTGTCATGCATAAAGTTGATATATATCATGCACTATTATATATCATGCACTATTATATAACCACGGTAAATATACCATATTAACCGTGTATTATTGTGTATTTAGATATAATATGCTTAGAATAATAATATTAGAAGTTCTTCAAGGACATAACATCTGTTGTACATTCACATCTAGTAACTGTAATAGAAAATTTATATGTATATATCCTTTTCCATGAGTCGAAAGCTTTCGAGCTAAGATAACTATTAACTTAGCAAACCCGAAATGAATAAATAAAATTCACTCTACCTTTACGAAAACGTTCACATTTGTTCTAAAAGAAGTTTGCAGATTTTCCGTGTTTATTTACCTTTTCCCCGGATGTAGGTAAATATTATCTTGTATCAATCTGCGAGATGAAATAACAAGATAAATATTTCATGTTATATGCATAGCTTCATTTCGAATAAAATTTTTGGGGTTTGCTGTTTTCACGACCACAGATAGAGCTATCTATTGTTCATTTTAGATTTTACTCTGTCCTTTTCTTATCGAACTAGGTACTCATAGCCAAAAGGCGACGTCGTTACTTGATTGACGGTCTAAAAACTCAAACGAAGAACAGGTTCGTAGTAAGAACATCTTAATTATGTAATGAAATGTCTGTTTCCTGATGGACATTATGTAGGTATATGGTAGTCTTCAAATTTAGAGTGAATTGGTGCTTTTTTATTTCAATGAAGTGTGGCGAAACATAAGCAGGACATGAGCCTGATAGTAAGCACCATAACAGCACAGTGACACTTGACTATTGGAACATGAAGAGTCTAAATCATTACCTAGTACTGCACTGCGCTCGTCAACCAGAGATCTAAGATGTTATATCGCTAAGCCCTGTAATATATCTGGAAACACTGCCCTTAAAACCGGAACACAGTATTGTTTGCACATTACTGCTTGGCGGTAGAATAACTGGCAAAGGTGTGGTACTTCCCCAGGCGAAATTTGCCAAGAGCACTACAAACAAAATTCGGAGTAAATGCACACTATCATAAACCGCATTGTCGCCTAACATTATTTGAAACGGCGGTCAATCTCATACCTGTTTTATATCTGAAATAGTAAATCTAATATTCGTCGACATTTGTTCACACACACAGCACCATCTATGTAGCTCAAAATGCAGCAAAGCTTGCTAATGAAGCCAAATCGCAAAAATACTCGTGAATTTTAGTAAATAATTTGATCCCTGTGACCCTATTTCAGTTATAATCCGACTTTTCTATAATTAACATACGGTAAATCATGAACTTAAAAGCAATGAAGCTATATTTTAAGCGTTAAATCTACTTACGAGTATTTTACCAAGACATTTTTACGAATTATTTACGATTACCAATTTATACTACCAATATACATATATTCTACCAAGTAAAATTTGTCCTCTCTCGTTTGTCAGCTTATTTCTCGTTTGTAGCATTGTAGCTAACTGATCCCGCCAGCGCCAGCGTTGGGCAGTGACATAAATTATGAACTCAGTGAAATGTCAAAGTGACGCTTATCAAAAATTCGGATTTTATCTTTATAGAAATAATAAATTAGCTATAAAAAAATGGTAAGTCTTCTGTAATGATTTGGACTCTTCATGTTCCAATAGCTCTGTCACTGTGCTGTCATGTGGCAGGCATGTTGCTTACCATCAGGCACATGTCCTGCTCGCCTTGTCACTCTCCACTTAAAAAAAACCTTTTTCGATTATTTATACCTACTAAATACTTATGACACGACAATTTATGAAGATTGGCCGCCATTCATTGATGCGATCCGAGATAGAACGCCCTTGCCACTTGAAGAGTTTGATTTGACAATTATTATTACTTTATTTCCTAGACGTAAGTCGTTAAGCAACGCCATAACGTTTCTCTAACGTCATTCCATACGTGCCCGATCGACGTCCTGATCTCACATTAATAGTGCTATTAGTCCAATACGCTAACCAAACATTAAATGACACCATTGCCATTGTTTCACAATTGTAACTATTATCTTTTTGGTAGTGACAGGAGTCTTTACAAAGTCCACTTGAGGGCTTACCACACCTTTATCAGTTATTCTATCGCCAAGCTATAATGGGCAACTATTATAGTGTTCCGATTTGAATGTCTATATTTTCATATATACCTATTGCAGAGCAAAGAAATAAATTATTTTAAATCTCTAGGTAACGCGTGTATTCTCCGGCATTGATTTAGACTGGTCATGTCCAAATAACTGCGTGATACTGTACTGTTGTGGACAGACATGGTGATTACCATCAAGCGCATGTCTTGCTCGTCCCGTCTCCTTAAATGAAATAAGTAAAAAACAGTCCGCATGTGGCACCAGACGATCCCCAAAGAAACACTGCATTTTCGGAATAAAAAGATTCAAATGCCTTCCAGACTATGTAATCTTTCAGAGTTCTAAATTTCCAACGTGAACCATTCATTTATTCAAAAATGTTTATCCACAGACTACATACATTCCCGTTGATAGTGTACTAGCGACCCGCCTCAGCTGCGCACGGGTGCAATGCTGATACTAAAAATACCAATAAATGGTTATTGTGGGTTATCCCTAAGAGATAGACATAATTATACCAGTGTGGATTTTTGTAGACCTTCTCAAGGGGTACAATACTGCAGTACATTATTTTGATTCATCTCGTAGGGTTTTCATCCAGCGTTTGCAATGTAAGCGCAAAAAATGTGTTTATTTATGACATCACATTAGAAACCTTTTAAATTATCATTGTTTCTCTACTATTGTATGCACAGTTTATACATATAAACCTTTCTGTTTGGTAGTTGTAAAGATCTAAGCATAAATAGGGAAGGACAGACGCGGGCAGTGACTTTGTTTTATACTATGTAGTGAAGTCAGATAGAAGATTATATGATGACGCTTTTATAGTAATACCTTTGTTCGTCTCCTCCGTGACAGATGATGGCGATACGCTCAGCCTGCGCGCTGCGGGGGGCAAAGGCGCCGAGGATGTTGAAGGGGAAACGGCGCTCCATTGGGTCTTCGCGGCGCTTCTCTACGACGCAGTTCATGCGACCTCTGATTAACAAAGATAAAAACGTTAGTATTAAAAAGTGATGCCATTAATCCCAAGATGACCACTGTCAGTACCAGTTGGAAGCGTGCCCAACTTGATGGAGACATTATCACCCTGAATGAGAATTCTTATACGTTAAGCTGAATAAACGCCAGTCCTAGAGTACCATTTGATCACTGATACAGTTATTGCAAAAATGTACCTACATCTGAAAATGCTGTGGTAGGTACCTACAGGACTCTGATTTTTCCTGAACATGGAAATTTACTGAATGCAAACGTCGCGCTAGCGCTAGCCAAATTACTGTTAGGCTCTTTGATTAACAGATTTTTCGGAAGAAATTGATTCCACCGATTCAGGTTAGCGACAATTTATAAAAAACAGTAGAGTAAATACGTCTGATGTGGGTACATCACCTACCACCAATAATCTATGGCCGCTAAAGTCTCAGACAAATATTATTTTCTAGGGCTGAAACAGAAAGCTATCGAGAAACTAAACTACGCGTATGTACCTTTAAATTAGCTTGGCTACCGTTATGCCATTGAATTTGACTTAGTTGCATAACTCTGACATCGCGTGTCATTATCGCTAGTTAGCTAATAAATAATTGACTTTTGTTGTAATTGTTTAAATTATATACAATCAGTATTATAACTGTTTGTTTACATAACGAGCAATTGTCATTATATAGCGTGCAAATGTCGTAATTATGCAACCAAAGTTCACACTTGATTATTTACGTAAGGTTGCTGAAATTTGATCGGTTTTTTCCGGATATTTCCGGGTTGCGTTAATCTCCTAGGGGCCGTGGTTGAACCGGGACTGGACCGGGGCATAAGTGGCTTACAGAAAAACTTGGCCGTTTCACCGTTTTCCCCACCATAACCCTATTTCAGAGAACGGATATCACTCGAGTAAATCACGAGATGTGAAGTGTTTTGCCGACGGTAGTTCAATTTTGATTTAGTTGATAAAATCAATTTGCAATATATTGGATAACGGGAGAGGTTGACTCTCAAGAGTATGTTGGTAATTTGGGGTATAAAGAGAGGAAGGTTGAATGTTACTTTTCTAAGGACGTTTATATTTTGTTTTGTTGTTGTAGAGAAGAAAAGTGTTTTCGTAGATATTTTATGTTTGTTTGTTTATATGAATAAAAAAATAGTTAATTGCATTACAAAGTTTAAAAACAAACGCCACCCGATTCGGTTTTTCAAAGTTATAAAAATTAATTGTTCAATAAATTTGTAAAAATATTCAAATTTGATTTAAATGTTTTTACACAATTAGTATTTTTCTATTCTGCTAGAAAACTTATGCATGTAACTGCCAATATATATAATCTTGTTTACCTGAAAATATGATCATACTTTTCTATTAGGATATTTTTTTACTTGTCTCTCATAACTGCTCATAGTAACATGTTAACACAATGCTGACTTAAATTATAGTTTATATTAAAGTTATTCAAGGGGCATTCCACAACATTCAACTTTTTTTATTAAATTGTATCTATCATAAAGGTTTTTGAGTCTATACTAATTACACATTGAGTTAATACTAATTAAGGCCCTACTTAAAGAAACGTTAAACTCTGCTCTCACATGAACTTAAAAAAAGAAAAGCCAATATTTTTACAATTTTACTTTAATTAAATTAATTAAACGACCACGTCTGAGACGAGTACCTATTACTAATCGATTTTAAGCAACATCAAATAATCGAGAGGTTTAATGTTCGGTTCGGTTAAGTTTAACTTACTTCTGTTGGTTAGCGAGGAAAGCTCCCGCGATCTCGTCCAGGTCGAAGTGAATGGGCATCCTGAAGGGGCGGACGGCATCCAGCTCGTCATCATCTTCCGCTGAGCTGTCCGATTCGGAACTCTCGTCGCTGTTGCCAGACTCGTTCTTCTCGTCATCGATTTTCTGAAACATTCCAATTTCAAATCAGTGATGTACCTTTGTTGACTATTTTGAATTGTAAAAAACATAAAGACACAAAATAATGGTTCTCCTTACTCGTATTTAGCAAGATAAATATTGACGTTATAATAACTAATAGCGTCTCTAATGAATGTTACTCAACATTTCCATATTGAGAAGGAAACGATTGCGTGACTATTTTTTTTTTAATTTTAAAGTGTCGATTCTAAAATATATTTTGTTAACCTAGAAATAACTTTCCATTTCAATTCTAGATGCTGAAACAATTAACAAATAAATGTTGTAAGCTAAAATAAAATCCGACGTTTGAAATCGTAGATTTCCAAACTTGACGACCTAAATAAGTTTACCGCGATAATTTATGCTAGCTTAGAATCAGATAGTTCCTACGACAGTTTTACGATGGCCGACAAAAAAACTGATGCAATAAATATTTTGTATATTAGTACGTCATGATAACCATAATTTCAACTTCAACTCTTGGTCTATGGCTTGTATTGTGGTTTAGCCTCACAATTTCGCCAATGTCAAGTATAAATATAATATATAATCTAAACTTTATAGCAATAATTTGTCTGAGCTCTCAACCATAATGTTTGTAGTCACATTCATCAATCTATGACAAGACTCGGACTCGGACAAAGTCCGTGTGACACAGGTCATGTGAAGATTATTTCTCTTCCTGCACTTTCAACATAGTCTAGGTTTAAGCGAAAGTTACTAGATACTCGTAGCTATCGTGAGAGAACGCCGTATTAAAGACTTTCACTCGAATAAAGTTCTTAACTTTTCGTATACCTAAATAGTAAATTTTTGTGTAGAGGTGCATATCAATACTGGACCTAATAGAAACGCATTTTATTGAGTTTATCATTAAAATAGCATTTAGCATTTTGGAATTACAAATTATGTAGTTTTACTTTTTCAAAGACCTAGTGTTGAAGTAAGTGTCTTTTTTAACGTCACATAAACACTAGTTATCTATATGATTTGTTCATTTATAAGCGACTTCCAAAAAGAGGAGGTTTTTTCAATTCGACCATTGATAATATTTTTTTCATTCGCTAGAGACGGAAAATTATTACACAGTCCGAAGTGAATATAAAACCGTATTTTCCAATTACGGGAAGTCAAAGGAGACGATAGTTACAGTACTTTGCTTACTAGATCAAAAAGTTTTGCGAATCGTCTATAACCTCAATAAGGTTTATAACATTGCTAGGTATGTAATAACTAAATGTGTGTAGATACATATTTACTTTCTAGCTTCTTTTCAGCTTAATATTCAAATCACCAATACTATTTCAAAACATTCGAAATATAGCCGATTTAATTGTATTTAGGTTACAAACAAATGTGAAGTCCAATCGATACATTTGTAGGAATATAGCACCGAAATAATTATATCACTTTTGTTTGCTCAGGTGTCGAATTCATTAGGGGCTTTGTACAGAGCGATAACTTACTATGCGTCATAATTGTAAATAAAAATGATATCATATTTTAGAGTAACTTATTATTTTACAATTATTACATTTTCGTTGTTCTTGAAAACTTTTAACTACTTACTAAAAATATGAAATGAAAATTTGACATCGCAAACGGCGCTTTTGATAGAGTTTAGAGCTATCGATAATTAGTATTTAAGAGTATTTTCCTGCACGTTTAGTAGTTATGGTCGTAAATTTTCACTTGTTTCCAGATATTCATTTATATTAAAAATGTCTCAAATACCCTGCCGCTGCTTAGCTAATCGTGAATTCTCATCCACAGGAGTTATTTCAGAAATTTCCGCAGCTTCCATACCGCATTATTTACACTGTGATCTCGTTCTGTGCTGTTTGCCGGACACAATGGCTCGGACATCCTGCCGAGACAATGCGCCCGCGCACCATTGTTGCGACCCCACATTTATAAACAGTGCCATTTTGATAGATACATCGCTCATCACTATATTGATTTGTCTATGCTAATACCAATCGATAAAAACAGAGGCCTTTGCATATGGTGATGTAACTATTAATTTTGCAGCACAAAATAATAGGTTCGAGGTCATACAATGAGTTTTTTTATAGTATAGAGAGAGAAAACGAGCTGGAAATGTGCCCGATGGTAAGTAACATGCTTGCCCATAACAGCATAGTGCCACGCAGCTATTTGAAACTGGAAAAGTCCAAATCCCAACCTAGCACTGCTTTTTTCTCGTCACTCAAAGATATACGATGATATATCTAGTTACCCTTTAATTTCCAGAAATTAACCTTTCCACTGCTATATTTATTATATTACTAGTAACTGCCTAATTGCCTACTGAATTTAGAAAATGTCCATAGATTTCTTTTTTCAGGATGAATAGGAATTGTTATTCCACTATCTGACCCCAAACTAAGCAAAGCTATGGAAGCCAGATAGCTGATATAATACTTATATAGTTTTAAATACATACTTATTATACATAGAACTCACCCAGACACAGTATTATATTTAGAATTCACATTTACAATATCATTAGGGTTACTATTTCATCTGAGTATTATTTTTTGTTTGAAGGTACTACAATGTAGCCTTTTCAGTTTATTACAACCTTTCCATGATGCCAGCATAATAAAGTACATATTCAAGTCCGTGGATTAAACATTAAACAACTAGAATTCTTATAAAACCTATTCATATAGCAACACTAAAATTCTAGGCGAAGCAGCATGTCGCTTATCGCCTGAAAACGTTTTCTTCCGTGTAATTTCTCTGAAAACATTACCCTTCAATCTGCTACGCTGATAATATGTTCCTGACCCGTAACGAAGATTTCACGCAAGTAGGGAATCAGGTCAATCAAGCCCCGAGAGGTCACGGTCTCATAGATGGAAGGGATCCTTTACAGAGCTTATATTCCGTAAGTTGCAGATTCGAAACGCAAATCTTACCGGAGGGGGTAAGATATAACTTTATAACTCTTTTAAGGGTATTGTAGTTTGAATTGATATCTAGACACACGGCAGTGTGGTCAGCCAAGTTCATTCAAGTAATCATATTAACAAGAATAGGTATAAATATGTAGGTTTTTCTCAGAAACACTAAACAACCGACTTAAATTTAACAAATAAAATTCACACAGTTCGCTAATTGTAATAAAATTAATAATAAACTAGTATATCATCAGAAGTTTAAAACACTCTTCCTAAAATAGTTAAATCAGCACCGAGTTCGGAGTTCGGTTTTTAATCGGTTTTTGAACCGAGTAGCTTCAAAAACCGATTAAAAAGCTGGCTTATCGATCAAACTTTTTATAGTAACAGCGAGTTTTTATATAGTGATGGCAAACTCACAATAAAATTGTAAAAAATTGTCATTGTTCATTACAATTGTAATAAGTACAAATATTAAAATTTTGACACTTAATAAAATGTTCAATTTAAACTTTAAAAATGTGTACTCTTTGTATGCTCTAATTTTGTGTTTTTTCTGAAATTGACGTTTAAATTGTACATTTATCAATAAAGAACTTTGACTTTGACTCATCAACCTTAGCGTTTTTTTATTATTGTTCATTTAAATAAAATCGTTCCAAAGATAATGATGAAATTTATATTTAAGTATTCGGCAAGTTTTCTGATAAAAAAAAATCTTAATCGATTTACCCAGTCGAAAGTTATGAGGTAACAAATACAAAAATTACAGTTAAATTGCGACCCTCTTCTTTTTTTTAAATACGGTTGAATACACTTCAAATACGTAATCTAAATAATTTAAATTTTGCGTTCTCGCGTGACTACGGTCATTGTTAGAGGACCTAAACGTCGTGAGATAATTAAAAAAACATTTAAGTCGCGATTGAGTCCAGTTATAATGTATATAAATTATAATTAAAGTATAGGAAAATCTACAATTGCGCAGAGTAGCAGAATGTTCTAGGGTCAAGTGAAGCCAGTGTAAAATTGCGTTATACATATAACAATTACAGAATACAGGCCCATAAAAGGTAACACATGCCAATGCTATGTTTGTTCCGTTTAATGTTTGTTGTTTTCATTTGGAATTAGTCCTATGTTGACATATTTTTCGCAGGATATACATACATTATTTGTAGTGTTTATTAAAGAGCGAGTAAGTAAAAAGGCTCAAATATAGCAATATAATATGTTCATAAAAAAAAAAATAAATAACACTTATTTATGTAAAAATAAATCGGTTGTGGATTAATCATATTATTATCACAATAAAATTGTGTTAAATGGATAATGTCTCTCTGTTGAGAGTATGTGCGCTTTGGTAGCGCAACAACGGCAATTATGGCCACGAGAAAGACATCGCCAAAATCTACTGTATTATCCTGCATTATACTGTAAATTAAGTATAATCTCAACGTTTACTTTTTCGGTGAAAAAATTCTAACGTAACATTGTAAGCACCATAGCCCAGCATCAATTCGAGGTGCGATTAAAACACATACATATACGCGAGATATCTCTGTAATACATGTAATAAAGGTGGCCGCTTTCTCGTGGTGCAACGGTCGACCACCACCACACAGTGAAAGCTGTGACGTCACTCCTGCACCGGCCGACTGACGAATGCACATAAAATTATTGGCACACTGCGAATTGTCATTGAATATACATATAACGTAATACCTAAATGGTGCCTGGCGTGCGTTACACAATACATAAATATTGAAACCCGCATGAAGTTGGAATGATAAGTAGTGGTTAAAAATCTGATCTATGAATTGATTCTTAAACTGTGACAAGTGGTACAAGTCGAGGTAGTCTAGTGGAGAGAAACTTAACAAATTCGTGAGGTCGTAGGTTTGAATCCCAGCTGTATCTGTAAATATTTCTCCAAGTGCAGATGTTCAAGTTTATCAGCATTGGAGGCTTTAACGGTAAATACTTAGTGACAAACCTGACATGTTCCCAAAAAGATATCTTTCATAATCTTTCTTCCCTTATTTACAAGTTGGTTGATTGGTTGTTTGGTAGCCGATATTGGCCAGCGTGGTAGATGGACTTTACTATGTGTTTGTGAGAGAAGGCTCCGAGTTTAAGCAATGGATACATAAAGATAGCTGCTTATATGTACTTACAAAGTGGTATATTCAGAGCATAAAATACTGCATTGTTTGTTTTGAATCTGATTTAAGAGCTGTATTTGTATATTTAACATGGGCTTGATTGTGAAGTATCAGCAAATACATAATAATCACACACACGGGAATTTTACAGATATTGTAAACAAACGGCAAAATTTGTCGGCTTTAAAATTAAAGATTTAACGTGTAAAAATGTAATTTTCTCCCAAAAGTGAATGTTCATCAAACTCCATTAGAACTTCACACTTATATTAAGCTTAGATACTTACGAAGATGTACACCCCTGCAGATACTAACAAACAACACGGACTTGTTTCTCGATTATTAAAATTACGTCTAAAATTTACAAGTCGTACATTAAAACAATAATATAATTAAAATAATAATAAATAGTAGCGAGTAGTTCGACGTGTAAATTTATCAATAAAGTACATTGACTTTAGTAAAAAAGAGTCGTAGAGGCCCAATGGCGAGATCGTCACATTTTACTATTGTGAGTTCTAAGGTTTGACTCACGCGTGTACCAATGGGAATATTCCAAGTGCAAATTCACAAGTTTTTCATCACCACGGGCAAAGCTAACTAACATCGTAAAGAAACTGACATATTCTTGCAAATCTTTCGAGAACATGCGTCATCCTCCAATTCCAAATCCCTAAAGAAATTACATGAACTGTGCCAAATCTGTTACTCACATACTCGTACATGTTGAACGTGTGCAAGCTTCGGCTTAAAGCGGTTCCTATCTTGAAACTGAATCTCTAAAGAGAGAGTGAAGAGTCGTGCTTAACGTCTTTAGTTAAGTATTTAAGCACGCGATTACCGTCACTAATTGCTTCAGTTACGACCCAACCAGCAAAACAGGCTCAGAACTCGCGCTTTATAAGAGTGGTAGGCTTTAAGCGCTCTTATAATTGTTTTAGAACATGCCATCGATCCTAATTACATTTTAGACAAGCCGGTATGGTCTCAAGAACGCTCAGTCTCATAACAAAGTCTCATATATGTATAGAAGAGACATTTACTATGCTATTGTAAGCCACTTACTCCTATAAGAGCATTTACTAAGACTAGTTGCACTTGAAAAAAACTTGCTCTTATATGCGTATTTTCTAAGCTCGTTTGATTTTATAATAGACTTGCTAAATGCTATTGTAAGATGACAGACTAATATCAGCATTGCATAATAGGACTGTGAGTACGTGCATTTCTGATCTTATTTGAAACTATTATAAGATCAATAGCACTGGATAAGTGTTATATCAGAGTAATTTTGGATCAACATATTTACAATACAAAAGACAAGACCCATAAAAGAGCGTTTGATCTTAGATCAATTTTGGGAATACTAATTTTAATAGTCTTAAGAGTAATTTTGTTGAACATATTTTATTTCAAAATTTAAAATTTTAATAATATTAAATAATGGATTACAAAAGCTGGAAAAGATTTAAGAAAACTGGTGGCTACGGGAGGAAAGTTGTTAAGAAGTACAATTAAATGTTAAAATGAAAAATAAATACTTATACAGCTGTCAGGACAAGGTAGTGTAGAGAAAATATCAGTGAGGGTTCTGCAGGTTTTGCTTTCATACAAGAGGTTTCATACAATAATGTTTATAAAAGTTCTAACATAAAATGCAAATTAGTGAGTGTCATATATGGTCAAAATTTGTATTTTGTACCGCTGTTACATACTTTAAAATAAAAAAAATGAAAAATTATGTATCGTTTTATTATCAGCAAACAAGTAGTTGCCTTCATAAATATGTAGTTAAATAAAAAATACAAATCTTATATTACTTATTATCTTATATTAATACACACAAAACAAAGTAATTAGTAATAAAATTTTAACATATTCTTTGAAATATCAATCAGTCAAAAAAAAATTGAACTAAATAATAAATATTTATATAGACCTCGTCTACCTCCATCAGGCGTGATCGAGGCGTTTGCATTTCGGTGATCATCTTGGAGTAAGAACACATTAGAACCTAATGTCAGACAAACTAACTACCTAAATTAGGTAGTTAGTTTGTCTCGCGTTCCAGATCTGATCAGATCAGATTATAATCCGCAACTGAACTTTCATTTTTTCTTAGTTTTTCTTGTTTGTTGTTTTTAGGCCAACATAGCACGCCATTCTGCTCCCACTGCTCAGGTACTGTTGTTAGACTATGCTTTCCTCGCTCAATGGTCTGAACAATCTTGAATGGCATGTTGTAAATCTTCAATAATCAAAAATTCAAAATCTGTAACAAAATCGTAAAAATGTAGGTAACAATAAAAAAAATAAGTAAGTATTTGTAGTTAAGTGTTTCAACGACCTCAAAATCTTAACAAATGCGATGTTTGATGATAATTATATTTAAGATATTAAGATTAAGTTATTTTTTTCCTCCCTGTCGTTTTAAGGTTTTATGTAAAATTGCGAGGAACCCTAATTTATTCCAATATGGAGTTATCTTTAGTATACCGAATGCTAAAATTAGAGTAAACAATCTTAAAATAGTCTAATAGTGCGCTTGTAAAATGCAGCTATACTAATGGCGACACTATTAATACAAATTAACAAATAAAATAATTAAACGAGAACAGAAAATACCTAATTTAACAAGGCGCATGAATTTTGAAGCGTATAAAGAGGTCTACTTAACAGTAAATAATATATTCCAATATGATTACTTACCGTAATACTTAAATACACGCACTTGATAATTACGTCACTTTACTATAACATAAACTTCACAGCAACTTTAATTTGTTTTCATTTATTCATTGTTTTTTCTTCCTTTGTAACTTATTTGAAAACAACACTCACACCAACTTTTAAGTTTGATCTGACGTAAAATCATAAATGAGCTTGAATTGCCTCAAAAGATTCTAACCTTAGACCAATATAAGCCTATGCAGGCTTACAAGATACTTACGTAAAAGCAATATTAGCCTAAGTCGGCTTAAATTAATTTTGGCTATATTTCAGTAAGTGCAAACTGAATTCAATTAGACTGATATTAGAACGATATTAAACTAAATATGCTTATAATTAGTGCCCAAACCCAGGCTTATACGATTATATAGGAGTGATGTAAGAGCAAAAAACAGTAGTCTTGAGATTGTCGTAAGCCTAGTTTTTGCTGGTTGGGGACACCGGCCGAATAAAAATTATATCTAAGACATCGATTTGTTTCGGTCACCAAGTCAATGATCAACCTTCGACCTCTATTGCGTAGCTCTTGTGGAAAGAAAGTTTAGAAAAATATATCTAATAAGAATATACTAGGATGACATAGGAAGAGAGCTTTATCTAGCTTAGATTAATTAGAAAGTACTTTTATACATTTTCACAGATACCTATGAGTTACTCAGAGTTTTTGCTACCTACATTTGTTACAAAAAACATACGTATGTTGTTCTACGACATACACATAGGTTTGCAGTGTATTATTGTAATTATTAGATATGATTATATTATTGTTTATGATTTTTAAGGGAGTTGGAACTTACTCTTTGTTTGTTCCACACAGTGTCTCTTATTCACTCTATCAGCTCTGCTGCACTGTTCTTTGTTTGGAGCAGTTTCAAGGTTAAAAGTATATCGATCTATTTGTAGTAAAAAAATATTTCATTTTTAGTAACAATAGTTAACGTTAAGAATAGCTAGACGACTGCCCTGGTTAAATAATTGAATTATGCACAAGTCAGAAATTCCGTGAGTTTTAACTTTTTTTCGTAATAATTATACGGATAAATAAAAGTTTGCATAAACCTAGGCAGTTACTAAAAATCCGTTTAAGAAACGTAGATAGTGAATCTAAAATCGTTTTATAAAAAAAAGTGTTTGTTTATAATAAGAGTCCGTATAGTTTAAGTCGAGATAGCTGATTCTTTCTATGCAATGCAAGTTTTGCCCCTAATTTAAATGATGAACAATAATACTTACAAAATGTGAGCCTGTTACTTTTCACCCTAAAACTAAAATATGCTGCAATCATTTTTTATTCATACATATTATACGTATCTATATGCATATT
Organism: Ectropis grisescens; assembly: GCA_017562165.1. Lineage (NCBI taxonomy): Eukaryota > Metazoa > Arthropoda > Insecta > Lepidoptera > Geometridae > Ectropis > Ectropis grisescens. The sequence continues at coordinate 13,484,453 of CM029777.1, read as the reverse complement.
TCACTAGCTGCACCCTGCCACGCTTTACTGTGGCACATTGCGATGCAAGAAATAGATACAAACAATCCTTGATGCGGATTATATTATATCATTTTAAAATTTCAGCGCGATCAGTGCAGAACTTTTTGAGTTTTTGAAGCGTATATACACCAACATAACATTTTTATATGTATAGAGATGTGTAAAGTCACGACATCTTTCTAATATCGTAAATTCAAAATATATAAAGTTACTCATACCTGCAGTTTGTCTTCGTCGACCTTAGACTCTGCGTGGTAGAGAGGGTCGTCAGTCTTCTGTGCGGGTTCTGGGTGCGCTGGCGGCGGCGCCGCGGTGGACGGCGACTGCGGCGGCGGCGCCGCGTGCAGCGCGTGCGCATTACCTATCGGCAACGGCTCGTCCTGAAATAACGACAACCAAACATTATAAAACATGATTCTAACTAATCTTACTTATAAAATAAACTATAACATAAGTGTCTTTGTTACGCTATCACGCAAAAACTACTAAACCGATCATCATGAAACTGTGTACACATGTTCCTTGAGGTATTAGAAGTAGTATAGGCTACTTTTTATGTCGGAAATAAAACAGGATCGCGTACCACGTAGGTAAAAACGCCAGGCAATGATAGTATTACAAATATAGGTACACGAAAGTTTGTGAGTATGGATGGAGGTTTGTTACTATTTTACGCGAATAACAGTAAAGGGATCACGATGAAGTTAAATGCATAGATAGGTAGTAGTCTAGAATAAGACATAGGCTAATTTTTATCCTGGGAAAATAACAGGATCTGACACTACTCAGTTGAAACCGTGGAGCGCTGCTTTACCATAGAATGGAAAATCATAATACACAACAGAGGATTTAGGTTTTTTTTTTTTAAATAAAGCGACGAGACGAGTAGGACATGTGCCTAATGGTAAGCAACATGCCTGCCACATAACAGCACAGTGACACGTAGCTATTGGAACATGAAAAGTCCAAATCATTACATTACCCTTCAAACCGGAACAGAGTAATTTTGCACATTACTGCTTGGCGGCAGAATAACTGGCAAAGGTGTGGTACTTCCCCAGGCGGACTCTGCCAAGAGTCCTACCAATACAAAAGGTTTTTGTAAAGGTACCTACGTTAAATAATCAAACATGAAATGGATGAAAATAAACACTACATTTATATACATTTATTATGTCCTTGTACCTATTAAATCAAAAGATGTGTCGTCGTACTCAGCATCTAAACCGTTCACGATTTTACGAAAAATATGCTGTAAGTACCAAACATTTCCTTGAACAAGTGCAATTTTTATATGAAACAGCTGATTTAGAATTAATAGGTTGGCCTCAATGGTTTAGTAAATCTGTATTGCCAACTTCAAGATAACACCGCTAAACTAGTATAAACAAACGTGGTGCAATACAACCTATTAGCTACTAACGTAGGAGATAATACCACAATGATTTGTGATGATGACCTCAGCATTGTAGATAAGGTACAAATACTGAAGTCACGTTATAAGAAGTCAGGTTAAGTTAAATCGAAAACAACACGTATCTGCTCTACATAATCGCTATTTGGAGGTTGAATGCTCATTTAAACTTCATTGAGAAACCTTTACAAAATCGTTATTTTGACGACAAATTACAAAGTAAAAACATTACCAAGCGACCGCCGTTCACTTGAGCACAAAAACCATCAAAGTGTTCATCGCAAAATGGCGGATGCCTTTTGCTTGTAGCCACTCTCTTGCGTAATCCTATGAACGAGTAGGGTATATTCTAAGCACAGAAGTTAAGTGGGTAGGTAGCCTTCCTACGCAGCTATTGAGGATTGTCATTGTTCTTGTCAATTGCTGTGTTTACATTGAATAATCACTGCGTTTGCGTCGCTTCCACTCATTTGAATGATTTGAAAAACGTTAACAGAAAAAGTGCAAGGCCACGCCATCGTAGTGACGAATGCTACGTCATTGTTTGTTGATAGTTTTATAATATACTCGTACTACAAATTCTCTCTCTCTAACTAACATTTTTTGCTTTAACTTAATCCCAATTTCTGAATTCATTCGGTGACATTAACGTCGAAAATTTCTTAACCGATTTTGCTTTAAAACTTAACAAGATTTATACTTGTTCACAGACGTTTGGAATACCGCGATTTCATGACCTCATTTTGGCTAAAGTGTGTTTTGTTAAGTTTTGGCCTATTGGTTATATTGTGTAATAAAAACCTACCTAACAATGAGATGACCACCAAAACCATTAACCTTTTTAATCAAAGAGCTGAACTAATTAATGGGAAAAACGGTAACGATAATAGAAATCAGATAACTAAAATCAGCAAAGAAATAAAAGAAAGTATTAGAAAAGACAGAACTCAGAAAAGAATGGAAACAATAGAGAGACACATTTTAAAGACAGGAGGAATAAAAAAGGCTTACAAGGAATTAAATAACAAAAAGGATTGGATTGTACAGATGAAAGATAATAATAGCTTGAAAGAAAACCGAAGGCAAGGAATATTGGGAATTGCTACTTCTTACTATAAGAAACTTTATGAAAATAATACAGTGGAAAAAGAAAAAGATTTGTTGGAAACTTCATCTGTACCCAGCATCATGCAAGAAGAAATAGAATTCGCTATAAAAACTCAAAGAGACAATAAAGCTCCGGGACCCGACGGAATAAGCAACGAAGTACTAAAGGAAGCGAAAGAGACAATAACACCTATTCTCAAAGAAATCTTCAATGATATCATCGATACGGAAACGATTCCCCAGCAATGGACAAAATCTTACATAATTCTTCTATACAAAAAAGGTGATCAATACGATATCGGAAACTACCGGCCCATAAGTTTAATGTCCAACCTGTACAAAATATTTGCGAAAATCATACTCAAACGAGTGGAGCGAAAACTCGACGAGCAACAGCCAATAGAACAGGCAGGTTTTAGAAGAGACTACTCAGTACTTGATCATATCCATGCAGTAAGGCAAATCATTGAAAAAATATGCGGAATATCAACTCATATACTACCTAGCATTTGTCGATTATAGCAAGGCATTCGACTCGTTAATACACACAAACATTTGGCAGGCTTTAAGAGAACAAGGGATAGCAGAAAAATATGTAAGATTGATCAGAAATGTTTACAAAAACAGCTCGGCGTGCATTCAGCTAGAAAAGAAAGGAGATTCGTTTAAAATACAAAAAGGAGTAAGACAAGGAGATCCTCTCTCTCCAAAACTATTCTCCGCTGTTTTGGAAATGGTCTTCAGAAGGCTTGAGTGGGAAAATCTGGGTTTAAATATAGACGGCCGCACACTAACACACTTAAGATTCGCCGATGACATTGTGTTATTCGCAAAATCGCCAGGAGATCTAAATAGAATGTTAAACGAACTAGCATCAGAGAGTGGAAAAGTAGGGTTAGAACTAAATCCCGAAAAAAAACTAAAGTAATGACCAACGGAAATAAAATCAATATAAATGTAGGTGACTCAGAAATTAGCTATGTTGAAGAATATATATACCTTGGACAGTTGATATCACCCAAAGAAAATATAAATAAAGAAATCGACAGAAGAGTAGCAAACAGTTGGAAAAGGTATTGGGGTCTAAAGGAAATAATGAAAGACAAAAACCTTCATATAGCAACAAAGAGCAAGATATTTAATGTTTGCATTCTACCAATTTTAATGTATGGAAGCCAAACCTGGGCCCTAACAAGAAACACAACCAATAGAATTGCTATTTGCCAACGAGCAATTGAGAGAAGTATGATAGGAGTAAAAAGAAAGGACAGAATAAGAAATATCAATGTTAGGAACAAGACCAAAATACAGGACGTAACCCTAAAAATAAAGAGGCTGAAATGGAAGTGGTCAGGACACATGGTCAGAGGAAAGGACAAATGGAGCAAAATCATTACACATTGGTACCCAAGGGAAGGAAAAAGGAAAACAGGCAGACAACAAAAGAGATGGGACGATGACATCAAGCAGGTTGCCGGCAAAACATGGAGTAGAGTAGCCAGGGGAGAGATCAGAATGGAGTAGGTTGGAGGAGGCCTTTGCCAACTGGCAAACGGACTTACAGAAAATTAAAAAGCACCAGATTTATGAATGATTTAGATTGCATAAAGTAAATAATTTTGCAATAGTGCAGTATTATAAGAAACAAAAATAATTGTATACCTGTGGTTCGAATAAAAAAGGCTTTATTATTATTATTATTCAGTCATTTATTCATTCTTCTTAATTTCTAAGTTTTTTACAATAGCTATAAAAATATAAACATTATAAAAACTTAAAACTAGGGTGCCGCCAGCAGCGGGCAGGACCCAAGCTACCGGTGGTTAGGGCTGCAGAGAGAGAACCTCCTGACGATGCGTGCTGTGTCAAGGATGACTGCCTTCTGGATCTGGCCCTTAACCCAACCGTCTAGCGAAAGTCTCTTGAGATGTTGGTCGAGACTTTTCGCTATAAGGCCGTTTGCCGACACGACTATTGGGACTATGATCGTCGAATCAACTTCCCACATGGCGGTAACCTCATGAGCTAAGTCAAGGTACTTGCTAAGCTTGTCCTTCTCGGCTTTCACGAGGTTCTCGTCATGTGGTACGGTGATATCGACGATCACAGCCGGCGCTCGGACCGGTCTACCATCACGATATCAGGCTTATTGGCGATAATAGTCCTGTCCGTGATGATAGAGCGGTCCCAGTAGAGCAACGCACGACCATTCTCGAGAACTGGCAGAGGTGCGTACTTATAGTACGGCACCTCGGACTCGACAAGGCCGTGTCGAAGAGCAAGTTGCTGGTGGATGATCCTGGCTACTAGGTTATGTCTGTGCAAGTACTCGCCGTTAGCAAGATGCGAACAACCGGAAATAACATGACGAAGTGATTCGCCTGGACGGCGGCATGCCCGACAAATGTCGACCGTACCGTCCTTCATTATGTATTTCCGGTAATTGTTCGTCTTGATAACCTCGTCTGCAATTGCACAGACAAAACCCTCGGTTTCTCCGAAGAGGTCCCCGAAGCGTAGCCAGTTCACCGACGCGAGCAGATTCACATCGGGTCCCGTTAGGGTCCGATAGAATCGCCCGTGCAGCTCCTTGCTCTTCCACACTTCCTTGCGATCATCAGTGCTGAGCACCGATGGTTTGCGCCAGTTCTCGTTTGCCAGTGAAAGAGGCGTGAAGCTTCTGTCAACTGCCACAACATCGCGATGCATCCCGGACTCGCTGTTGCGGAAATAATCCCTGAGACTGCATACTTCGCGGTTGTGTAGGTTCTTGGCATTTAAAAAGCCTCGACCCCCCCACTTCCGCGGAATATACAGTCTCATAACAGACGAGCGCGGGTGTAGCATGCGATGAGTTGTGAGCAGTTGACGGACCTTCCTGTCCAGGGCGTCGAGCTCAGTCTGAGTCCATCTCAGTATGCCAAAGGAGTATATCAGCAGAGGCATTACCCAACCGTTGAAGGCTCGCGCTTTGTTACCGCCTGACAGAAGACTTTTGAGTACTTTTGTCAGCCGGCAAAAGCGTTCCTTCACCGATTTCTTAATGTCATCTGCTGATATACCCAATGACTGTGACATACCGAGATATTTAGGTCTCGTCTTCGGAGAGATCTGAGTGTTATAGTCTCGGAAAGTTGTAAATTCTCTGAATTTACTACTTTCCCTCGCTGTACATGCATGACCGCACATTTGTTCACACCGAACTCCATCTTGATGGCGTTACTAAAACCTCCGTGGTTTTTAATAGCTCCAACAAGTCTTGGCGTTTCGGTGCAAAAGTTTGAGGTCGTCCATGTACAACAAATGAGATATAACCTCACCTCCTCTACGAAGACGATAACTAACTCTGAATCCTTCAGCAGAGTGCTGAGAGGATTCAGACTTAGGCAGAACCACAGGAACTTAGACTGTCACCCTGAAAAATGCCTCTTTCAATCCTAATCAAGTCCTCCGAAACAAAAGAGCTGTCTACACTACCTGGTTGACGAAGGACTGTGACCCACTGTCCCATGCACTTGCTTAGAAAAGATTTCAGAGTTGGATTTATTTTGTACAACTCTAAAACCCTTTCCAACCATGAATGGGGCACCGCATCATAGGCCTTCTTATAGTCAATCCAAGCAGCGGAGAGGGCTCCTTTGTTTCGTTTGACTTGTTGGCAAATGGTCGTGTCAATGAGGAGCAGCTCCTTAGTACCACGGGACCAATCTTACATCCATTCTGAGAGGAGGCCAAAACGTTATTTGCAACTATGTGCGTGTTAATTTTTGCTCTCAGAATGGATGTAAGCAGCTTATAGGTGGTAGGTAAGCACGTAATGGGTCTGTAGTTCTTCGGTTCCGTGGTACTACCAGACTTATGGAGCAGGAAGGTGACTCCGGTGGTCAAGAAACTGGGAAGAGAACCCGTCTCGAGGGCTTCTTGGAATTGTGTTGCCAAACGTTCATGTGAGCATCGAAACCACTTTATCCAGAAGTTGTGCAATCCGTCCGGCCCAGGACTTTTCCAGTTCTGAGTCGTTCGGATAGCACAACTAACGTCTACGGAGTCTATCGTAATAGACCCATGGGTTCGATAGGCTCACATGCACGTTCGATAACACGCATCCAAACTCCTCCGCGTGTTCGACAGGCACCGACCAGATGCTGCGCCAGAAGTTTTCATAGCGCTAGGATCCGGTAGCTGCCCGTCGTTCACACGTTGACTCAGTTCCTTCCCAGCTTCGGTACACCTTCCTTTGATCACTCTGGAAGTCGCGATTTTGCCGATATCGATTCACACGCTCTCTGTAGCGGCGAATGCGGTTTGCCCACGCATAAACTTTCTGCTTCAGGTAGTCAATACGTTCCGTAACATTGGCAAGATAGTGCTGGGGACTGATACCAGTCCCAGCGAACGCCTGTGCTACGAAACGCATGACTCGGGGACGACTGTTCCCCTGACTGAAGCAGATTAGCTTTGCTATAAGAGTCCTGAATTTGCTGATACGCCGTTCTATTCGTACTTGCCATGCGGGTACATTCCCAGCGGTTCGCGTTGTACGGTCAGTGTCTGGGAACTTGACACGTGCAACGCGACACGCCGCGATAGCACCACAGTACAGAATAGAATGGGTATCAGTCAAATCTTTGCTAGTTCCCAGGTAGGGCACTAGCAAAGTATTCAGGGCTCCCATCAAAGCCAAATTTCGTTTATGGGTGGGCAAACGCGGTAAGCGCGGCCTAGAGTTGGGTGTGGATCTATATCGCAAGATCGCGTCTTCCAGAGCGCTCCTCAGTTGCTCTATTACCTGGTCAGATAAGCCCGTACTCGCCGAATCTCCCTCCTCGATATCGAGATCGACCGGCGCCGCAAGTGTCGCCACTGATATTGGCACTGAAGCCAGGGTCGACGGTGCGGCGGGTGGATCTCGGGTCGAAGCAGGAGCTGGGCGAGTACGTTGTTCTTCCAGGCGTAGCCGATCAAGTGCCGAGTCATCCAGCAACTTGCATCGCCGGATGGCGCGGACTTGGTCTGACAATCGTTGGGCGGAAACGGCGACGGTCGGTTCGAAGGCCTGAAACAGAAGCAGCATCCTGGCACAGTACGCGGTCAGGTGGGTTCCTCCTCTGTAGCCCTGTAATAGGCGCGCATGCAGTTCTCGTTCATTTGGCGAGTCCATCGCATGCGACGCACTACACCACCGGTAGCGAGGGCCGGGCGCGAGGCAGGTTGCCTCACAGGCCCCAAGCGTGCCGGCAGCGGCGGACGACCACGACGTCCTGATGTTGTGGGCGACGGGGTCCGTGTCGTGTTCTCATCACTCGAAGCACTAGTGTCGCGGGGAGTCAAAAAGGCTTCATCCGCCGACGACGACGAACTCGGTGGTGACGGGACACGTATTGGTGGTGGGCGTGCGTTGTTGGTATCCGCTTCGTTTTTTCTCCTCGACCGCGTAATCATAATTTCATTTTGGATGTGGTTTCGTTCCGTTTATTGATTTGTTTACATATTTTTGTTGAATTATTGCGAGTCTTGACGTTGTCAAAATGCATCTTGAAAGTGATTCTCTTTGAAATTAGGTTTAAATGTTTTACCTCGTTATTTTAGAGTTTTGCCTCGAATTTTCCTTTACGTTGTTTGTTGAATTATCACTAAAAGCTGTATAAAACGGGTGAAAATAAATAAAATTATAATGCGATAGAAAAAAAACGTCAATTGGCGACAGCGGGTTTTTTTTTTTTTTCCGTTGCGTAATCTTTATTATTATTATTATTATTGGTTATAGGCATCATTGACATTTGCCACAAATTAAACAAAATATTTTAATTATAAAGTCAACAAATGTTTGCGATCATTACATGCGATTTTATCATCACAGTAATTTGCGTTACTCTTTTGTTTGTATTTACTCCTATAGGGAATCGGAGTGAGATAACAACGTACATATTCTTTTTAATTCCGTAGGTGATATTTTGCGAATTTGTTACTCGCTTCATATCATACTTATGGGGCATAATTATCACCGAATGCGTGCTTGCATATTTCACTCATATTCCAAAAGCAAATAACCTTTTAAACCTAACTGAGGCGTTTTGCTTCACAATGCGAGCGCCGAACTGCCGGTTCTCGAACGTGACCACATAAAGAACCTTAATTGTCCACGTTCTGTTCAATAATCTTTTTTTTCGGATTTAACAAAAGTCGTGCGGTGTCACTTTTGTTTGTTTCATTAACGATCGCTTTGTTTTAAAGACAAAACGTATATAAAGACGGAAGAGTCCGTGTAGAGCACTTTTACCACTTCATTGGGTCGATTACTAAAAATGTTTCTAGAGACTGTTTTACAGATATGAGAGCTAGTTATTAGATAGCATGTTCTGTAAAATGGTCTAGGTAATTGTGAACAGGCGCGGGCAGCCGAGCGCAAAATGCTCGCGACCGCAACTGATAGAAAACGCCGATTACGTCGCAAACTATTGTCGCATTGTGCGCTACGCCCACACTTTTACTGGATTTACGAAACGGTTTAAACATTTTATCGTTATTGTTGCCTTTGGCGACGAACGTTGCGTGATAACTAGGGAATTGCCTTAGAAGACAGAAGCAATCAGCCACTCTGGAATTGCTTCTCAAAAACCGGATAGATCGGTAAATGCTTCCGTTGCGTAATCTTTCTCACTGAGGTCGTATGTGTACGAGCAATAACCACATATTCAATTCAATATGTGGTTACAATTGATGAAAAAATAAACAAACAAGATACAGTATTCACGAATGAAATATCTATATATCTCACATATTTTTTGTCAAAGTTCATAAAATAGCACCGAGTTTTTTTTATTTAATTTCTTGTCAGCATTCACTACATTCTGTGTTTATATATTTCAGGATTTGATAAATTAGGGACATACACAGGATTCTATGATGCGAGTAACTAACCTGTATTATTATGCATTAACAAAAACAGTTACGAGTAACCCTAAAATTTCCACATAACAGCTGATACATACAAAAATCTACTTACGTCACTATTGCGAATAGCTATTGTCGCTTTGCAAATGTTTATCCCAATGCCGATACGTATTAGGTAAATAATATATCCAAATCAAAGATACATCGAAACAGATCATTTCATCAACTATTTGAATTCATTTTACCTCTTTCGGTAAGATATCTAAACAAAATGTACCAAAGCAACTGTCCAATCGTGGAAAAGTTTATGACACCTGCATACTTACCTACCCAGAGATCATTTTCCTTGTTTCATAATAATGGTTTTAGCCCCAAATTTAAAGTTTTTTGTTGTGTTATAAAATACACATCAAGATCGACGACATAGGATGTTTATTTTCCTTGTGGATTAATTCCAAGGATTTTTACATGTGATTGTATGATGCCATCATCAAAACATTGTATTTTGAAACACATACATGCCACTGTTATAAATAACGACATAGGATGTTTATTTTCCTTGAGTGGATTAATTCATAGAATAGATTATTACATGGCCGTTTCGGATTGTAACGAAGGGCTGATGCCATCAATCAACAAAAAATCATTGTGGGTTTGATACATGTTTACGGCTGTCCGTCAACTAAACGGGACAAGATTACAAGTTTTATTTAATTTCCTAATTATAAAATAACGTAACATTAGAAACTCTGGAACGCGTTGCTTTATAATATGAGTTTGCTTAGTTTGGGGTCAGGTGGTTTTTGTGTGTGTTGTGAATTGTAAAATTTATTTATTTATAATAACGAAGTCGTTTTAACTCAAAGTTTGTAACTCACACACCCAGTAACTTATGTGCCCAAGCACGGATTGATAATGCCTGGAGGAACAATTGTAGTGACAGAATAAAGTCTTCATGGGTAAGTGTAAAATAAAATGCGAATGTGTACCTACTAACAGAAATAGATATCTAGGTACCTGATGTAATCTATCATCGGTTTCGTTTCATTTTACGCGGCAATAAAAACACCCACAGATTTCTGAAACAATTTAGAAATCTGTGCAAACACCCTTTTAATTAGAATAGTATATTTTGGCATTATATTTATGTAACTCAACATTATAGCAAGTTTATAGACTACGTCACCAGGTGAACTCAAGGGGCACAACTATTCAATAAAACAATTCAGTAGCCTAGCGCTAACGCACACATTCACGCGTGTGTACAAACGACATCTGCGTATTTTGTGTGAAGAGTAGGCAACTCCACAGCGGCGGTTGTATGGAGTTTTAGTGGAGTGTCCGGGGTGTGCCTATGTGTACAATTTTGATTGTGTAAGTAGCTTCACACAAATCTATCAACGATAAAAAAGAGTACATACTTCTTTACTCCTGATAAAGGTAACTCTAAAATATGCTAATAGTTGAAAGTGCAAATTCTATGATAAATCATGCGATGGGAAGTAAATTACTTTTACTTCCCTTTTTGTGCCTTCTATCATGCAAACCACAGTTTCATGCAAGTTTGGATAACTTCCGCATGGTGTGTTAGAATTGAATTTCCTATTTAAACATAACACAATATTGCGTGTTTGAATGAGAATATGACTTAAATATCTACTCTTAATGAGCTGTTGTTACTTGTCACGTTCAGACTTGGTTAAGCCGAATATCATATTCTTAAGTTTCTATATTGGCATGATCATAAATATGTTGATAACGTGATGTAAATAATGGTGGAAATATTGGTGGACGTTCCTCACACAACACTAGCTATCTCCAAACTAAGTAAAGATTATATTATGGGTGCAAAGACTATGTTATAATCCTAAATTACAGATACAGAATTAATTCATGAAAAACCCGTGAATTTCATCACACTAGGTGGGAATCGAACCCACGACTTCGGGCTCCGAGGGCAGACTTACTACCAACTAAACCACGAGGTTTATCAACACTAGTTTTGTATTTATTTTATCTTTATATTATATTTTAAATAATGTAAATGTGCTAGGTATTTAAGCTCTCTGTCCAGTTTTGTCTAACTGGAACTATCACGGTTGAAACCAGAACGAAATATTTTAAAATACATATATCCGCTACACGTTTATGTTAGTTTGAAAAGTTATTGCCAACCAATTCGCGAAAACATTTTTTTAAACGTTATTATATTTCATTCTAGTTGAAATGCGTCTAGGGATAGTTACATAGATATGTATAGGGATAGTTGAAAGTGCTTATAGTTCAAATCTTAACCCTGGTAAAACAATTAAACGTACCTAATGGTCCAATAGGAAAACGAGTAAAATCGCGGGACGCTACTTAATATTTCACCGAGTCGAATGACATAAAAAAGACAATAATAACAATAGCTTATTTACCATGACTTAGCAAAACGTGACAATGGTAATTTCTGAATCAAATCGTACAGCGCAGACGCTATATTCTAAAATAGTTTAACACTTTTGTGGAAATACCCGAGTCATTACAAGTTATTTGATAACATCCGTGTATCTTTTGGAGTTATTGTAGCATGAAGAATTTTTACACGAGTGTATTAATATAACTGCTTCTTTAAGGTCGATATTTGCATGGACTTATACATTTCACATATGTATTACGCAGTCACATTACACTTCCGTGAAGATATTTAGAGACACTGATCTGAGTTCGGCCCTGATGCCCAAGCTACACGAGGCTAGTTTTTTAAGATAGGATAGCAAGCTAGTGTGAGCAAGCTAGCAAGAGTAAAACTTCTTCTAGCTTCGTGTAGACAACGCTACGCAGCGCTAGTTTTTAGTGTACTCACAGCCAGAAGTACTACCTTGCTAGCTTACTAACACTAGCTTGCTATCCTAGCATGAAAAACTAGCCTCGTGTAGCATGGGTATAACTCTTTAAAATCATCATGTTTTTCGAATGGGGAAGTTTTTTTGAGACATAAATAAACACAGCAACAAACCACTGTAAAATGTTGTACCAATTAGTACATCACATCATTACGTTTCTTACATTCTTTGTTTTATTTAATTGTATTATTTAATTTGGGTATTTGGAGGCAGTAATTATCTTAAATTAACGCTTTGACGCTCAGAGCAGAAATTCTTCTTGGCTTATGGCAGATTATTGACGATGTTTTTTGTCAAAAGAAGGTCGAGTAGTGGAAGCGAAACCCATACGTTTTCGTGTCGTGTCATCGCAACTTGGCTGAACTATCACCTATATGATAAAGTGATATTAAAACATTATATAATTTTAAATACAAATAGCTACGACGCCATGCCGGTGTGCGAGGTAGACGGCCACCGATTTCGGTTGGTGCAATCGAAAAACAAAACGATTGCACTAATAGAGTACTCGGAAGGTCGGACGCCTTTCACACAGGCAAGTGCGCTGCTCGCACATCTGAGCCGAAATGCAGGTGAAGCACCCCGGGTGATAAGCGTGGATGCGATGGCAATCGAATATTCAAGAGCAAGAGTCGCAGACCGGCTGGGTTGCATTGAGGCCTCTAAACATCATGAGATTGTCGTATACGAAGACAGGGGAGAAAATCGGAGCTTTCTCAGAGCCCCTTCGCACGACCAAACAAATGCAACCGATAGCTGGGGACATCCTGTTCCTAGTTCAACCATCCAAACCGGCTCCGAAAGAGCACAGCAGAAGGCAGCCGCGGAAAAAGCCTCAGCCAATCTAACTGGCAGCCGAGGCACCAACACGGCGTTCGTGACTGCCTTCAACGCAGCAGCAAGGAGCGTACTCCGAATCACATCCCATTCATCACCCCCCTTGACGTCAAAGACCCCCAAAGCAGCTTCACAGCAACAAATAGGCAAACACTCGATGTCGAGTCGATTACTAGCGGAATCCCAGCCGGTAGTGATCGGCTCTACAGACGAGCACTAGAATTAGATTTTAAATGTACCCAACTCCCTCCTATTTTCCTCTTCTTCTCCTTATCCAAAATATGTGTAAAAAAAAATAATATATAATTTTAATGACAAAGATCACGGACCCCGGAGTCTGTGGAGTGGCTAATTTAAATATAAAAAAAAAAAAAATACAAATAGCTCAGTTATAAGCTTATCTTATTTACAAAAACCTTTCCCAGCACTTTGAAGATGCGACGAGACACCAAAGCCCTGGCGTTTGTTTTGATCAACTTATAAGCATTGCCATTGAGTGTAATATGCTAGGCACGGTGCCTACTTGTAGTGAGTGGGCTTGAGCAACGTATTTATCTGTACACCTAGTTAGTTTTTGGTATAATTCGGATGTGTTTAATATAAGTAGCTAAATATGTTATTATGATGTAGTGTGTTTTATTTGTACAATTTAGCTTCGTCAATAAAGGCTTTGCCATAAAAAGTTCATTTGAGTGACATTGATTTGGTGTTTATCCTGACCTTATCAACAGCACACCGATGTATGTAGGTACACTGGAAATTACTCGTTTCCGCTAATTCAGATCCAACGATTCAGATTAAATTTTTATAATCATTCATACGTCATTTCACTTATCGGTAAATAAATATAACGACACGTGTACTTGTATGCTAAAAAACGGTTGATTTTTTGTTAAATATTGTAAAAAAATTATTCAAAATGTAATTATTCAATGTTTTAAACTCTGCTTCTTGCAAATTATAATTTGAATTACATTAGTATAGGAGTTAAAACATAAGAAAGAGCTTCGGAAAATATAAATAACTATGAATGGTTAGTCGTAATCCGCAAAGGCGTTTTCAGATTGGCAAATATGAGTCCCAAATGAGTGAAAAAATATCAAGTCAATGTCAAATTTTTCTAACAAATGAAACAATAACACCACGCTTAAATGACAAGAACGCCAATAATTAAGAACTATTTTGACAGGTTTTTGCATTCTGAAAATATTTTGTAAAAAGATAAATCATATGAACACGGAACACTTTTATCATACTTAATGTTATGATTATAATTTCACAATCATATAAAAACTTCCACAGTTCCGTTTCACTTAGATATAATCAGTTGTTTACAACTCTACTAAGTTGAAAAACGGCTATCTATATAGCTGCAGTAAAAAATACCTAACCAATGGAACAGCCTCCATTTAAAACGTGCCTAAGACTTAATAGAGTTAACGTAATTGTAAGTTTTTTTTCATCGCGTCCTTAATCTGGCACTTTGCCATCAAAAACACACACACGTCAATGGTTTTATGGAATACGAAAATATAATTTTACTTATTTGAAAATACTCATCATCATTATCATCTCCATCATCATCTGCAGCCTGCATACGTCCACTGCTGGACATAAGCCATAAGCCCAAAGAATACCACAATGACTGCTTTTGTGTCGCCTCCATCCATAGACTTGCCGCGACCGAGACAATATCATCGGTCCATCGAGTGGGGGGAAATACTACTACTTATTTCATCAAATTAGTAAGTTTAGAAAACGAAGAAAATATAGGATCATCTCATCAAAAAAATATGAAAAGAGTCAGGACTCGACTTTTATTATTTAGGTACTTACCTAAAAAAAAAAAAAATCAACGATAGCTAAGTAGCTATCGTTGATGTTTTTGCTAGACGCAACCTAATTTAGGTAGCTTTTGTTTCTGATCCTTAGAGAGTTTCTGGGGAAGATACATTTTTTTTTCAAATCAGATTGATAGTTACAAACATTAGCGCGTTCAAAGATCCATATAAACTTCTCCGATTATTTTTAGTTTAGATGTTATCTAGTCTCGGCGGGGTGATAATTGTGTGGCTAGCCTTGTGGCTTAGAGTAGAATGGTAGACAAGGAACTACGCGGTAGATCACTACTTCGTTGGACCTACAGGACCGACACACAGATGGGGACAACGCTTTAGGTCTGAGATCATTTTTGAAAAAACAACATATAGGTATTACGTCAGAAGTGGAGCTGCGAAGTGAAGCGAGCAACCACCTGGACTGATTACCACGACTCGGTGAAGAATGGCAAATGGCTAAGAAAAATACGTAAAGAATTACATCTTGTAAAGAGTTCTCAAATGTCCATAACTATCCAGAGAACGGTATTCAAATTTGAAACTTAAACCAACTGTGTGTGATTAGCATTATATTTCAACTATTGTGATAACAGACATTCTTTGTTTCTCGAGTCAAGACCAATTTCGTTACACGGCTGCCTACACTAAAACAATTAGGAAGCTGCATCTATGAAAGCATCATCGATTCAAATGAATAAATACTATTGTGAATTTTACCAGGCCAAGAACGTCGCTCAAGTACATGTTAATTTACAATACTTCAGTCACGGAGAGCGATTCAAGGACTTCGCGCCTTTTAAATGTTTGCATTCCGACTCAGTGGAGTGTTACCAAAAATATTTTGACTGTAAACTGTACTTAACCGATTTATGTACATTTCGCTAAGTCGATTGTTAAAATGCGCAATAACTCTGTAGTAGTGGTACCTACGAGATACTTTGTAGAAACTACCTTTATATAATAACATAACACCTGCAAAACCTCATTTAGGTGACTTGTTTAAAAAAGGCTTTATTGTGTAAGAACACATTTCCTGTCCTGCTTGCTCAGTCATTTTATTCTATAAAAATAACTACAAAGGACTTTTTAATGTGGAAAATCTGATTTGTACGTGTAAAACCCATTAAACTAAGTCGTGTAAAAGGTGTTACGTCTAAGTAGTAACGAATAGATATTATTATCAGTAATGACGGGATATTGTATTCGTATTATAGCTAGTTATTAATCAACCGCGATGGCCTAAAACTATGCTAGCAACAATTTTTATTAAAAAAAATCAACATAGCAAATTATACAGCAGTTACCTTTCAAAATATACAGTTAAATATTCCAGATTCATCATAAACCTATAAATTAAAGAAGATTCAAATGATCAACAAATCTGATTATAATAGCTATACCTAGATTAGCAACCTCGACGGCCGCAGGCGAGGTAGCCTCAAAATTTGCTAACCAGTCACATGAAGGCTACAGTGAAATATAGAGGTCAATGCTCTCGATAAATCGCCTCACATTCTATTCGTCTGTCTCTAGGCAACACAGAAATTCTCATAAATAAACTTTCTAGGGTTCACAATTTGGGACACGCGTCTTTATCTGGCCTAAGTGATCAAAACAATTTTTCC